>BLXT01003901.1:359705-378708 GCA_019648995.1 Plakobranchus ocellatus | reverse complement strand
TGTGTAACAGTGTAAAATCATGTTAAGACTAAGAGTGTGTTAATGAAGAGGAAAGGTGACTGCTGTTCTTTTATCCTCAATCTTCTTTTTTGCCTTTTCTGTTACATTAGTTTGATTGATGAAGAATAGAGCTATTTCCTTCCTTTGCCTTGAAAATCAATTTGTTTCTTAAAATCTTACTACATTGTATTTCCACAGGTTGATAATCTTTTTTTTTCAATCTACTAATCAGGCTATTTATCATTTTTGAATATGTATTGATACATAAACATGGTAAATACAAATCTATCATTAATTTTTATTCAATATGCTGTTTATATTCGTTTATCTTTTTCTTTCTATCAATCTATCTCTGCACTTATCTACCTTCTTATGTACAGATGCATCGACTTGTGTGCATTTCTCTTTCTCTCTGCACCTCGTCTCTCTCTCTCTCTTGTAAAACCAGAGCACTTTAAACAAACTATAAAGAGATAGAGAAATGAGAAGATAAGAATGAGAGGGTATTGTGAAGGGTTGGGCAGGCGCATGCGGAACTACCGTGACCTGGTCAGTTGAGCTATAGCATTAATGGTGCTCCGCTGCCTATGCAGTGAAGGCATTCGTGCATTTTACTTGTTTTTAAGCATTTATTTACTAAAACAGTCTTCTTATGTACTGGTATCTATTCATCGACTTGTGTGCGTTTCTCTCTCTCTCTGCACCTCGTCTTTCTCTCTCTCTTGCAAAACCAGAGCACTTTAAACAAACTAGAAAGAGATAGAGAAATGAGAAGATAAGAATGAGAGATTGAGAATAAAGCATTGGTTATATGTCGTCAGAAGTCATCTTCAAGAAATTTTGTTGGCCTTGAAAACGGCCATTATGGGAAGCGTGGTGATGTCCCTTCAGCTTCTGTTCATGATTTCAAGTTGCAGGAACTTTGTGGAGCAGTCTCCATTGTGTATCTGTCAGTGGACGCAGCAGGGATTGGAACCAGATGTGATTTTGAAGGTGCCTCCACTGAACATCTTGGCACCACTCTAATAACAGCCATATTTCCGTCCATGGATCTTGCTTAGCAAGCAGGTGACCCTGTAGGGTCTACATAAAAATCCCTGAGAGACAGTTCGTATGCCTGGTTGGTAGGCCTATTGCTCTGCTTTCCATGCTTGACAAAACCTAGGTTTAGAAGAGAACACACAAATTTTCAGAAAAAGTTTAAAAAGTGCATCTAAAAAGACGTACCCCTTTTTCAGAAACCCCAGGAGATTCATTTCAAGCTACACAGCTTTAAGATTCTTTTAGTGACTACAAACTTCTTTCCAACTGGGAGCTGGTCGCGCAATCAAAATTTCAAAAAAATGAGCAACAGAAAAAAGACCTGATGGTCGATCTAATAACATTTTCAAACCATGGGCAACAGATAAAAAAGAAGATGGTAAAGCAATCAAGTTTTCAACAGATGGGGAAGAAAAAGGCATTGACGATAAAAGCTTCTTGAGTGATCACACGGGGAAAAAAATTTTTTTTTTCTAAACTGGGAATAAAATGAAGAGCTGCAAAATTAGTACAATTCAGCACATTATACATATACGTTGACTAAGCCTATGAGCAGCAAAAGGAGGTGAACTATTTAAAAGCTTTTCATAAAAGGCTTTCTACATTAAGTTATGTTTTGAATAAAAGAACCACCAATTGCAGACTGGAAAAGGGCAGATGAGTACTAAGGAGGTATTAGCCATATAAAAAGTCAGATATTTGCAGTAGATCCAGGTAAAAAAAGGGTGTACATTTCCTGACATAGAGATGAACGAACTTAAATTATTGGTTAGTGGTCACTTTTTTCAATGATTTCGGAATAGTCATCTTCAAAAGTTGTTTGATAATTTATACAGGGATGCATTTATAATACAAAGCATGCGTTTAATTCCATTACTCTCAATAAAGATTTTATAACACTAAGCATTACTTTTTATTCCCCCACACTCAAGATTTATAGTACATTCATGAATTCAATCTTTAACAATTGGGTTGGTAGGTAGATAATCTTTTGAACAAAATAAAAAAAAAATGTGATGACAATAAAATGACTGGCAATTCCTCAAAAGCATAATTATGTTTCTTGTCAAGATAGATGCCTGCTTAAAGAAACTTAACTTGTTTCAAGTGCTTGTCTAAACACTTAGCGCTTGCAACTGTCACTTCCTACCGCAGGCAGTAATAACACTAATTTTAGACACATAAATAATATTATATAATTTGATTGCATACTAATAGAGATCTGCCAAAAAAAGACATTTCTATAAACTTACACTTGTGTTAGGCATATGATCCCCAACTTCCTGCTGGAAACAGCAGTGACATATGCACCATCAATAAGTACTTATTACAATGATAGTCAACAGCTAACTATCTAACATTTTACACTGCTGGTCAAGACAAAAGAAATTAGAGTATGTAAACATGTGTGTGTGTGCATGTGTCGGGCTTTTGACCGTCGCTTCCTTCTGGAACGTTCATGACTATGTAACATAATTACACTGCTGACCAATGGCTAACTATCTAACATTTTACACTGCTGGTCAAGACATAAGTTAGAATGCTTGTGTAAACATGTATGTGTGTGTCAGGCTTTTGACCGTCGCTTCCTTCTGGAGCGGCAATAACTATGTAACATAATTACAATGCTGGCCAATGGCTAACTATCTAACATTTTACACTGCTGGTCAAGGCATAAGTTAGAATGTTTGTGTAAACATGTGTGCGTGTCAGGCTTATGACTGTCACTTCCTTCTGGAGCGGCAATAACTATGTAACATAATTACACTGCTGATCAATGGCTAACTATCTAACATTTTACACTGCTGGTCAAGACATAAGTTAGAATGTTTGTGTAAACATGTGTGCCTGTCAGGCTTATGACCGTCGCTTCCTTCTGGAGCGGCAATGACTATGTAACATAAAAATGATAATTATTTTACTATTCAAGATAGAGACCTGATGAACAAAGCTAACATATTTAGATAATCATGTATGTCAGGCCCATAACTATCACTCTCTACCAGAGGCATCAGTGATATGCACTATCAATACAAACTAATCATGACATTTAATCACAGATCAAAACAGTGGTTTTTTGAAAGAAGCTAACCTGTTTGTGTAAACATGGGCGTTTGGGCTTATGACTGACCTCCTACCTACGGTGGCAATGTCAAGCTATATCATATGATAATAATAATGTTTGTCAAGATATAAGGCTTGCCGAGAGCGTGTAACTTGCTTATGTAAACATGTGTTGGGCTTATGACCATTGCCTTTTACTGGAAGCAGCAATGTATGATTTTATATAAGTAGATGATGGTGAAACTTGGAAACTAAAGAAGCCAGATTATTAACCACGGGAGAATAGCTATTAGGAAAAGTTGAAATACTGAGGCTACAACAGATTTCGTTTTAAATGTAGATTCACAGAAATCCAGGCACCAGACTTCTCCCAGTAGCCCAAGGACTAACAGCAAATTCAGTTGGAATCTTGATGGTGGAATTCGGGTTTCAGCAGGATATCTGAATGTTTGAAATTTAGGTTCATAGAAATCAAGGTTCCTGACTCCAACACTTCTCCCAGTAGCCCAAGGACTAACAGCAAGTTCAGTTGGAATCATGATGGTGGAATTTGGGTTTCAGCAGGAAATCTGAATTTGTTTGAAATGAAGATTCTTAGATATTCATAGACCTAGACTTAGGTTGAAAAAAAAAAAAAACTCGACTTAGGTTAAAAAAAAACAAACTTCCCCTTCTTCTTAGCCTGACTATATAAGGGAGTAATAGTTGTGAGATAAGGAAAAGGTCACATTTGAAGTGTAAGAAGAATAAATAAAAAAAACCCCATACCAATGCAGAAAAGAAAAGTAAAAGGAAACACACTGTACTGAATTTGGTTTTTAAACAAAAGCACTAAAAGGCCTATTTAATTCCACACTGGAATGGGCTTTCCTGTTTTTATCATAATAATTACAATGACTATCAAGATATAGGCCTGCTGAAAGAGAGCAAGCTGTTTGTATGGACAAATTCTTAGGACTTATAACTGTTGTCTCTGAGTATACATACACATATCTTATAATTGCAATGCTTGTCAAGACATAAGCCTGCTGAAAATAGTGTGTTTGTGTAAATATGTGTCAGGCTTAAGACTGTCCCCTCCTATTGAAGGGGTGCGAGGCAACAAAGGTGTATGGAGTAATTACAATACACCTTTTGAGAAAGAGGCCAGGATTTAAGAAGTCAACCTGTTCATGCAAATGTGTATGTTGGGCTTATGACCATCACCTCCTTCAGATAACAGCAATAACTTATGGTATATACGTAATAAACATTACAATGCATGTCGATTTGGAGGCCTGCTTAACCATTCAACTGCTAAGAACAGAATTCATTGAAAAACCCAATAGGGTCATATTTGTCTCATTGGGCTACAGCATTATGTCTTGATGTGTAAAAGACTTCTTTGAAACAAAAAGCCAAATTATAATACAGGTAGTATCAAACAAATACCTTCCAAGAAAAAAGATTATGGATCCAGGTCATAACATTTTTTTTCTGAGTAGTAGGTTTTTCTTTAGTTCAACCCAATGGTGAAAGGCTTTAAAAGAAGCCACCCAATTTGTGTGAGCCTTTTGTTGGGCTTATGAGCATCACCTCCTGATGGAGGTGGCACAATGACTAGTACATGTATGCATATTATATGTTAAAAAGGAGGTCACTGCTACCCTGTTTGTATGAGCCTTTTGTTGGGCTTATGACCATCACCTCCTGATGGAGGTGGCACAATGACTAGTGTACATGTATGCATCATCATCATCAAGTGCCTTGCTTGTAAGCGTTGGCGAACATGTCGCTCCACAAATCCCTATCTTTGATGGCGGTCAGTATATCTGACACTTTTCCTGGTCCAAGCCATGTGGCCAGTCCATCCATTATCTTCTCCCTTTGTCTTCCTCTGCTTCTTTTTCCTTCAAACTTTCCTGTTGTTACCAAATGTTCCAGTTTTCCTCTTCTCATCACGTGGCCCAGAAAGGTTTTTGGATTTAATTTTTGGTCTGCACATGATTTTCTTTGCAAATGTTACTCATAGTGGGTTGCAATTTCCTTCTATGAGGGCATTACCCATACTGTGCGGGTTGTCTTGGCCATTGTGCTATTATAGCATCCTCTGCCCGACACAGCAAGAGGCAGACCAGTTCCAAAAATATTTTGGCTGCTCCACCCCTCATCCATCACCTGCCTGCCGTGATTGGGGGGCTTAGTGGGTGCTCAATCTTGCCCAAGGATTTTCCACAGGCTAGCGGAGGAAAAGGAGGCACCTTGCTTCTCCTATTGGTAAAATTCTTTTCACCCCGCCACCTGCTACATGTATGCATATTATATGTTAAAAAGGAGGTCCACTTGTGTGAGCCTTTTGTTGGGCTTATGACCATCACCTCCTGATGGGGGTGGCACAATGATTAATGTACATGTATGCATATTATATGTTAAATAGGAGGTCCACTGCTATCCTGTTTGTGTGAGCCTTTTGTTGGGCTCAAGACCATCAGCTCCTGATGGAGATGGCACAATGACTAGTGTACATGTATGCATATTATATGTTAAAAAGGAGGTCCACTGCTACCCTGTTTGTGTGAGCCTTTTGTTGGGCTTATGACCATCACCTCCTGATGGGGGTGGCACAACGACTAGAATGAAGATAATATGTTGAAAAGGAGTTCCGCTGCTACCCTGTTGTGTAAACATATGCCCAACATATGACTGTCACCCTTTACTGGGGATGGTTGGGCAATGGTCAACTATTACATATACAATGTATGATTTTAAAGCCAGCTGAAAAAAAGCTTATCTTTTTATGCAAACACGTTGGGCTTATGATCAACGCAAACATTGGCGGCAGCATTAACAGACTATATACATATAATTACAGTGCTATGCTTGTCAATCTTAAGGCTTGCTGAAGGAAGTTAACTTGTTTGTGCTGGGCTTATGGTCATCGCCAACACTGATTATATTTACATAATTACAAGGCTTCTCAATTTAGAGACTTGCTGAGAGAAGTTAACTTGTTTGTACCAACACATGTGTGTGTCTGGCAAATAACTATCACCTCCTGTGGACAGCAGAGATTGACTATATTTACATACTTAAAATGTTTGTCAATCTAATGATTTGCTGGAGAAGCTAACTTGTTTGTGTTAACATGTGTATCTTGGGCTTGTGACCATCACCCCATTGGCGGTGGCAATGGCTGACTATGTTTAAATAATTAAAATGTCAATCTTGTTGATCATATAGTTCCTTAAGCATCAGTCAATCTGGTCCATGCTTTGTCTGGCCCCTGCCCTTTGACCTGTCCAGCATGGGAGACCCTACCAGGGATGTCAATTCAATCCCTGCTAGCATAGCTCTCTGGGTAAACGGGGCACACAAGCCTCCACACCACGGCAAGGAATGGACCTCGAGGAGGATCAGTTTTTTATAGTATTGACATATTACGCAGCAAATACTTTTATTTACAGGACACATACACACCCCAGCAATGAATGAACTCCATGAATGGTTTGACTTACTCCTGCTTTATTGGAAAGATAAAAGCAATATAAAATATTACATATCACATTTAAAGAAACAAATGGTAAAAAGTTGCTTACCTAGGAAAGCACTGAAAATTTATTTACAGGAAGCATTAGCATATAATGACATAAAATTATATATACAGTAAATACAAAATGTAATAGCAGAAGCAGTAGCAGAGGCAGTAGCTGTAGCTGTAGCTGCAGCAGCAGCAGCAACAGCAGCAGCAGGGGGAGCAGGAGCAGGAGCAGTAGCAGTAGTAGTAGTAGTAGTAGTTGTAGTAGTAGTAGTAGTAGTAGTAGTAGTAGTAGTAGTAGTAGTAGTAGTAGTAGTAGTAGTAGTAGTAGTAGAAGTTATAGTAGCTGTAGTAGCAGCAGCAGCAGTAGTGATAGTAGTTGTGATAGGAGTAATGATAGTAATAGCAGTTGTAGTGGTAGGAGTAGTAGTAGAGGCAGTATTAGTAGTAGCAGTAGCAATATGAATGTAACAGTAGCTGTAGTGATGGTAAGAGCAAGACATAATCATATTTAAAGTACAAAGAGGTATACAAAAGAGTGCAAAGAGAGAAAAAATGAAAGAACAAGCAAAACGGGAAAAGTTAAACTGAAACTGAGAAAGTGATAAAGACAGAGAGGGACAGAGAGAGAGAGAGAGAGAGAGAGAGACAAACACATAGAGAGGAGAACAGAAAAAAAAGAAATAACAGAAAAAAGAAGAGAAGAGAGAAAATCCAAAAAGAAAGACCCAATAAGGGAGTGAAGTAGGTAAGTAATCTCATAATGAATGAGAAAAAAGTCGCATGGGGGAAAATAAGGCAGCAGCATATGATGGTCTATTTGATCTAATGCCAGCAAAGTAGTTCCAAGTGCAATGGAAGTGAACACTTATCTGCAGAGTTGACATTAGAAGATCTATGAGTCAGACAAAGGCTTGAGATCTAGCTGAAGAAAAAAAATATATACAAGTCATCAATCATGCAGAGGTCTTGGGGATGGATTGCTTCAAAGATTAGTTGCTGATTTGTTCCATCCATCATAGATCAAGTCGTCCTCTGTGCTTTAGATAAAAAATATGAATAGTTTACAGAATTATATACAAATGTTCATAATGAAAACTTACCTGATGGCCAATAGGGATGATTAAGGGGAATCCTCAATAACAATTACCTCATCCCTTTCATCATCATTCTCAGGCTCACGTGAATCCTCAGCAGCAATATCCTCAGAAATGTCACCATCATCTTCCACATTAGGTGGGTCATTGCTGCTTTCCAGCTCAGGTGGGTGGTTTCCATCGACCAGTTCAGGTGAATCTTCAATAATGATCACCTCAGGTGGGCCATGGTTGTTCTGATCAGCAGGAGGCTGAGGATGTTCAGAAAGAGACTCTTGGCCTGAAAGTAAAGCATCAACTTCATTCACTTCATTCACAACAAAAGGGTGAGATAGCGCATCAGCACAAGGCCAGCGATCATCCGGGTTAATCTGCAAAAGACTGGCAATTAGAGACAAACCTTCAGAGTCCTGAGAGAGGACTGGACCTACCCTTGCCCACACATCTGGCGAATGTTGCTGCGGGAGTTCTACCACATCCAGTAGAGGAAGATGTAAATATTGGGGCATCACAGCTCGATTCACAGGGCCAATCAGTTCCACAATTTTGGTGATCTGAAATGGTTAGGAAAAAAAAAAGAAAACAATATTATCATTAGAACAAGAAAAGGAAAATGTAATCAAAGGCTTAACCAACAGAAAAGTATTGGAACTGGCCAGTATGAGAGATTATTCCTATCTCTGCTTTGTATGGGAAGCGCAGATTGTCTTGACAAAGATGATCATAAAACAGATGCAAAGAGGCACTAAAATTTATACAATAGCCGAATTTCAAACAAGTTACAAAAGTTTTGGAATTTATTAGTATATCAGTTGTAAACAGCAAAATATTTTTAAAAATCCACTCAATTTCTGTCAAATTTTCAACTTTTCTTAAGAGAATCTACAGCAGATGGACAAGACATCCCTGAAATACCTGGACTCATTTCATCTACCTTCAAGCACATATTTTGAGACCTGACTTAAGAAGTTATTAGTCAAAACGAACTCTCTATGTATGCTGGTGCAAAAAAAAAATGTGCACCAGTTTTGAGGACATCTTCTATAACTCATAGTGTTTGCAGATTAAGTACAGAACAGTTGTTCATTATAATGAGAGAATATGAACTAGAATTGAGTTGCACAGTCAAAGAATCCTTACAGCAATCAGCTGACCCCCTCCCCCCCTCCCTGGAAATTATGGAATAAATCGTCTGTTTTTTTACCTTACTTTCAATAACTTGTGAATTGAAATTTTCTATTTTCTATAAGTATATTATATATTTGAAATGTAACAAACTCTTTACTTTAGTAAATATAAAAGTTTGACTACTCAAAGTGATCTTCACCATTTACTTTGCTACCCTTGGTGCACGTCACTGCTTATGCTCTTTTTTTGTGCACATCTGTCACTATGACTGAACAGATAATTAGTAGATTTGTTTTTTTTTAAATGTAGATTTTTTAAAAAAGCAATTGGTATAATACTCATTTAACCAAATGGCACAACTATCTAACATAGGTTTCTTTAATTCTCAACAGAGAGACTAGAACCCCCATCTATGATATAAATATTGCAATTTTAAACCTAGACTTTAAGCCTATTAAAACATAACCTTATCAAGATACAGAAAATTAGGTTCCTTGGTAAAATTACACAAACACATCACCATCTTCTCACAAAATGAATACAATATGCAGAAATATGTGGAATAACAATAGCCAAAAACTGTCCATATCTTCTAAAGTATTAATATAGGACAGTTTTAACATTTTGCACAGGCATCAGCATTTAGTAAAAGTACCAGAAAAATACAGTGCATTCTTCCCCATACCCCTGCATGTATATCATTTTTCTGAGAATGGGCTACATTATAAAGGTCAATACAGTAAAAGTTGGAAATTATGTTGAAATTGCCAAAGAGGGAAAAAAAAACTTTTCAACTGTGAATTGTTTCACAAAGTCCTAATGACTCGCATCAAAGCAAAAAAGTAAATTGGATTTTTTTCCTGCTTAATAAGGAGATTGATATTTTCCCAAATTAAAAAAAAAAAATCAGTAGACTACAATTAAACCAGGAGATATGGCAAGCCTATTTGTCTGATATTGGCTATAGTTTTTCTTTTTAATACATTATAGAAGTGCACTGGCTGTAATTAAAAATTACATCAGGAATCAATGGACTCCATCCAATAAAGATATCAGTGAAGTTCACCAACCTGGCTGATCTCAGAGTTTCCTCGAAGTAATGGCTCGCCCAGGAACATCTCCGCTACTATACAGCCCAATGACCAGAGATCCACAGCAGAACTGTAGTTGGTAGCCATCAGCAACAGCTCTGGACTTCTGTACCACAGAGTAACCACCCCTGGAGTGTACACATGCTCTGGACTGTCTCAGCAGATGGAGGGAAAGATCATAAATTACTGAAATTGCAAATTCCTGCCCTTCACCATTTCAATTCAAAAACTGTGATCTTTTTATGATTGTTATTGATGGTCTATATACTCAAGTATTGACAAAAAGAATAAATAAGGAATACATGAATAAAATATATATATATATATATATCACAACTTAGTGCACTCACCTGACCGCCCTGCTCATCCCAAAATCAGCAATCTTGACTACACCCTTGCTGGTTAGGAGAATATTGTCAGGCTTCAGGTCTCTGTGCATGATACCTTTGCTGCAAAAGAGAGAGAAAAAAAAATAAACTAGATGATACAAATTAAGATTCAAAGGTAAGAGTACTGAAAATGCCATTTCATAACAGGTTTTGGTGCTTGTCAATGCAGATTGTCTCTCATTGTAACACAAAAATGAGGGAGAGCTAGTTTGGCCCTGACTCAATAAGGCTTTGTGTTCAATGCATTTGTCCTCTGGAAAATATATTTATATAACGCTTAATCACCCAATTTTTTGTTTTGTAAATTTAAGAATGTGCTTAATTTTAAATATGGTAGTTTCATTTTAAGAGAGTAATTCTAATTTCTATTGAAATATTCAAATTTTCCCATTGACTCACGCTTTAGACCAGGTCTAGTATCTACACATCTAGATTATTTTAGATATAGATCTTTCAAAAAGTATTTCACAGAGTAAAAAAATATCCTTCTAGATCCAGCCTTATTATAGAGTGTACAAACTTCTAATGTAGAAAACAATCAGGACATTCAGTTGAATAACAGATCATTGGCTGGTTATTTATAGCTGAGGTTTCAACATTTTATACATTCTACAGGATTTTGGAAGGTTCACTTTTTTTTTAAACTGGGTTTTACAAAATAAAACAAAAGATCACATTTAGACAGTTT
The DNA here is from genome assembly GCA_019648995.1 of Plakobranchus ocellatus. NCBI lineage: Eukaryota > Metazoa > Mollusca > Gastropoda > Plakobranchidae > Plakobranchus > Plakobranchus ocellatus. The sequence continues at coordinate 367,696 of BLXT01003901.1, read as the reverse complement.
TGAGTTTTTTCAATTCAAATTTCTTTTTTTTTTTGCCAGGTGGCGGACAATGCCGAGAGTGGGAGAAATCTAGTGGTCACCCCCAATTTTTATTTTTTTTTTTTTGTTCGTTAATAGGGCTGCAAATAAAGCTATTTGGAGGCATCATTTTTACTTACATTTTGATTAACTCTGAAGTAGCATAATTTAAAATTCCGCGCAAGACTGAAAATGCCATTTGTAAGTTCAACAGCATAGAAGTATAAGCTTTTTCAGCCTGCAAATTTATCTAGGCCTTTCTAAATCTTACTCTAAGCTAACATAGCATATTTTCAACCTTTTCTATCATTGTCTTTATACAAATCAAATCTTTTAATGCAAAAATTATGTTTGTTTCCTCTCAATGAAAATGTAAACAGATCATTTCCTTCTTCCCAACATATTGCCATCATTATTTCCAATGAAACCGGGTCCCTCTTTTGAGAAGCCATTTAGGAGAAAACAATAAGGCCACAAGAATACCCATTAAGCCAAGAAACAGAACTTTTTTTCTCTTTGCAATGGTTTTCAACATGTGCCGCGCCCCCCCCACACTCAAAGTTCAGGAAGCATATGACAGAAATGACCATTAGCAGAGGTAAAAAAAAAAAGCCCAATCATTTCTGCTATTAGATTCATAGTGCAGAAGTACAACTAAGAGAATAATATGATCAACAATGCTAAGTTTTACACTCAAGACCTTGAGGGTGAGGCAGGGCAAAAAAGACACGCATCTAAAACCTGTTGTCATAATACTCTTGCATTAGCATCAAGAATCTTTTTTTTTTTTTTAATGACAGTTGTTTTGTTTCAAAATAAAATCACACACGCAAAACTCTGTTAGAGGCCTGATAGATTCCAAAAAGTTAGAAGTAAGGCCAAAATTGGAAACTATAAGTAACCAAGGGGATTGTAAAAAAAGAAAACGCAGCAATATTCATTATGTTATCAATACCTTCTTGATTATTTTCCCTAATATCTTACCTGTGTACAAAGTCCAGGCCTCTGATCAACTGGGCAGTGATGAACTTGATGCTATGAATCTCAAATCCCACATGGACATTGTCAAGTAACTTCTGTCTCAGTGAGGTCTCACACAGTTCCATGACTATCATGTGACAGGTTGTGAGAACTCCAGAGAAGATCACTTCCTCCCGCCATGACTCCAGAGATGTCACAACATTTGGATGCTGACAAATGTTCAAGGCGCCTATCTCTCGCTCAAACAGGACATTGTCAAACTGGGAAAAACAAAAATTTAAAGAATTGATGATAATATTCAAACCTTTCAAAAAAAAAAAGTTGGAGAACACTTGGAAACACTCAAATTAAGAGAGTAAACTATGACAAAGTATAGCAATCTGAGAGAAAAGTTAAGAAACACAAACTTTATTCTGGGTGGTACAGGATAATCAAATTAAAGGAGGAGAGCAAGGAACACAAGAAGTTCAGAAGGCAAAAAACTAAAGTGCGTCAATTTCTAAAAAGCCAGAGTCAAAATAAATGTATACCATTTGAGAAGATAAAAAAAAAAAAGAGAAAGCAAAAGAAAGAAGCAATCCCTTATGATCCTTGAAGAAAAAAAAAATCCAAGCAACCAGAAAGAAAGGTCACTTAAATATTTCTGCCAATTCATTAAAGAAGAGTTAAAAATTCTTCTTCACTCACCGCATCCCTTATCGCCATTACTTTCAGGGCAAATTGGGCATTGGTCTGCCGGTCTTGCACTCTCAGTACAGTCCTGGGAAAAAAAAACAAAAACCAGAAAACAATCATTAGACATCAAAGCTAATACCAATTCTTAGCTTTTTGCATTCTTGATACTCCACCTTTACATCATCTTGAAGCCATAAATGGGTTCAAGTGAAGGCTATATATGTAATGATCAAGTGAAAATCATATTAAGTACAAATTTTGTTTTATACCAAATGAGTTTTTGTTTCATAAGATCGAAATGCATTCAGATCTTAAATTTTTCCAGACAAAGATGAGTGTCCATTTTCATCAACGAATCAAATCATGTACATACACACACATTTATACAATCAACATTCACTCATACATTTAAGCACTCACACACCTTTACTGCTGCACACATCATAACTTAAACAGTGAAATACAATAAAATTTAGAGCAACTCTGATGATTCCTAAAACAATTATGATCCCTCAATCCCTGCCTTAGTTAGCACAAAAGCACTCACAGACATGGAGACATGATGAAGCAGATATATCATACCACATATTATTTTGAACTGATTAGTGATTCTTCCTCACACTATTATATAGATCCCCATCTTTAGAAACTAATAAGAAACTTTAAACAGATCAAGATGCCTGCCCATAGTGTTGCTAAGAGTAACTGATAATTATATTGATCTACAGTTTTGTAAGTGATAAATATGATCAATATTTATCTGGTGTTATTCACAGCACCAACTCCTATTGCTCTCATTCTAGAACTGATATACTGATTAACATTTTAAACATAGAGAGCTGATGTATGATACTGTGATTACATTGTTTACAACATAATGGAAAATAATATCAACTTTTCCCTGATAAAATTTTGAAGAGTTATTTCTCAGGTTTGCAGTACATAGTCAACAACCAATACAGTTACACTGATCCATGTCTTAGGATGATAAGAAAAACTTCTGTGACAATATCTTAACTATCTATGATTCCTGCTCACACTGCAGACAGCATATAAAATAGTTTTGACTAATCCGCTTCACTTCTTTTAACAATGATAAAAGCAAAGTTTCTTTGGTAAAATCTTGAAGAGTCTTTCCACCAGCCCACATCACAGCTAAAGCTCAAACATACTGAAACACATCTTTCCACATGAGACAAGATCAATTCCTCTGACCACAAGTTTACAGCAACTGTTCACACTGACGCACACACATGTAGATAAAATGATCTGCTATATCCATAATGATGCCGGAGACAATTTACAATGGTAATATCTTACAACTTTGTATCCCTGCTTAAATTGTTGTTTCAACACCAGCAAGCAGTCGATGGCCAGCATCACACTTCAGTTGCATGATCAGTCTTGCTGTTGCTTGATTGGTTGTGTGCCTTTCCTGTGGCTGTTTCTCATCCTTTGGAATATTTCAATGGGATAATGTTTAAAAGTAGCTTAAAACATCAGCTCTAATAAATAGTAGACGTATTCACTAAATACACCTGGCACTTTTGTCCAAAAGTATTAGCTTTATCTCTGTAGACTTTAAGGATTTAATGCTCTTAATTTTTAGTCTTCAGTGCATACATGCTGTCCTAAAATCTTTACTTTTAACCTCAGTCAATAACAAGATCATCTCTTTTTTTTGGTCATCATAAAAAGCTCAAGTGTATATGATTTCAAAAGCATGTTGAAGCAGGGTAGGGTATATTTTGTCACTTTTCTTTTTAATTTGGACTGAAAGCACCAGATGTAATATATATTGCAACTCTTATAAAACATCAACATCTGTATGATATTGCCACTTCATTTCAGTCTCAAGCCAATAACATGTTTTCTTTTTTTATACTTGGGGATGTCTTCTCTGTAAAATACTGACATATTGGGGGCATCTGTGTTTGAATTCAAGGAGATTAGGGTAAAAATGTAAAGCCATCTCAAAATTGTGGGTCCATTGTCCTTGTTTAACCTATTAAATAATAAAAAGTTTCTTTTTAAATGATAAGTTGATCATCTGATCTAGCTAGAAGGTCATTGCGTAAAAATATCTGTCTGATCATAACATAGGAAGAAGTTGATCTCATGAAAAATAACAAATTTATTTGTAGTGACACTCCTATTAGGCAAGGCTTCGGTAACAATTTTTTTATCTACTTAATCTCAATCCATCGATAGCACCTTGCTCATAATTTAACTTATTCAATACTCAGTCGGTTGGAGTTTAGAAAGGTCAATATCTTTGGATGTAAGTTGTGGCTCCATAGCTACCTCATCTCCTTCTTACTAAAGACAGGGATGCCAGAACCATAACCATTTTGAAATCTATTCATTGATCTTATTTCCTATTCACCATATATTTCAGAAACATCGGTCTTCAACCAATACCATCCAATCTTTTATCTTGAGCTATCTTATCCAGCTATCATCACGGGTCTTTCAAAAGTGTTAGGGGCCTAACTATTTCTATACTGCCCTGTGACTTCTACCTCAACGCCTATTTCTAGCTAAAATTATCAGGACATTATCACTCTGCTTTTGAATTTCTTTCTCAATTGACTCGTATTTAGTACTTTCTGAGGGCTCTAAATTACTGATTTTATCGATAGATTTTTTTCTGACTTGTTTACAAAAGCTTGTTTTTTTTGTTTTTTTTAATTGTTGCATTCATTGCTGTTGAATAGCTTCAACTTGACAAAACCTTGGATTTCCTCACATTTGTCAGTGAGATGCACAGCTCCTTTTCCTTTTGAATTTATATTGATATCTTTTTACTCCTGCCTTCATTATCAACTGTGCTGCCCAATCCCAGGTATGTGAATTATGGTAACCTTGCTGTATGTTTTAAGTACTTTCTATTGATGATTATGTATTGGTGTTGTCTGAATATATCCATAGATTTTTCCCATCTCAGCATGGATTTGCAGTGCTGACTATTGTTCTATAAAGGGCAAAAATATTTTTAGCAGTATGGCTTGCAAAAACAAGGTTTTCTAGGTGCTGTCATGTAGTCCGCAGGTTGCTACATATGGTGCATTTACTATGCTTGTCATCATGTCAATATCAAACAGAAATGGAAAATTGAAAAAGAAAAAGACGAATTCCTTGACAGATTCTGGTTTTTAATTCAAATCAACCAGTTTCTCAATCGATAAATTATATCATGGATGATTTTGTACTTTAGTATGCTTTGACCAACAGAACAAACATGTATATGGAATGTCATAATGTAAGTTGTTAGGAAGAGAGTAAAAATCTATCAAGGCTATCAAAAGCCTTCTGAAAGTCTTACAATTTTACACAATTATCTGCTCCATTGAATTGGAGGCTAAAGGATAATCCCCAGAGAAATCTGGTTCTTTCTAAAATCTGCTTTTCCATCCTATTCAACACTATCTAGAGTTCCTTGGAATCGTTTAAAAAAATGATTCAATGGAAAAAAATTGGCTTGGGGTGGAAATGATGTAATGCCTTTGTATTAATTGCTGTCTGTTGCTTTGTTTATCTACGGTGTCCTACCCTCCAATCCTGTATATCTTGTGTCCCACATTTGTTTAAAAAAGTAATTCTGCTGTCAAATTATTATCCTTTTTACTTTTGGAGCCTCCTATCCTCTAATCAGAACATGTTGCTTTATCATTTTTTGGTTGTGCAGGCTTCACTGCCTGGTGGGACAACTTATGAGGGTTATGAAATGTAATCTACCCTTTTTAACCTTTGGTCTTCTATTATCCCCTATAAAAAGCTATTGCGCTCTCTCCATCTTTCTAGATCTGAAATGTTCAGACAGCTTCTCACATGCTATACGACAGTGGATGCATCTGGAGCATTAAGTGTCAGACTGTCATATACATCTTATTGACTGTCATCCATAATCTTTTAAAACTACACTTCTTCACAGGCATATAGAATTCTTGTGCTTCATCTTTCTCATTCTTTGCGCAGCAACTGTATGGTTTTTTTTGTCATCAGTCTTCTTTTACCTTATTTTGTCTGGATTCTTAATTTGTTTGTCAGAAGCACTTCTTGATAGAATTCTTTCTTTTGTGGATATTCTTTAGTTCCTTTTGATGCAAGACTAACATTGTGCTTGTTCTACTGGATGGTCTTTAAATTTCTCTGCATCATTTTTGCTTTTCAATTGTTTGTAGAAAATCTCTTCTTTCTGCGGTCTCCATCTTTAAGTACATATATATTTTTCGAGAACTTGAATTGACTGCGGTGGAAAATTAGATTCTTTTATGCAAGTTAAGATTCCCATCTTCATTTTCCTCACTATGAGGAATAATGTGAGTAGAATGGGTGAGGCCAAAAGTAAATACTAGATTTATTTCAATAACTATTCTATCCTTTAGGAATGAAACAAATTGACCATACATATTCTTTTTTTACTTTCATAAACTAACACCCTTCAAAACTTTGCCTCTGCTTGTAGCCCAGCAGGGTTTCTATTTTACGGGAAAATAAGGTTGGGCTCTATTTTTTTGGAGCGTTTTGGAAAAATAAATCGTTTTTTTTTTTTTTCAAACATTTTAAAAAGATATCGTTGTCTTGGGGTGAAATTATTTGCAATGTTGATAATTGCTTTTACATTTTAGAGGTTATCAACAGTTGACAAAAATTGCATTCATTTTTATCAGAATATCGCTGTTGAGCATAACTGGAAGTCTATCCAATGGCTGAATTGGACCTGATCAACTAAAACTCAGCCACCATTATCCAAGATGATGACCTGATGTGATCAATATATTTCCAAAAAAGTTGAAATATAACTTTATTTTTGGACAGACTTATTTGTAATTGTTGACAATGGTCAAGAGTTACGGTTGGGCTCTATTTTTTTGGAGCGTTTCGGAAAAACAAATCGGTTTTTTTTTTTTCAAAAATTTTAAAAAGATATCGTTGTCTTGGGGTGAAATTATTTGCAATGTTGATGATTGCTTTTACATTTTAAAGGTTGTCAACAGTTGACTAAAATTGCATTCATTTCGTTATTTTTATCAGAATATTGCTGTTGTGCATAATTGGAAGTCTATCCAATGGCTGAAATGGACCTGATCAACTAAAACTCAGCCACCATTATCCAAGATGATGACCTGATGTGATCAATATATTTCCAAAAAAGTTGAAAGATATCTTTATCTTTGGACAGACTTATTTGTAATTGTTGACAACAGTCAAGAGTTAACTAAAATTTCTGTCGCTTCATCATTCTTTTTGGAATAACGTTAGGCCTATGTGTGCAAAATCGGAAATTTTTCCCATCCCTTTTCAACCTGCAAATGCAACCCTGTGATATTCACAGAGACAGGGGAAACAAACACAATCAATTGCGCCATAATAGTAATATAAATGTGTAAAAAGTTTCTTGTGATGTTAATGCTAATACACCCTACACTAGACCTCTTAAATGAGACACAAGCAAAGTTTCTTTTTTTTGCTAGCAAAATTCTGAATTTGGAATAAAAAGGTGGATTTCCTGAAAGCGGGTCGTTTTCATGTGAACTTTCAGAATGAATTCAGAAATCCAGGATGGTAAGCATGTCTGACAGCTAGGCCTGGGCCTAACGAATGAAAGAGAATTCTTCAAATTTGAATCTAAAAACATTGGATCTAACGCGAAAGAGGCCCATTTCATTAACAATGTGACAATTTTTCCTATTGCGCTAGAAAATAGGTCCAGTCCTTATTAATATTATCCCTAACACAAAGGAAAAGGGATAGCAAGATTCAGATTTATTTTAAGGGGACTAGGGCTTCTAGATCCAACTTCATCAGCTAAGTATGAGTATGCCAGTGCTTTCATAGTTATCCTGCCTTCACAAGTTATTGACAAAATGAAGAGATCTTAGGCCAAGTTATAATGTACATTGTGCTTCTTACACATAACAATACCATGCCCACGATCTCTTCATTGTGTTAGTAGCTGATGAGGGTAGATCTACAAGCATGGGTTCCCTTTCCATATGTTTTTACTGCCGCCATCTTCCAAGAATAAATTACCTAGTGTGCTAATCTGTTGGTTTTTTTCCTCCTTCCTTTTCTTCAAAGTCGGTGTCTGTTTTTTCTAGACAATGTTAAAACTGTCCATATGATCTCAATGTATACGTATGCCTATCCCTTTTTAATCACAGCCCCACGATCGATCTCTTACTGAACTCTTTCTCTCTTTATAAAATAAAGCGTTCAGTAAAGTAAGGTCGGACTCAATTTATCCAACCATTTGGAAAATAAGGTCGGCCTTTAAAAGTTTAGGCCTACATCTTTACTATAATGGCCCTAAT
>BLXT01003901.1:348514-359580 GCA_019648995.1 Plakobranchus ocellatus | reverse complement strand
TACAAAACTGTACATAATACTACTATAATGGCCCTAATAATAGTGTTGGAGGGAATAATAGTGCAGGGGGGAATCGCTTGCAAAAATTCCGTAATGCGGACCCAAATGGACAATATGACACAAATCAGCTGTCATTGTTTATAATAATTCATTACCTACAAGTACTAGTATGCACTATCATCATCATCTTTATCCCCATTATATCTATCATCATCATCACCATCATCACAACAAATTACAGGTATGTACTATGATAACTAACTTGTTATTTCCCACCAGTGCCATCATCATCCTTGAAAAATGCCATAGTAACTGACATTTAAAACAGACAACAGCAAAATAAAACAATGATACTTAGTAATACGCTAGACCTACATCTAGGTCAATGCTAGGCCTAGTAGATTTTGATCGAGTTTAGATCTATATCAATTCTAAGATTTCTACAAAAATCTCAGAATATTTTTTTTTCTTTTTTTAAAAAAAAAAAAAAAAAAAAATAATCGTGTCGGCCCCAATAAGCATCGTACTGGGGGGAAAAACACACTAAAAAAAATAATCGTGCCGGTATGATTATTAGGGCCACTATAGTAATCTTGAGCCTTCCAAGTTGAGACATAAGATCTAGATCTAGATCTTCATATAGGCCTGGATCTCCACTTTCAAATTTCCTTTTTATCTATCATGTAGAAAAATACATTGATATTAGATCTACACACTAATTCACATGGCTAAATCTAGTATGAGAGTGTTCTGGGTTTAGAGTTGTTGGCTAGGATCAAGAATAGGTTTACTAGAATCTTGATCTAATCAAGATCTCGATTAGTCATTAGCAGGTCTACTGTCTGGAAGTCTAAATCTAGATCTAGATCTAGATAGGTAAAATATGAGTAAATATCTAGATCTAGATTAGAATTTGAATCTACATTAGGCCTATACTTTCAGGTCCATTTTTATGGACTACAGAAATTAAACAACTAGATCTAGATCTACTTTCAGATCCAATTTTACTAAAGAAACTAAACAGCTAGATCTACATACCCGTAGGCTCCTTCACCCAAGGTTCTAAGAACGTCAAAACGATTCATTTTTGTTGCAAAGGCTTTAAGGAATTAATTGAAAACAAATTTAGATAGCTGAAACACAGCAGACGTCTGCTCGCTTCGAAGTGTAAATCACAAGAGAAAGACCCGCGACAGGAAATCGATAGCGAAAGTAAACAAAGAAAGGTTTTCATTGGCTGTTGAATCCAAGGGAGTGTGCTCTGATAACAAAGAAATCATTTCATATTTTATTTCAGAGAAGAGTTATCTTAGCGGAAACATGTAAACTTCTCTTTAGTGGGGAAATCTTTGGATCTGGACATGAATTTAACTTTTCAGAATGACCCAGATATAGTGATGCCGAGATTTCTAGTGTATAAACATCTGTAAAATCACTTTAAAGTTTGTTATAGCATTGCATTCAGCCCTCAGGTGGAAACAAGTAGTTGCGTCTGTACACTGCTTCTCGACTTAAAAGGCACATGAATATTTTAAAAAAAGTTTATAGTGCATGTTTTTAAAAAGAAAAGTTTGTGCAAATTTCTCACTCTTAGCTATCCACACATAAAACTTTGCCTATGAAGAAAGGAATATTTCATGCATAATATATATATATATATATTTTTTTTTAAATCTTCATATAACTTTCAGGGTAAAATCTTATCTTGCGTAAGATAAATTTTTAACCTATCATATCAAGTAATAGTGTCTGTAAAGGTAATTGCCATGCAGTCGACCAACTGATCGAAATTTTGACAGTGACATATATGAAATATTTGTTGCCAATTCTATAAGACATCAAGTTCTGATAATTGGAAAGCACGAAATCTAGCAATGTTATAGTGTACGAACACACTCTACTAGCAGTGTACCCATTCTTTCCCCAAAAAATAAGACTTAAAGGCTGAGGACGCAAAATCAATAAGGAGATTGGCTTTTGGTTGCCTTATAGGGAAATTACTGTGAAATTAATTATTCTGGGGGCTAGAATCACCTAAGCAGCATTTAAACATGCTGATATATCCTCATTTAAAGATGTAATTCTGAGTGAGCCACGCGTGGATCAAACGTATTCTGCACATCACGAATACCCAACTTAAAAGGGACTTTGTCATCTTCTCTTTTTTTTTTTTTTTTTTTGTTTGTTTTTGTTTTAAAATCTTTCTTAAAGTTAGGTAAATTCGCTGATACGACAAATTTTCCAAGTAACGTTGAAAGTCGTTTGTATACAGCAGCCGCTATTCTTTTTGCCATTCCTGGGGTCTTTTATGAAATCCGGTTGGTATTTTTAGAATTTTCTGTTCATTCATAACATTTTTACAATTGGACACTTCAGTCGTATACGTAGTGTACCTTTACCTGTTGCTTAGTGAGGGTACATTCAAACTGAAAATGTCATGTTTCTCCGAAGGTGGACGACACATGGGTGTGGGTAAAGAAATTTTGGATGTGGAGGAAAAGGAAGTAACAGTGGAGATCTCAAAGTCGACGTTATATGAGTCTATCCTGCTTTCCCGTAATATATCCTGTTGTAGTTGTTTTAATGTAAAAACAATACTGACATTTTATAAGATTAATATAAGTCGATCTCAACCTGACCGTTCTGACGGCAGATATCCTTTCATTACAACCCCCGTAATTTCTTGTATGATAAATAATTTTAAAACTTCATTTTACCTTAAGCTCACGACAACACTGTATCGATGGATCTGCTTAGGAATGGCTGCAAGAAATCATGAAACAAGTTTGAACATCAGAGTTTATGGAATAAACAATGCCTCTTTCCACACTTTTTTTCTTCTTAGTACAGTATCTAGCTAGCTCTCTAATCATTTTGCATAACCAACACTTTACACTGAAATGCTCAGTACTTTTGAATTGACACCCACACCCAGTCTCCTACACCATTTCTTTGCTTGCTCATTGTCATTTCATTTTTATTCATTACTGTGACTGCCCGTTTCGATGATGGCCGAGCGAGGCTTTTGTAGTTTTACTCTACTTTAAGTGAGACAATTTTGGTCTTTGACCTCATGTCTAAGTGTTCTATATCCCACAGCCTTTTCCCCCTTCCTCCTTTCCCAACAAATCGTTTAAAAAATCATAGGGTCAATATTAAAGACAAAGGCGGGTTCTTTAGTTGATACTCTAGAAAATAAAAACGAATGCTACTGACAACACAACAGGCTCCTTCACATAAAAAAAAAACCCAAACCTGTTTAAACAAAATAAGAAATACGTACCAGACATTGGATTCTATTATTTGAACTTCTTTTGGCGGATGAGTATCGTTCTTTTCAATTCCCAGAGACATGCCTTATAGCTATAAAGTCGACTGTATAGCCTGAACCTGCATTCTGTGGTCTTTGTAATGGGTAAAACCAACATAATCATTCTCTGCCAAGAAGAATAGTCTTTACAGTTATTGAAGAAGGAAAGTAGTACTATTACTCCCAAGTTGTAAGAGAGGAATTTTAAAGTACAGTCTGTTGCAAGTATTGTGCATCTCACATTATAACCATTACAGATGAGCTTGTAGAACTAAGAGTCCCAAGGACTTCCAAGTTGTAAGAGAGGAATTTTAAAGTACAGTCTGTTGCTAGTATTGTGCATCTTCCATTTTAACCATTATAGATGAGTCTGTAGGACTAAGAGTCCCAATGACTTCCAAGTTGTAAGAGAGGAATTTTAAAGTACAGTCTGTTGCTAGTATTGTGCATCTCCCATTTTAACCATTAAAAATGAGCCTGTAAGTTTTGGAGAAGTTCATTAAGAACAATTAAGCTCTAACCTTAGATGAAAACTGCAAACATTTGACCATACTAATTAAGCCATTTAAGTGGACGGCTTTATTATTGTGACGATAAGATTAAGAGGATATCTTCTCACTATTTTATGATAAAGGATTTCAAATAGACAGTCGATCTTCACTTGGTGGATCTGCTTCAAAATGGCTGTGAGAGGCTTGACTTAAAATCCCACTCACCATATATCCTGAGACAGTGAGATCAACTGTGATCTAGTTTAACACAAAAACCAAACCAAACCCTAAGCCAGGTTTCCTAATTTTATTTAAGAACCAAGTTAAAAAGAGCAATGCGGTTATTTTTTTTCTTTTCTTAGTATTGTACAGGATATAAGAGATGAAGAAGACGTTCACGCACTTAGACCTAACAACAGACAAGACAAGTCAAGACAAGACAAAGATAAGACAAGACAAGACAGAAGACGAGAGAAAATAACATGTCCGAGTAGGATTCGAACCCGCATCCTCGTTGGCACCCACCGCCTTGCCAGACAGAGGAGCCAAGCGATCAAGAACCATCCGCTTCCATAAAAATAGAAGCACCTGACTCAGGCCATGTCGTCATTTTCTCTCGTCTTCTGTCTTGTCTTGTCTTGTCTTGTCTGTTGCTAGGTCTAAGTGCATGATCTAGCAATAGCATTGTGGTCTTGGCTTACTGTGTGGACAACCTTCCCTTCTAATATATTGTACAGGGAACATCATTCTTTTTTTTTTTTTTTAACAATGTCTGAAAAGATGCATGAATCAAATTCATATAGAGATTAATTTTAGACCTAATTCATGGATCAACCCAAAGCATCAACAGTGATACTGATTAAGTCCTTTGTCGCATGAATTTAGCTTGCATGCTTAAGAAGCTGTAGGTTTTTTATCTTTTCCTTCCATCCATTCCATAGGTTTCACAGGCCCATGCAATTATAGAAGTCCCATATCTAGCAGAGGGAGAACAGTCAATAAAGAGTAACGACAGGAGAGGCATCCTTGATACTAATGGTAGCTTTTGCATCGCTACCACCAGAATGCTGCATAAAAAGGCCATACTCTAGCGAGAATGGTGTGAATTATTTTTCTTCTATAATAAAAGAAATCATTTGTTATCAAACATCGTGCTTTAGAAAAAAAATTGTTAGAGGGCAAGAAATGTAGAGTAGATTTTTTTTTTTTGTCTTAAGTTTTGGAGTCATGATTGTATGCTACATTTCGTTTTTATTATCAAGTATCGTGCTTTGGGGGTGGCGGGGTAAAAAGAATTTCACCAACAGGAGAAGTAAGGTGCCTCCTTTCCTCCGCTAGCCTGTGGGAAATCCTTGGGCAAGATTGAGCACCCACTAAGGCCTCCAATCAGGGTTACGTGAAATCACGGCAGGCAGGTGATGGATGAGGGGTGGAGAAGCCAAAATATTATTGGAACTGGTCTGCCTCTTGCTGTGTCGGGCAGAGGATGCTATAATAGCACAATGGCCGAGACAACCCGCCCAGTGTGGGTAATGCCCTCACAGAAGGAAATTGCAACCCACTGTGAGTAACACTAACACTTGCAAAGAAAAATCATGTCGAGTCCAAAAATCAACTCCAACAACGACGTAAAGGAAGGGTCTTGCTTTGAAAGCATACCAGCCTCGTCCGGTAGGGAGTGTTATGTGCCGCAGGTAACACACGATCTTCATCAAGCTACTGCACGCAAACTGAAAGACAAATTGAATATCGCATCATGGAACATCAGAACTTTATTACAAAAAGGAAAACTAGAAAACATCAAGCAAGAGATAAAAAGAATGAAATTTAACATCTTAGGTTTGAGCGAGGTTAGATGGAAAGGAGCCCACAAGATAACACAAGGTCGACATGAGATTATATACTCTGGTGGGACTCAAAGCGAAAAGGGGGTAGGTATATTGTAGATCAGACAGTAAGAAAAGCAATCAAAGGTTACTGGGCATTATCAGACCGTGTCCTTTTGGTGAAGATTGCAGGGAAACCCGTAGACCTCAACATAATCCAAGTATATGCACCAACAGCTAATATCAACGATCAAGATTTAGAGAAATTCTACAATGATTTGGATACTGCAAAGACTCAATGCAAATCCCAGGATCCTCTCATAATCATGGGTGATTTCAACGCAAAAGTAGGCACAGAAAAAGTAGATGATATTGTAGGAAAATATGGACCGGGCATCAGAAATGTGCGAGGTGAGAAATTAAATGAATGGTGTCAGACAAATAATATCATAGTGGGAAAGGCATGGTTTCAACAACCTCCAAAGAGAAAATGGACATGGAAAAGTCCTGGTGACGAGACCAGAAACCAGATAGACGATATGATGATATCTAAAAGATATAGAAACGCATTGCTATTGGCAAAAACATACCCAAGCGCGGATTGTTACAGTGACCGTGTCCCAGTGGTAGGTAAGTTCAAATTAAAACTAAAGAAAACTAGCAAACTTTCTGCCAACATCAAACTTGATCTGGCAATACTAAAAACAAATCAAACCATCAGGGAAAAATATCAAATCTCAGTCCAGAATAAATCTGAAGCCTCAGGAGATGCAGAAGAGGTAGAACAACAGTGGGAAAACTTCAAATCGACAATAATGGAAGCAGCTACAGAAGTGATCCCAAAAGTAAAAAGAAAGGCAAAGCAAAAATGGAAGACAGAAGAAATCTTAAACTTGATGGAGGAAAGGAGATGTGCTAAGGGCAATAAAGAAAAATATGAGCAAATACACAAAAAAGTGCAAGAAAAATGCAATATGTCAAAAGAGAACTGGATCAATGACAAATGTAAAGAGATAGAGCAGCAGCGAAAACATGCACCACAAACACTGTACAGAAATATTGAGGAAATCACAGAAAGAGAGCATTCTTATCAACTAGGTGTCTAAAAGCAATGAATGGCGATGTCATAATCGATAAGGAAAAAATCTTAGAGAGGTGGGCAGAATACATAAGAGAACTCTTTAAAGATGACAGAAAAGATCACAAAATCATGAAGAATAATCCCCCGCCCCCCCCCTATCATGAAGGAAGGAGTAAAAGCAGCTATAAAGAAAATGAAATTTGGAAAAGAAACAGCCCCAGACAACATTTTGGTAGAACTAATAGAGGCCCTTGAAGATTTTGGAATTGGAAAAGTCACACATCTTCTCAATGAAGTTTATGACACAGGGCAGATTCCAACAGATTTATCCAAGTCTATATTCATTGCATTGCCAAAGAAGCCAGGAGCAACAGAATGTGAATTACACAGAACAATCAGCCTCATGAGTCACATCACCAAAATACTGCTAAAGATCATAATGCCGAGAGTAAGAAACAAAATAAAATCAGAAATAGCAGAAGAACAGTGCGGATTTGTAGAAGATAAAGGAACATCAAATGCAATATATATTCTTCTAACCTTAATTGAACGCGCTCTAGAAGTACAAAAAGATGTATATCTGTGTTTCATTGATTACACCAAAGCTTTCGACAGAGTACGCCACGACGAGATAATAACGCAATTGAAACAACTTAACATTGATGGAAAAGACTTAAGAATAATAAAAACCATGTACTGGGAACAAACAGCAGCGATGAGAGTCGAAAACAAAACCAGCACATTTCAGGATATAAAACGAGGCCTTAGGCAAGGCTGTGTTCTCTTCCCAGATCTCTTCTTTTTCTACAGTGAGATAATCATGCGAAACTTGGAGAATCACCCAGGAATTAAGGTGGGCGGGCAGAACATAAACAACTTAAGATATGCTGACGACACAGTGCTAATAGCTGAAAACAAAGAAGACCTACAAAAACTTCTAAATATCGTTCAAGAAGAAAGCAGAAAGAAAGGGTCAGAACTGAACAGTAAAAAGACAGAAGTGATGGTAATCAGTCGCAAATAAGAATCCCCAAAATGTGATATATTCATCAATGAAGTAAAACTCAAACAAAGGGAAAAGTTCAAATAATTTCAAATGATGGTAGAACGAACAGAGAAATATCAGCAAGAACTGCTCAGGCAAAGATCAACTTTCAAAAGATGAAAACAATCTCAACAAATAAACACATCTCCATCGAAACGAGGAAAAGAGCCCCCCAGTGCTACATAGAACCTGTTCTAATGTATGGATGCGAAGCATGGACAATCTCAAAACAAATTCAAGATAAGCTAGAAACAACAGAAATGTGGTTCCTTAGAAGGATGCTCCGGATACCTTGGAACTCAAAAAAAAAAAAAAAAACCAAATGAGAGAGTTCTGAATGAAGTTAATAAAAGATCACTGATCAGAAATATACGAAAACGTCAAGCCACCTTTCTGGGCCAAGTGATGAGAAGAGAAAAAGTGGAACATTTGGTAACAACAACAGGAAAGTTGGAAGGACAAAGAAGCAGAGGAAGACAAAGGAGAAGATAACGGATGGACTGGCCACATGTCTTGGGCCAGGAAGAGCGACAGAGACACTGACCGCCTTTAAAGATAGGGATTTGTGATGGGACATGATCGCCAACGCCTATAAGCAAGGCACTTGATGATGATGATCGTGCTTTAGAAAACAAATTGTTAGAGTGCAAGAAATGTAGAGTATATATATTATATATATATATATATATATATATATATTTTTTTTTTTTTTTCTAAAGTGTTGGAGTCATGATTGTTTGCTATATTTCTTTGACTTGCCGCCAAGGAATGATGTTTAACGCAGGAGTGAGCCCGTGGGTTTATATCAATGTATCATCGTTATCAGAAAGTTATGCTTTAGTAGTCCCCCTTTTTTTTTCGTAGCTTTGAATGAGTCTGTTCAAAAAAGCTCTTTTCTTCTGCTCTACATATTTTAATTTAATACACGTATCCACCTCTCATTCGAGCGCCAAGGTTTTTCTTTCTTTCTCTTAAATACAAATTTTCTAAATGTAAAAAAATCATAATCTAGGCTGAGAGTGAGCAAAGCTGAAACCAGTGATCACAATTGTACATGTATAGCATACACTTGTGTAAAGAAAAAATGTTTAGAGCAGTTTCATTAATCTTAAATGTTGAAATTCTGACTCAACGGGGCTAGTCTTGCAATAGAATATTTTTATCTGTCCCTCTGAATTTTGTAACTTGATAAAAAGATTTTCAATGTTCATACTTTTTAATATCTCTGCTTATGGGGCTGCTTGAAACCTAAGATTATACTGCTAAGGCAGAGTAAGATCTTTATCATCCCATTATCATATGCAAGCAATTTTTAAATATTTTTCATGGGATTAAAACATTGTGGGAAATATGAATCGCACGCGCATCGCGGGTGGTATTGATTACTGCCGTAAGTGACGTTTTTGGTTACAAGCGTTTTATTGCATATTTGAATCCCCCATCTCCTCCCGCGCATTTCTAGCTGGGGTCCTGCTCTCCTAAGTATTCAAATAAAGTTGTAAATTAGGTTAGAAAAAAAGCTGTATGTATCCAAGTACAAAAACAGATTTTGATTACTACGGTAAGAGCACTTACAGTTGACGATTATTTCAAAATCGTTATTGATTTCTGTTGTTGTATGGTTACTTACCGCTGTATTGGATTGAATTTTGTTCCATGTATTAAAAAAATGGTTAAATACTGCCATAAGTATGCACCTACGGTAGTAATCAATGACCTCAAAGTCCAGACGAACCTGGCCATTGTATTCTTTTAAAAGCACTTATGGTGTCATTAGCCTGTGACTGCACATGACGTTAGCGCTTATAATTTCATAACGTGAATTTTTTTTATTTGAACATCATTTTTGCTATTAAAATAGGCATAGATTTACCATGATACACCCTAAGAATAATGTCATGTCGACCAGTTTACTCATCTGTTTGGAATGAAAAGTGCAGATAGCAAAAGTATCAGGCTTGATCAGTTTACAAGGAAGACCTGTAGAAATTCATTGTTTAATAGTATGATTTAATCTAGTTGCAATGTTATCTGTACTATGAATAGGGAACCTGCGTATCTTTTGAAAAAATCCAAGAGATTATTGGCAAGTATTCGGTCCTTCCCATAGGCATCTACCGTAATATTGTAATGAAGAGAGACAGAAACGTTTTTATCTATGTTTTTACTTATAAGACATGAGGGGAATAGTGTCTACATACAACAACACAACACTGACAATTCTTTCTCCAAACATGATTGTATCTTTTATGAGGAATCTTACAGACTCACTGAAATTAGCTGATCATATGGGTCCACCTCTGTGAATGTAATGAGCCATAAGGCACCTTCATCGGCGAATCTATGAATCAGAAGCTGATAAAGTCCACCTGGTTCAGTATGTTGTACGAAGAGTCAGATGAATCAAACTCGTGTATGTCTCTGGACATTCCATTGTGTGACATTGTGTGTCTTCAAACTCAGGGGAATGGCAACACGGGGGATATGATTTGCGCCTGAAGGCAATGAACGGTCTAGCCCTGAAGGGGTGGCCAATTTGAAAGAGGCACTTGGAAGACGATTCATGTAAAAATAATTTTGTAAGGCCACGTTTCATACACAGACAACTTAGAATGTGTGATCTACACTCTTCCTTTGGCAAAAAAAAAAGACCAAGTAACTTTAGGACCACTTTGTAAATATAGCATTCTCCACCAGATCACTCAGAGCTCTCTCTCGCCAGCCATGCGCAATCATAGTTTTCTGAAGGAAGCAATTCTTCTAGCAAGTTGCAATCAGCTTCCAGAGACACCACGCTTGAGAAACAGCAACAGCACTAGTCGAACACCTGAGTATTCAAAGTTATCAAACGCCAGGAGAATCTTGATCATAATTATTAAACTAGAGGCGCGAGGAAGATGGCAGATTCGAATGCTTAAGAAAAAGTTCATAGAGAGATTTATTCTATGATTTCATATGTTTTTTGTACGGTACAAATAGTGCAAAAGTAGATTAGAAAACAACTCAACAGCGCGAGAGTTCACAAACAAAATTCCCTCTGTTACATTAAATCGATGTACCCGTCTGCAAATTAGAGATTTGAAAAATCGTATTTCTTGATATCCTTGTCGCGATACACCAGAAATAAAAGGTTGATAATACCTCTGATGTAGGGCGTTGAGTTCTTTAGATCTATAGATAGACCTAGCTGAAATAATGGAACTCTGGAGATTGTGTGAATACGTAAAAAGAACTGAGTTTATTTAACTCAACAGCAGGAAATTAAAATCAAAAAATATTCACATAGGCCGTCGATAAGAAAACTAGATCTAGC
>BLXT01003901.1:322542-334778 GCA_019648995.1 Plakobranchus ocellatus | reverse complement strand
AAAAAAAAAAAAAAAAACAAGATGACAACAAAATGTTTTGACAATTCCTCATAAACGTAATTAAGTTCCATGTCAAGATAGATGCCTGCTAAAAGAAAGTTTCCTTGTTTCAAATACTTGTCTAAACATTTAGCGTTTGCAACTGTCACTCCCTACTGCAGGCAGCAATGACACTGACTTCAGACACATAAATATTATATAATTTGATTGCACATTAATAGAGATCTGCCAGAAAAAGATATTTCTATAAACTTACACTTGATGAACGTTGATGATTATGTAACATAATTGCACTGCTGGCCAATGGCTCACTAACATTTTACACTGCTGGTCAAGACATAAGTTAGAATGTTTGTGTAGACATGTGTGTGTGTCGGGCTTATGACCGTCGCTTCCTTCTGGAGCGGCAATGACTATGTTGTAACATAATTACACTGCTGGTCAATGGCTAACTATCTAACATTTTACACTGCTGGTCAAGACATAAGTTAGAATGTTTGTGTAAATATGTGTGTGTGTCAGGCTTATGACCGTCACTTCCTTCTGGAGCGGCAATAACTATGTAACATAAAATTAATTAGTATAATTACACTGCTGGGCAATGGCTAACTATCTAACATTTTACACTGCTGGTCAAGACATAAGTTAGAATCAGACCTGCCCACCCCAAATTGTTCTCACAGGAACAGTCAACTCTACTCACAGGAATTTGGAGAGTCTCACAGGAATATGCCAGTTTAATTCAATGCGCATGGATAAACCATACCACACCTTAATTAAATACTCGACCATAGACATTCCATAACATTAAAGTATAATATCTGAGGCTAATTAATGGATTTGCGACTCTAAAAGATGCAAGAAAGTATCTCCCTACTCACTGCCATTAATCTAACAATATCACCATTTATCAAGCCTTAAAGACCTGCAGACTTAGGGCCTGGATGATGAATTTTTTTAAGGTGCACTACAGTGTATAAAACTCAGATTGAGTTCAACAATAAAAGGTTGCATGAAAAAAGAAATCATATGTGAGAAAGATCTACAGAATCTCAGTAATGCTTAAAATTACGACCCACTTTGAACTAAATAAAAAGAAAACATCGAGTTTTCCTTTGCCCTATTTGAAATTACAAAGATCTACACAAGTCAAGTTGGCCTACAATGTATTCAAGTCTGTATAGGCTTAGGCCTATACTTAGTATACTAAAGCCTAAATTAGATCTCTATGACCATTATCAAATTCTGATAATACATCAAGAAAGTAAATTAAGAGTGTGAAATTACAAATAATGCTGGATCTTGATATTGCCTAGATCGAGAGAGAGTGAGAGAGAGAGAATGAGAAATAAAAGGATAAAGAGTGAGAATTACTGAGAGACACTTGGAGGTGAGAAAATGAGAGACAAAGAGAGAGATAGAGAGAGAGAGAGAAAATGGACAAAGAAAACATCAAAACATTGCCTATGAAAAAAATCCACATCGATGCTAACTACTAAAGAAGAGGAAAATAACATTTTTAAAACTGAAAAATTAAAGATGAAACTGAGACAGAGACAAAGAAAGAGAGAGAGAGAGAGAGAGTTTAGATTGGATGATAAGGTGGCTGTCTAGACTTCAGTGCATTAGATCTAGTTATCACTCCGTGTGCAGATCTAAAAGCATTTTTCAAAGTAGATCTAGAACAAAACATCTTGGCTATTATTTATAAGATACACGTATTATGAAAAATGCGGTATTAAGTTAGTTTTTTTGTAAATGACAGGCAGTTCGTATGCACATCCCCATTCATGTAATGTTAAAACTAGACAAAGCCGGCATCTCAAACTTCTTTGATGTGGGGCTGACTTGAAGGTCGGGCTGCAACTCCCAAAAACCAACTTTTTGATTTCTTTGATCTATTGCCGATATAGTTAGCTAGTTTTCACTCTAGGCCCACTGCATCATGCACTATGTTGACTTGAAAATGATTATCATCATAGCTTACTTGCCAAATACATGTGTTTCATGCTCCCAAGCACTTCTTTGATCAATTAATGTGTGTGTGTGTGGGGGGGAGCAAGGATTTTTGTCAAGACTGTGAATTAATATAATGATTAAGATTTGATTCTTGACTACCTTACCACCAGTGCCGAAGGCCTATTGAGTTACACCTAAAGCAGACTTTTGGCATGTCTGCATGTAGCACCATGACATATCATTAACACAGAAGATACTCGGTCTCTTTAGACAGAATGTTGAATAAATGTTATGGACCCCAAATTGGATACATGGATTATTTCGATAGTAATTTAAAAATGTTCAAAGTAATTAAATAGGTAAAGAGTACTCGTCTGTTGATATCGGATGGATCCAAAGGATACTAAATTTTTTAAGATGAGATAATTTCTTTCCTTTCCCATCGTCATCGGGACAACTGAGCGGGATTTTAGTAGGGCAGCCCAGAAAATGGAATTTATAGGCATTCACCGGAATTTTTCTCGGCGAAAACAGAAAGTTGGCAGGTCTGCACAATGTTTGTGCAGACACATGTGTGTGTTTCGGGCTTATGACAGTCACTTTCTTCTGGAGCGACAATAACTATGTAACATAATTACACTGCTGGCCAATGGCTAACTATCTAACATTTTACCCTGCTGGTCAAGACAGAAGTTGGAATGTTTGTGTAAACATGTCTGTGTGTCAGTCTTATGACCATCACTTCCTTCTGGAGCGACAATAACTATGTAACATAATTACACTGCTGGCCAATGGCTAACTATCTAACATTTTACCCTGCTGGTCAAGACATAAGTTAGAATGTTTGTGTAAACATGTGTGCGTGTCGGGCTTATGATCGTCACTTCCTTCTGGAGCGGCAATGACTATGTAACATAATTACACTGTTGGCCAATGGCTGACTATCTAACATTTCACACTGCTGGTCAAGACATAAGTTAGAATGTTTGTGTAAACGTGTGTGTGTCGGGTTTATGACCGTCACTTCCTTCTGGAGCGGCAATAACTATGTAACATAAAAATGATAATTATTTTACTATTCAAGATAGAGACCTGATGAAAGAAGCTAACATGTTTCAATAAACATGTATGTCAGGCCCATAACTATCATTTCCCACCAGAGGCATCAGTGATATGAACCATCAATACAAACTAACCATTAGACTTAATTACAGATCAAAACAGAGGTTTCCTGAAAGAAGCTAGCCTGTTTTTGTAAACATGGGCGTTTGGGCCTTTGACTGATCTCCTACCTAAGGTGGCAATGTCAAGTTATATCATATAATAATAATAATGTTTGTCAAGATATAAGGCTTGCAGAGAGCGTGTAACTTGCTATGTAAATATATGTGTTGGGCTTATGACCATTGCCTTTTACTGAAAGCAGCAATGTCTGATTATATATAAGTAGATGATGGTGAAACTTGGAAACTGATAATGTCAGATTATTAACCATGGGGAGAATAGCAATTAGGAAAAGTTGAAATGCAGAGGCTAGATCAGAGTTAGTTTTAAATGTAGATTCATAGAAATCCAGGTTCCAGACTCCAACACTTCTCACAGTAGCCCAAGGACTAATTGCAAATTCAGTTGGGATCATGATGGTGGAATTTGGGTTTCAGTAGGAGATTTGAATGTTTGAATTGCAGATTCTTAGATATTTATAGACCTAGACTTCGGTTAAAAAAAAAAAACAAAGCAGACTTAGGTTAAAAAAAAAAAAAAACTTCCCCTTCTTCTTAGCATGACTATATAAGGGAGTAATAGTTGTGAGATAAGGAAAAGGTCACATTTGAAGTGTTACAAGAATGAATAAAAAAAAAAAAAAAACCCATACCAATTCAGAAAAGAAAAGTAAAAGGAAACACACTGTACTGAATTTGGTTTTTAAACAAAAGCACTAAAAGGCCTATTTAATTCACACTGGACTGCGCTTTCCTGTTTTAATCATAATAATTACAATGTCTATCAAGATATAGGCCTGCTAAAAGAGAGCAAGCTGTTTGTATGGACAAATTCTTAGGACTTTTAACTGTTGTCTCTGAGTATACATACACATATCTTATAACTGCAATGCTTGTCAAGACATAGGCCTGCTGAAAATGGTGTGTTTGTGTAAATATGTGTCAGGCTTAAGATTGTCCTCTCCTATTGAAGGGGTGCGTGGCAACAAAGGTGTATGGAGTAATTACAATACACCTTTAGAGAAAGAGGCCAGGATTTAAGAAGCTAACCTGTTCATGCAAACGTGTATGTTGGGCTTATGACCATCACCTCCTACAGATAACGGCAATAGCTGATGGTATATACGTAATAGTAATTACAAGGCATGTCAATTTAGAGGCCTGCTTAACCAATCAACTGCTAAGAACAGAATTCATTGAAAAACCCAATAGAGTCATATTTGTCTCATTGGGCTACAGCATTATGTCTTAATGTGTAAAAGACTCCTTTGAAACAAAAAGCCAAATTAAAATACAGGTAGTATCAAACAAATACCTTCCAAGAAAAAAGATTATGGATCCAGGTCATAACATTTTTTTTCTGAGTAGTAGTTTTTTCTTTAGTTCAACCCAATGGTGAAAGGCTTTAAAAGAAACCACCCAATTTGTTGGGCTTATGACCATCACCTCCTGATGGAGGTGGCACAATGACTTGTGTACATGTACACATATTATATGTTATAAAGGAGGTCCGCTGCTACCCTGTTTGTGTGAGCCTTTTGTTGGGCTTATGACTATTAGCTCCTGATGGGGGTGGCACAATAACTAGTATGAAGATTATATGTTGAAAAGGAGTTCTTCTGCTACCTTTTTGGGTAAACATATGTCCTACCTATGACCATCTCCTTTTACTGGGGGTGACTGGGCAATGGCCAACTATTACATATACAATGTATAAATATGCTTTTAAGGCCTGACGAAAAAAGCTTATCTTTTTTGTACAAACATGTTGGGCTTACGATCATCGCTACCCAATAGCGGCAACAGCGACCCACAATACATAATAACAGTCCTATGCTTGTCAATCTTAAGGCCTGCTGAAGGTAGTAAGCCTAATTGTGTTGAGCTTATGATCATCGCTCACAATGAAGGCAGCATTAGCAGACTATATACATATAATTACAGTTCTATGCTTGTCAATCTTAAGGCCTCCTAAAGCCTGAATGTGTTGCACTCATGATCATCGCTCACACTAAGGCAGCATTAACAGACTATATACACATAATTACAGTGCTATGCTTGTCAATCTTAAGGCCCGTTGAAAGAAGTTAGCCTGATAGTGTTTCGCTAATGATCATCGCTCACACTGAAGGCAGCATTAACAGATCATATACACATAATTACAGTGCTATTCTTGTCAATCTTAAGGCCTGCTGAAGGAAGTTAACTTGTTTGTGCTGGTCTTATGGCCATCGCCCACACTGATTATATTTACATAATTACAAGGCTTCTCAATTTAGAGAATTGCTGAGAGAAGTTAACTTGTTTGTTTCAATACATGTGTGTGTCTGGCTAATAACAATCACCTGTTGTGGGCAGCAGAGATTGAATTTATTTACATGATTAAAATTCTTGTCAATCTAAAGATTTGCTGGAGAAGCTAACTTGTTTGTGTTAACATACGTATCTTGGGCTTGTGACCATCACCCCCATTGGCAGTGGCAATGACTGACTATGTTTGTATAATTAAAGTGCTAGTCAATCTAAAGATTTGCTGGAGAAGCTAACTTGTTTGTGTTAACATGTGACCATCACCCCCATTGGCAGTAGCAATGGTTTACTATGTTTAATTAAAATGCTTGTCAATCTAAAGATTTGCTGGAGAAGCTAACTTGTTTGTGTTAACATACGTATCTTGGGCTTGTGACCATCACCCCTATTGGCAGTAGCAATGGCTGACTATGTTTATATAATTGAAATGCTTGTCAATCTAAGCGTACGCCCACACTGGAGGCAGCAGTTCACGTTTCCAAAAATACGTGTTTTGAAATACTCTCTTTCTTTGGTACGAGCGCACACCAAGTCGGCTACTTGTCGAAGCCTTGGAGCTATCCTTCTTGTTTTGCAGCATGAGCTTACGTCAGTGGCTTTGCTGGATAAGGGAAAGGGGGGTGCCATTACGTGACCACTCATAATTCTACTGACCGTTGCCGTGCGAATCACGAGGCCAGTCTTGTTACGCAAGTTATCAGGCTAACTTGTCGATGGTAGTGCACAGTAACTGCGACATCAGTCCTTCTAGTTAACCATGACAAGTCGCGTCGCCTCCAGTGTGGGCCTACACTAAAGATTTGCTGGAGAAGCTAACTTGTTTGTGTTAACATGTGTATCTTGGGCTTGTGACCATCACCCCCATTGGTGGTGGCAATGACTGATTATGTTTATATAATTAAAATATTTGTCAATCTAAAGATTTGCTGGAGAAGCTAACTTGTTTGTGTTAACATGTGAATGTTGGGCTTGTGACCATCACCCCCATTGGCGGTGGCAATGACTGACTATGCTTATATAATTAAAATGCTAGTCAATCTAAAGATTTGCTGGAGAAGCTAACTTGCTTGTGTTAACATACGTATCTTGGGCTTGTGACCATCACCCCTATTGGCAGTGACAATGACTGATTATGTTTATATAATTGAAATGCTTGTCAATCTAAAAATTTGGTAGAAGGAGCAAACCAGATTGTGTGAACACCATACTCTCCTATTATGGGCCACAATGACTCATCATATTTGATCATATCACATGTCATAATTGTGTCAGTATTTGTGTTGGGTTCTTGACTGAAGGCAAGAAAAAAAATTCATTCTGTGACAACTACATTCTACATTTAAGATAGGCAAGCTGAAAGAAACTAGTTTGCTTATGTGATTTTAAGTGTGTGTGTTTGAATGTAGTGTGGTTATGATCATCGCCTACTACTGCAAGTGGCAATAACATTGACAATATTTACAAAATAATTTTATTTCTTTCATATGTCAAAAAGATGGAGGTCTAATAAAGCCAACCCATTTGTGCTAACAATATGCTTGATCCCTCTGAAGGTGGCAATAGCATTGACTATGTATGATAAATGACCTCTATGATGAGACTGACATCCTTAAAGAGGCTTATCTGTGTGTATTTGAATATATCATCCATGGGCACGTTGAATTTTGACCATCATTCTTAATGGAGGCAGAACAATGGCAGAGAAATACTCACAAACATCAATGCACCAAAAATAACCTCTCCTTGTCAACTTTAAATCTGGCTTTGGAAGAAAAAAAATCATGACATTAAAACTCATAAATAATATGCATTTGAAAGTAAGATAGAGATGAGTGAGTTAAAAGCACTGTAAAATATTACTCTGAATAAGGGGCAAACAAAAAGCAATCACCTATCACCTATCTGAAAAATGTAATGCCACTGATTATTAATAATCTTGTTTCCAAAAATGATTGACACATAGGAAAAGAGCATCACATTTGAACATTATTTTTAAAAAAGGAATGAACAAAAAAAAGACAGCAAGCATGTTGTTACAAACATCTATGAAGCAGGAATCACCACCACTTGTCAGCTTTAAATATAGCTTTGGAAAAAGAGAAAAAATATTAATTACTTTAAACATCATTAAAAATACATTACAAGTCACAGTAAAACAGAGATAAGTGACTGGGAAGTTACTGTCAAAGCACTCCTAATTAGAGGCAATCAAAAAACTGCCATCTATTGTAAGTCTGGAAAAAGTCTCTTATAAATCATCTGGTTTGTTTTAGTTTCCACAGAAGATTAACACAGATAGATAAAAAGCATCACATTAAACATTATCTTTAAAAACAGGGGTGAAAGGGAAAAGGACTAAAGTCATGATTTTATAAGTATCTCACACACATCTATGCAGCAGGATTCACCACCACTTGTCAGCTCAGAATCTGGCTTAGGAAGAAAACAAAAAAAAAAATCATTTCTTAAAACACCTTAAACATATCAGGGCTTTCTGCTTCTAACTGCCTTTTTTGAATTCTCCAGTACAGATCTAGTCATAAAAGCTGAAAGCTGCTGACTCATTTAACCTAATGCAGTTGATGTCATGGTGAATCTCTCAGTGAATATCAGATTCAAATAGCTCCTACCTTATGGAATTTTTCAACACAGTGGCACACATCGATCACCTCTCAATTGGATTTCATTTTTGTTGATCATGTGGTTCCTTAAGCATTAGTCAATCTGGTCCATGCTTTGTCTGGCCCCTGCCCTTTGACCTGTCCAGCATGGGAGACCCTACCAGGGATGTCAGTTTAATCCCTGCCAGCATAGCTCTCTGGGTAAACGGGGCACACAAGCCTCCACACCACGACAAGGAATGGACCTCGTGGAGGATCGGTTTTTTTTATAGTATTAACATATTATGCAGCAAATACTTTTATTTACAGGACACATACACACCCCAGCAATGAATGAACTCCATGAATGGTTTGACTTACTCCTGCTTTATTGGAAAGATAAAAGCAAAATAAAATATTACATACATATCACATTTAAAGAAACAAATGGTTAAAAGCTGCTTACGAAGGAAAGCACTGAAAATTTATTTACAGGAAGCATTAGCATATAATGACATAAAATTATACATACAGTAAAAACCAAATGTAAAAGCAGAAGCAGTAGCAGTGGCAAAGGCAGCGGCGACGGCGGCGGCGGCAGCAGCAGTAATAATAGTAGTTGTGATAGTAGTAATGATAGTTATAGCAGTTGTAGTGGCAGGAGTAGTAGTAGCAGTAGAAATGACTGTAACAGTAGCTGAAGTGGTAGTAATAGCAAGACATATAATCATATTTAGAGTACAAAGAGGTTGACAAAGAAGTGCAAAGAGAGGAAAAATGAAAGAACAAGCAAAACGGGAAAAGTTTAACTGGAAGGAGAGAGTGATACAGAGAGAGAGAGAGAGAGTAGAGGGAGTGACAAACACATAGAGTTGGGAACAGAAAAAAAAAGAAATAGCAGAAAAAAAGAAGAGAAGAGAAAAAATCCAAAAAGAAAGACTCAATGAGGGAGTGAAGTAGATAAGTTATCTCATAATGAATGAGAAAAAGTCTCATGCGGGAGAAAAAGGCAACAGCACATGATGGACCCTTTGATCTAATGCCGGCAAAGTAGTTCCAAGTGCAGTGGAAGGGAACACTTATCTGCAGAGTTGACATTAGAAGATCTATGAGTCAGACAAAGGCTTAAGATCTAGCTGAAGAAACAAAAAAAAATATATATACAGGTCATCATTCATACACAGAGGTCTCAGGGATGAATTGCTTCACAGATTAGTTGCTGATATTCCCTGTCCATCATAGATCAAGTCCTCAGTTATGCTTTAAATAAAAAATATGAATAGTATACACAATTATAAACAAATGTTTATAATAAAAACTTACCTGATGGCCATTAGTGATGATTAAGGGGAATCCTCAATAACAATTACCTCATCCCTTTCATCATCATTCTCAGGCTCACGTGAATCCTCAGTAGTAATCTCCTCAGAAACATCACCATCATCTTCCACATTAGGTGGGTCGTTGCTGCTTTCCAGCTCAGGTGGGTTGTTTCCATCAACAAGCTCAGGTGAATCTTCAATAATGATCACCTCAGGTGGGCCATGGTTGTTCTGATCAGCAGGAGCCTGAGGATGTTCAGCTAGAGACTCTTGGCCTGAAAGTAAAGCATCAACTTCATTCACTTCATTCACAACAAAAGGGTGAGATAGTGCATCAGCACAAGGCAAGCGATCATCCGGATTAACCTGCAAAAGACTGGCAATTAGAGACAAACCTTCAGAGTCCTGAGAGAGGACTGGACCTACCCTTGCCCACACATCTGGCGATTGTTGCTGCGGGAGTTCTACCACATCCAGTAGAGGAAGATGTAAACATTGGGGCATCAAAGCTCGATTCACAGGGCCAATCAGTTCCACAATTTTGGTGATCTGAAATGGTTAAGGAAAAAAAAAAAACAATCATAACAACATAAGAACGAGAAAGGGAAAAAGTAATCAAAGGCTTAACGAATAGAAAAGTAGAGGAAAATGTTTGTGAAAATATGGGTAGTCCTGCCTGTCCCTAACGTTGGCCAGTATGAGAGAATATTTCTATCTCTCCTTTGAATGGGAAGCGAGATAGTCTTGACAAAGATGATCCTAAAACAGATGCAAAGAGGCACAAAAATTTATACAATGGCTGAATTTCAAACAAGTTACATAATTTTTGGAATTTATTAGCATTTCAGTAGTAGAGAGCGAAATATTTTTTAAAAGCCACTCAATTTCTGTCATATTTTATTTTCTTAAGAGAGTCTCCAGCAGATGGAAAAGACAACTCTGAAATACCTGGACGCATTGCAACTACCTTCAAGCACATATTTTGAGACCTGACTTAAGAAGTCATTAGTCAAAAAGAACTCACTATGTATGCATGCTGGTGCAAAAAAAAAATGTGCAACAATTTTGAAGACAGCTTCGATAACACATAGTGTTTGCAGATTAAGTACAGAATAGTTGATAATGATAATGAAAGAATATGAAATTGAATCGAATTGCACTATCAAAGAATCCATACAGCAATCAGATGGTTTCCCTTCCTGGAAATTATGGAATAAATGGTTTGTTTTTTTACCCTACTTTTAATAACTCATGAATCTAAATTTTCTATAGGTATATTATATTTGCAATGTAACAAAATCTTTCCTTTAATAGATGTTAACTAAAAAATTGCTTTATCCACGTTTTATGAAAATTTGACAACTCAAAGTGATCTTCACTATTTACTTTGCTATCCGAAGTGCATGTCACTGCTAATGTACACCTGTCATTATGACTGCACAGATAATTAGGTGATGTTTTTTTTTTAAATTTTCAACTGTGGCTTGTTTCACAAAGTCCTTATGACTCGCACCAAAGCAAAAAAAGTAAATTGGATTTTTTTCCTGCTTAATGAGGAGATCAATCTTTTCCCAAATTAAAAAAAAAAATCAGTAGACTACAATTAAACCAGGAGGTATGGCAAGTCTGTTTGTGCATTTGTTGTTTTGTTTGTCTTATTTTGGCAATGGCTTTTTTCACAAATGCATAGAAATGCACTGGCTGTAATTAAAAATTAAATCAGGAATCAATGGACTCCATCCAATAAAGATATCAGTGAAGTTCACCAACCTGACTGATCTCAGAGTTTCCTCGAAGTAATGGCTCGCCCAGGAACATCTCTGCTATTATACAGCCCAATGACCAGAGATCCACAGCAGAACTGTAGTTGGTAGCCATCAGCAACAGCTCTGGACTTCTGTACCACAGAGTGACCACCCCTGGAGTGTACACATGCTCTGGACTGTCTCAGCATAAGGAGGGAAAAATCATGTTAATGAAATTGATAGGTAAGTGCTTGCAGAGAAAAAATAAGGTGTTGCTTACAGATATTGGAGGGTTTAAGAAGCACACACAAGTAAATTGCTCAATTCCTGTGTTCACCACTTTAATTCAAAAGCTGTGAAGTTTTTGTGCTTTTGTTATTGATGGCCTATATACTCATGTATTTATAAAAAGAAAAAAGAAATAAGGAATGCATCAATACCATATATATGTGCACTCACCTGACTGGCCTGCTCATTCCAAAATCAGCAATCTTGACTACACCCTTGCTGGTTAGGAGAATATTGTCAGGCTTCAGGTCTCTGTGCATGATACCTTTGCTGCAACAGAGAAAGAAAAAAAAACATAAACCATATGATACAAATTAAGAGTCAAAGGCAGGAGTACTGAAAATGCCATCTCATAGTCATAATAGGCTTAGGTGCTTGTCAATGCAGATTGTCTCCTATTGTAATCCAAAAAAGAGGGAGAGCTAGTTTGGCCCCGACTCAATAAGGCTTTGTGTTCAATGCATTTGTCCTTTTGAAATTAGACTTATATAAGGCTTTATCACCCGATGTTTTGTTGTTTTTTTTTAATTTAAAAACGCGCTTAGTTATAAACATGGTCATAGTAGTTTCATTTTAAGAGTATAATTCTAATTTCTATTTTCACTACCTTCTTGATTATTTCCCCTAATATCTTACCTGTGTACAAAGTCCAGGCCCCTGATCAGCTGGGCAGTGATGAACTTGATGCTATGAATCTCAAATCCTACATGGACATTGTCAAGTAACTTCTGTCTCAGTGAGGTCTCACACAGTTCCATGACTATCATGTGACAGTTGGTGAGAACTCCA
>BLXT01003901.1:199211-212794 GCA_019648995.1 Plakobranchus ocellatus | reverse complement strand
AATATTTGGACAACACAGCTGTGATCAAGATTATGAAAACCATGCTTTAGAGCCTGGGTAAAATCTAGGAAATTTTGATCATCATAATAATATTGATAGGAAGATAAGGTTGTATGATAAAATTGAAAGAAAAATATTTTCTCTTGAGCATTTTGCATTAAAAGCTTTGCGTTAATGGGTGTGCATCAATACACAATAATGTCTCTTGTGCTCAAATCTATCTGGATATTTTCAGTCTGTCCTGATGGCATGTATGGATTGCAATGTGCACAACGATGCAGCATCTTCTGTGCTGGAACTAACAGCAACTGCAGCCCATTTGACGGGTCATGTGACCAGGGCTGTAGTGTGGGCTATCAGCCTCCGCTTTGTGATCAAGGTACGACTGTAAAAATCATCAAAAGGCTTTAACAGTATCTTTAAGGCTAGTAAAATTTTATTCAAGCATTACATATGTTGTGCCCTATCATAAATTCTTTAAAATCTTTACTTATACACCATTTTTGAAAATACTAATATTGCTTGGAGTCTAATTTTTTAGACAACTCTGTAGAATTTTAAGGGCTAAAAAAAAAGTTCTGCTAAAAGAAACTCAAAAGTTCATTTGTTTAGCCAAAAGAAGCATTCTGAAATAGAACTTTTACTCTCCAAAGACCACATTGATTGATAGCATAAATGATTGTGTTTTATTAATGTCAGTTTGTTCATGGATACTGCGCTGGTAAAGAATAATGCTTATCTTTGGAAAATTCACATTAGGACTTAGACTATAAATATCTATGGAAGTGGAATGAGTGGAGTCTGCTAGTCTCCCTTAAAGAATTAGAAATCCATACTCAATGAAGTTAAAGAGTACCTAAAAAAAAAGAGGCAGTAATCCCTTCATTTGAAAAATATGGGAAATATTTCGAATTATCACTAAATATTTATGATGAAAAGTTCTCCACGAAAAGAAGTGAAAAAAGTATACAAATACCGCACTCCACGAAAAGAACAAAATATTAATTTTTTGTTATAGCTATTTTTTTTTGCAACCTCCAGTTTGTGATGTTGGTAGTTATGGCCAAAATTGCACACAAAGCTGTAGTGTCTACTGTGCTGGAACTAACAGCACTTGCAGCCGTTTTGATGGGTCATGTGACCTGGGCTGTGAGCCGGGCTACCAAGCTCCACAATGTGATCAAGGTATGTATCAGCTAACATTTTCAGCAAAAAAATTCTTTAACTCAGTCTTGAATGAAAATAGAAAACCTTTTGAAATTTTCTTTTTAGATATTAAAATAAGTATGGATGATCTATGGTCATAAAATAAGTGATGAAATTGTTATATAACTTATAAGTTCCATTTCCCGATTTATTATTTAAATAGCCCAGTTATAAATCCATTATGTTATGTCATTTTCACTTTCAGAGTGTTATCTTGGAACCTATGGTCTTGGCTGTGCACAGACATGTAGTGGACATTGTGCTGGTCAAAACAATACCTGTAGCCCTTTTGATGGAAAATGTGACCACGGCTGTGATGCTGGCTTTCAGTCTCCATTCTGTGAAAAATGTAAGAGTATAAGGATAATGCATTTAGTATTCATTAATATCATCACTTTAATTATTTCATGGAATGCCTTGTCAGTGATTTAAATGTAAAGGAAGGTGGATGTGCTTTGAGTCAAGCTCATTCAAGTGTTTGTCGGTTCAAGATAAGAAAAAAAAAGTCTCACTTAATTCATTTGTCATTTATTATCAAAGTTGGGCAAAGCAAGACCAGAACTTAAGGCAAACAAAATTTTCATATGTAAGCCAGGTTGGAATATAAAGTTTTCAGTTGTCTCAGCCTAAAAAATGTAAAGCTATATGTCTTTGATGTAGCTGTAATGATTTCTAAAGTCCTAAAAAAGAAAAAAGATTGTTTTTCTATGGCTCGATATTATGAACAATTTGAATATTGCCTGAAATAATAGTATTACAAATGTAATTTGAAAACAAACATTAGAGACAGTATTTTTATTTTAGCTTGTAAAGTTTGATAACAATTTCAACAGATTCTTACACTTTTCGTTTTGTATAATGATGTAAACTTGTAAGGAAGAAAATGTTGATTCCATTTTTTGTTCCTATCAACAGTTTGTGATGTTGGCAGTTATGGACTAAACTGCACACAAAACTGTAGTGTCTACTGTGCTGGAACTAACAGCACTTGCAGACCTTTTGATGGGTCATGTGACCAGGGCTGTGAGCTGGGTTACCAGCCTCCACTCTGTGATCAAGGTATGCATCAGCTAACATTTTCAGCAAATGAATTGTTTAACTTGATTTTGAATGAAAATAGAAAACCTTTTGAATTTCTTTATAGATACTAAAATAAGTATGGATGATCTATGGTGATTAAATAAGTGATGAAATTATTTTATAACTTATAAGTTCCATTTCCCAATGTATAATTTAAACAGCCCAGTTATAAATCCATTATGTTATGTCATTTTCACTTTCAGAGTGTTATCTTGGAACCTATGGTCTTGGCTGTGCACAGACATGTAGTAGACATTGTGCTGGTCAAAACAACACTTGTAGCCCTTTTGATGGGACATGTGACCATGGCTGTGATGTTGGCTTTCAGCCTCCACTCTGTGACAAAGGTAAGAAAATAAAGATAATGCCATTCAATAAAGTAGTTATTTATCACTTTATTCATCTGATGGATTGTCTTGTGAAAAATTTTAATGCGGTGAAAGGTGGATCTCTTTAATGTCAAGCTTGGGAAATATAAAACCTCATTTAACTGATTTTTCTTTACTTTCAAATCTGGGCATAGCAAGGACATGCTTTTAAGACAAAAAAAACATTTTATAAGGAAGCAGAGTTGGTATGTAAAATTTGCATCTCTTCTTAGCACACAAAGGCATATTAAAATGAAGTCTTCAATGTTTATGTTATGAAAGTTTCTCTTTAGGTGCCTTGTCTGGATTTCAAAAGACTTTTAAAAAGGGTGCTTGTATGCATGGCTTAGTATTAGTTATAACAATTTTCCCCGACTTTAAAATCATTGAAATCATAGCCATGTAAAGGCAATTTGGAAAACAACATTATTATCTCATCTTATTAAGATAGAGAAGAAAGACATACATTTTTGTATAATAATTTACAGATGTTAGAAACAAAACATGGATTCCAATTTCCTATTTCTATCAACAGTTTGTGATGATGGCAGCTATGGACAAAATTGCGCACAAAGCTGTAGTGTCTACTGTGCTGGAACTAACAGCACTTGCAGCCGTTTTGATGGGTCATGTGACGAGGGCTGTGAGCTGGGCTACCAGCCTCCACTCTGTGATCAAGGTATGTACAAGCTAACATTCTTATCAAAACATTGAATTTGAAATAATAGAACTGGTGAAAAGTTATCCCTTCAAATTTTAAAAATCAGTTTTATACTATTTGCTGTTCTAAAAGAGTAGAACTTGTTAACTGTAAATTGACGTGTTATCAAAATGAGCATCTTTTTATATTTGATTCTGGTGACTTTTGAACTGATAATTTACGTTTCGACAATAATTTTAGAGTGTTATCTTGGAACCTATGGGCCTGGCTGTACACAGATATGTCGTGGACACTGTGCTGGTCAAAACAATACCTGTAGCCCTTTTGATGGAAAATGTGACCACGGCTGTGATGCTGGCTTTCAGTCTCCATTCTGTGAAAAATGTAAGAGTTTAAGGATAATGCATTTAGTATTCATTAATATCATCACATAATTATTTCATAGAATGTCTTGTCAG
This sequence comes from Plakobranchus ocellatus, assembly GCA_019648995.1. Taxonomy (NCBI): domain Eukaryota; kingdom Metazoa; phylum Mollusca; class Gastropoda; family Plakobranchidae; genus Plakobranchus; species Plakobranchus ocellatus. The sequence continues at coordinate 209,021 of BLXT01003901.1, read as the reverse complement.
TGATTTAAATGTAAAGGAAGGTGGATGTGCTTTGAGTCAAGCTCATTCAAGTGTTTGTCTGTTCAAGATAAGAAAAAAAAAAGTCTCACTTAATTCATTCGTCATTTATTATCAAAGTTGAGCTAAGCAAGACCAGAACTTAAGGCAAACAAAATTTTCATAAGTAAGCCAGGTTGGAATATAAAGTTTTCATTTGTTTCAGCCTAAAAAATGTAATGCTCTAAGTCTTTGATGTAGCTGTAATGATTTCTAAAGTCCCCCCCAAAAAAAGATTGTTTTCCTATGGCTTGATATTATGAACAATTTGACTATTGCCTGAAATAATAGTATTACAAATGTAATTTGAAAACTAACATTAGAGACAGTATTTTTATTTTAGCTTATAAAGTTTGATAACAATTTCAACAGATTCTTACACTTTTTGTTTTGCATAATGATGTAAATTTGTAAGGAAGAAAATGTTGATTCCATTTTTTGTTCATATCAACAGTTTGTGATGTTGGCAGTTATGGACTAAACTGCACACAAAACTGTAGTGTTTACTGCGCTGGAACTAACAGCACTTGCAGACCTTTTGATGGATCATGTGACCAGGGCTGTGAGCTGGGCTACCAGCCCCCATTTTGTGATCAAGGTATTTACCAGCTAGCATTTTCAGCACATTCTTTAACTTTGAATTTAAAAATAATGGAACTTTCAATTTTGTTTCATTAAAGTATCAAAAGCAGGTATGAATTATTTGGATAGAAGAAGCTGAGCATTTTTCACTGACATTCATAAATAAATATATCCACCTGCTGTGTGTGATTTGATTGATAGCTATAACTAATACATTTTGTTTTTACACCTTTTTTCATATCTAGAGTGTTACCACGGAACTTATGGTCCAGGCTGTACAAAGATATGTAGTGGACACTGTGGTGGTCAAAACAACACCTGTAGCCCTTTCGATGGAACATGTGACCACGGCTGTGATATTGGCTTTCAGCCCCCACTCTGTGATAAAGGTTAATTAATAAAATGAACATGAAATTCACACGTGTTTTGAAAGATTTCTTGATGTTTTCTGTGTCTGAAACGATATTCTAAGGTTAACTTACTTTGCAAACTGTCTTTTTCATTACTTTAGAAGAGTAAAAACGGGATGTTTAGAATAGTGCCTTGTAGTAGTTGAAAAAGCAATTATTAGATTTTCAGTTGCCTCAATTATATTTTGACAACAGAAAATAGGTAGTAGGAATGACAGTTGCAGCCATTTTGATGGATCGTGTGATCACGGCTGTGGGGTGGAATACCAGCCTCAATTATGTGAACTACGTACACTGATCAATTTTGATAGCATCAGGTTAAGCCATGATGATGGGTCATGTGAGATGGGCTACAGATATCATTGTGTGGTCTGGAAAAGTTATTCACTTCATTTTGAAGGATCATGTAACTTGAGCTGTGAGGAGGGCTATCAGCATCCATTTTGACGGATTGTGTAGCCTGAGCTGTGAGGAGGACTATCAGCATCCATTTTGACGGATTGTGTAACCTGAGCTGTGAGGAGGGCTGTCAGCATCCATTTTGACGGATCGTGTAACCTGAGCTGTGAGGAGGGCTATCAGCATCCATTTTAATGGATCATGTAACCTGAGCTGTGAGGAGAGCTATCAGCATCCATTTTAATCGATCATGTAATCTGAGCTGTGAGGAGGTATATCAGCGTCCATTATGTGATCGTTCAACTTTGATAATATTCTATAGGTATCATCACTCATAGTTGCAGAGCTGAGAGGTGGGGAGCAGTTGCATTGTGTGATCTCGGCACTTTATTCAACTTTGACAGCATTGTCTAGTTAGCAGCAGCAACAGTGGCAAAAACAGTCGGTGAAGAAAGTCAATAAAAAAGAAGAAAAAGAAAAATACGAAACTAGAAAATTAGTTGCAGGAGCAAAAACAAGGAAACATGCTATTTGATTGTTTAGCATAAGCAATAATGACAAATTTGATCCCTCTATTAAAGATTTGGATACCATAACTTTGACCCAAACTTTGCTGGCCCAAGCATTAGACTATCATACAATCAATATTCAACTCAGGTCTTGAAAATTGTACTGAAAAATGTATTGCACTGGCTACGATGTTTTCTTCTTTGACAAATGGAAAATTTTTCTTGTTTAAGATATCGTTGTAATAATGCGTCCATCCTTAGAGGTCTGCAAGTCTTTTGCTCAACATCATTGACCAACATCTCCCATTTCTCCTTCCAGCCATGTAAGATTTGAAAATATCTTGGAATATTGTCTATTTTCATCTATGATCAATTTGGTCATTAATTATGGGTTAGAAAATTGCACTGTGTTCATTGTTGCAGCCCCTATGATGGATCATGTGAGTGTGGATGTGAGCTGGATTATGAGCCTCCATTACAAAATAAAAGCCTATTTTCACGTCAGATTGTATTAGCACCATGACATAATATCACAAACTCTCAGAATATCTTGTGAGGGGATTTTTACGACCTCTAAAACCTTTTGTAAATCTTTAAAGGCAAACAAATTAACCAAAGTCATTTGTGGAACTCTAATAAAGGCAAACAAATCAATCAAAACAATTAGTGAGAACTTGATCAGAGGCAAATAAATCAATCAAAGGAACTGGTGAGGACTCCATTATAAGCAAACAATTCAATGTAAGGGTTTGGTGAGAACATTATGAGTGGCAAACAAATTAACTTAAGGGACTGATGACAACTCCATTATAAGCAAACAACTCAGTGCTCAGTGAAATGGATTGATCAAAACTTTATTACTGGCAATCAAATCGACTAAGGGACTGGTGAAAAATGTCACTCCAGATTCGTTTGGGCTGGTCTTGGGACATTTTTTTTTATTAACATGACATCAGTTACAGGTCTGCATCATTATACTGAATTCATCATTATAAAGTAGCATTAAAAAGGATTCACCTTTGAAAGACTGTAATGTCTTGTAAACGTACCAGTTATTTTGTTGGGGAAGCTAGCAGTATTCTTTGTTAGGGAGTTAATTTTGGATTGTGCCTGATTTCATGATACCATGAACTTTCAAAGTGTTTTGTTTTATTAAATTTAGCTTGTCCCAGTGGAACATATGGCTTAGGCTGTATCGAAAGCTGTAGTGTCCACTGTGCTGCACTGAACAACACCTGTAGTCCTTTTGATGGATCATGTGATGAAGGCTGTGAGGTGGGCTATCAGCCTCCACTATGTGAACAAGGTGTGTGCATTATGCTACAAATATTACTCCAACCAAACTTAATACAGCAAGAATTTTTATTCAGAATTTTGTTAAATTTTATTTTCAAGACTGCTTGGCATTGATTTTTGGTTTTGTATTCATAATATTTTTTGTTTATATTTCAGTCTGCGTAAATGGAACTTATGGCTCTGACTGCACACACAACTGCAGTGTCCACTGTGCTGGACTAAACAACAGTTGCAATCCTTTTGATGGATCATGTGACCAGGGCTGTCAGGATGTAGGCTATCAGCCCCCACTCTGTGACGAAGGTTAAAATTGTAAATTTATATGTTTAGTGTCAGGACAAAATGGTAAGCTTTGCAACAGGAACAAATTAGAGTAACTAACATAGGTCCACTTGTCCTCATTCTCAACTTTTCCCTTATAGGTTCCCTGATAATCTTTGGGAGAGTGTTGCAGTGGGTGATATCAATTATAATTGATGCTTGGTACTTTCTATAAAGCATAAAATCTTTTTTGCTATGACTGACTTTTCAATGTGTGATGGCTCAAAATAAATCAAACATTATTCAGCAAAAATAAAAATTGTAGTAACCATGGTAAATTGTGTTTATTATCCTGGTCTCACACAATATAGCTTGCAACAATTCATATGCAACTGGGCTCCTCTTTTTCCATTCTCATATAGTTTAAATTCACTCTCAAGAAATTTTTCCAATAATTGAATATTGCTTTGTCGTGGCTTTTAAAATTACATACAACACATTTTTTATATTTTTAAAAATCTTGTTATCATACCCATGGAGTTTCAGTTTATCGCATAGTACATACTTGAACTTCTAAGCCATTCAACTTTTCCATACCCAAGTAGGGGTCAACTAATACATCAAAAAGTAATAAGCTTTCCACTCTGTCACTCTCGCAGTTTGCTCAGTTGGCAAGTACGGACTTGCATGTGTGCAAAACTGCAGTAGCCACTGTGCTGGTCCCAACAATGCTTGTGACCCTGTTGATGGATCATGTGACCTGGGCTGTGAGACGGGCTATCAGTCTCCACTGTGTGATCAAGGTGAACTTGAAAGGTTATGATTATGAATCTTAATAACGTTCATTTGTTTCAGAAATTAATTAATAGAGTTGAAAAATTGTTCACCTCACAGAGGATTGTGGATATATTAGAATTCTCAAAAATTAATTTTTATCAGTTTGTAAGTGATGCCTCACATATCAACTCCGAGCTAACCTGACGGTATAACTCAGACTTAGGCTAAAAAAATACTATTTTAGAATCATTGCATTTTGGAGCCTAAGAGCTTTCAATGATATTAATATTGGAAAAACGCACTGAAGCAATTTTCTTAAGACATGTATTAATCAAATACAATTATATCTTAAACAGAAGAAGAAGAAAAATAAACAACGAACAAATTGAAATGAGCTGTGGTGCTAGCTTAGTGACGATATTTTAAAAATGTGCAGAGTGCCTTGGTCCCAAGTATGGGCTGAACTGTGAAACAGACTGTAGCATTCATTGTGCTGGACCTTTTAACACCTGCGATCCTTTTGATGGGTCTTGTTACGAGGGTTGTGAAGTGGGCTTCCAGCCACCTCTGTGTGATCAAGGTCAGTTGATTATGAGCATCATCTCCACAAGGTCATTTTTATGTTTGTCTAATTTTTATGCTTACCTATAGCTAATGATTTTATATTAAAAAAAAGACTTAAAAGCTGAAAACATCCCATTAATCATTTTAAGACTTGATTTATACATACTCACACAGGATAATTAATTAAAAAATGGGATCTTTGGTTTAAAAAAAGTAAAACCCTAAATAAACTATCTTAGGTCTGGGGGTTATATATGAATAACTATGACAGCGTGGTTTAGTTTAATTTTTTTCCAAGTTTTGCATAAACAAAGTTTTCTCTGAGCTGGGAAATTACAACTTCGTATGCCAGCCTATAATTTTTTGATGAAAAAAATTTTTCTAAAATTGTTTTAATCTAAATCTAAATTTAACTGTCACCTCCAAGCATGACCTAATATTTTGTTTATCTTTTTTTTTGCATATATTGTAGTGGACTATTCTTCGAGAATATTTCAAATTTTTTAAAATTTTAGATCGATGCCTACATTGAAAAATTTGATGACATACACTAATGACATGCTTTACCTATACAAAACGTTTATGATAATTATAGTGCAGGCTTCCACCTGGACATTTTCTGTTTGGACTTAGGCTGCCAAATAAAGTGTCTTGGGTTAAACTTAAAGTCTTAACATATATGAACCTATCATAGATTTACTTCTGGTTCAAAACCTAACTTTAATACTAAAGCGAAGATAAAGAATTTTCTCTGGTATTGAATATTGTTCACACAAACTTGGGTTCTAAGACAAAAGATGCATATTATTAGTTTTAATGTTCAAAGCATTACAATCTTACAAAAAAAAATTAGAAAAAGCTTTTGGTCACATACCCTCATCGGGTACACAAAGGTATAACGTCATGGAATACAAGCCACTAATTTTCTTTAACAATTCTGACAAGTTAAGTTGAAGAGTCTGCGAATTCACACCATCGGTTTAATTTTCTTGTCACATGACCTCTGTAACTCTCATCTAAACCTATGTCTATCAGTATGCAATGGCAGTAGAAGTTGGATTTACAGTTTCTAGTTTCATTCACTATTCAAATGCTTGCCCTGCACTACAGTGTTCTTATCCCATGCACAGGCTTTATTTCTAATCATCCTTGGGACTTTGTGCTTCTGTCTCTAGTTTTTTAATAAACATTTTTCGATTGAAATAGGAAAAGAGGCACTGTGTGTATCCTTGTCACGAACAAAGGTTTGGTTTTACTGGTCTTGGCTTGGCTATAATCTTTCACTTTTAAGATATAAGTCAAAAGAAAATGTTAGTGTGTTTGAGGAGTTGAAAGTTGCATTTTGAAAGTGTGTTATGATTGAACACAGCTGGAAATGTCTTTTTAAGAGCTTGCGATGGTAAAAAATGCATAGAGCTATGCTATTGCTGAGCCAACATAATGGGATTTTTAACTTTTTAGAATGTAAAGGGAAAAAAATTAAATCACTTTTTCTTCTGCCAAATTCTAATTGTGACACAAAATATTAAGAATGGTCCTTAGACAAATGTTAAATGCTTTCCATCATAAGTCAGACAATAAAACAAATTTTGTGTAGTGTCATTGCAAAATGAGACATTTTGCAGGAAAAATCTGGCATGAAAATAAAGGTTTTATGCTTGTTAGAGAGCCCGAACTATAGAGTTTCAGAAATATCAACCACTACAAGTACAAGACTCGTCTAACCATTCAGGTCAAAGAAATTGAGAATCGTGAGAACTGCATCTTTATTTATATCATTTGTTTTTGCGACAAAAAGTCTCATTTTGTGATATCACTACATTTACGTTGTAAACGTCATTCGAACTATAACTCCTAATATGACATTTATCTTCCTTCCCCCTACAAATAGTTTGTTTCAATGGAACCTACGGTCAGGACTGTGCTGAAACCTGCAGTGAACATTGTGCTGGACCTTACAACACATGTAACCCATTCGATGGGTCTTGTAAACAATTTTGTGACACGGGCCATCAATCTCCTTTATGTGATCAAGGTAAGCCAACACTTTTTCTTTATGAGCAATGCATGTGTACAACCCTAATCCTAGATTCAGCATGACTGTTTTCTTTTGTTAACAATAAAATATGCCATTTAGAACTCGGTGGAGTCTCTCTTACTAGTGTATATTTGCCTTCCAACTTAGACATGTAATAACAAAAAAACAGAAAAAATTCACAAGAGACTTTATGGATTCAGACAAAGTAGAAATATTGAATTTTTTAGAGAGTACATCATTTGATTCACTTTTAGATTCTCCACAATATTTTTTATACAAATTAGACAAACCCATTTCTGATTATTATTATTTCACTAAAAGATACTCTCAAGAAAACAAAAGTTGCTCGCTAAACATTTAATGCTGCTTTTTTGCTTTAACTTTGACGTGCGGCACATAAAGTTCCAGAACATAATTGTCATTACAAATGTCTACCTGCATATTTTGTTTCGCAAGCTTAATAAGGTTCTAATAGGATTATAAAATTTCGTTTTATATATCCGCAAAACAACTTCGAGATTTTAAAATATGCCCACATGTGGATTTCATTGACGCACCACAAAAGTTTGTATACGGATTAAACGTTTGAGCTTTTGCTCCTTAATAAAATTTCATTAGAATTGACCAAAGCGTCAAAATGATAAATGAATCCAAGCAGGTCTTTGTTTTAAAAAAAGTCATTTAAAGATTGGTAGATAAGTGTATTTTTAGGGGATTCCCCTTAAGCATTTTCAACTTGGTCTTTACAAGAGAGAATGTCGTTGTGTTTCCTTTATGAATTTTCTCAAAAAGTTTGAGGGAAATTAGACTGAGACCAGAAGAAAAATAGGAACAGGCATTTGTTTAATGCTGGCCACAGTGGCACTGATTGTGAATTAAGAGAATCAAGTCTTCTTCACTTTGATTTAGGATCTCAAATTCAACAAAAAGATGAAAAAATTCCAACTTCTTGATTTATGAGATATTTGAATTATATACTTCGGCTTTTAAAGAACCTATTCAGTTTTATAATTAAAAAAAAAATCTTATAAAACAAAACCGTATTTTGAAATGAAAAAAAAATTCACCAGAAATGGCTGGACTACAGTCTTTACTTTACTTTCCCTTGTTTCCACCACCAGTATGCTCACCAGGGACCTATGGCCGAGGTTGTTCACAGAATTGCAGTGGTCACTGTGCTGGACCTAACTCAACCTGTAGCCCTTTTGATGGAACTTGTGACCAAGGATGTGAAATGGGCTACCAACCTCCTCTTTGTATCATAAGTAAGTTTGAGACTAATATGGTCGCTAGAGCTGAGAAACATGTACTTGTTTCCATTAAAAATACATTAGATTTCACTTAATTCAAACTCTCTGGAATATTTTAAGAACAAAAGACTCAGCTGTGGTTGATTTTATATGCAACTGTGTTCAAATTTATGCAAGATAAACATTTTTGATTCAAAAGTTTCTTATCATTGAAATGAAATAAACATGTTTAATCGCAAACTATTGAATATCATGTGGGATGATTTCTAATCTCTCTAAGCCTTATCATCAGTTTCAAACAAGCAAAATCCATGGTGTGACAATAATAGTTCAATTGTATCAGTCTTTTGAATTAACAATATAATCTTTATGCCAATAAAGATTTGGCTGCAGGCATGTGCTGTAGTCCATATACTATACGCTTGGAATGTACATTAGGCCAACAATAGACTTAAATGAGCGAACAATTGAGGATCTTTGAAAAGAGAGAAGGAAAGGATTATGTCCAGAAAAGATTGGTTTAGAAAAAAAGTATTAACTTATGCCTATTTGCTATAAGTTTCCTTCACAACCAACAAAAAAAAATGTAGGTTTGGGAAAAATAGAGATTACAAGATATTGGTAAAATAGAATTACAAGATATTAATACAGCTAAAAAAAAAATCATTCATCCAACTTGTCCATCATTAAGGCCAGCTTGTGTAGATTTACACCCAGGTTTGTGGTGTTAACTGTTTGCCTCAATGCTCAGTCTGCTCTTGTTAATTTATTGCTTTCTTCAATTTTTTTTTTATACAGAAGCCAACGGGAAAACTCAGAAAGTTATAAATAGAACAGATTCTAAGGAATCAAGCAATAACATGTGGATATGGATTATTCTTGTTATTGCTGCAGTGCTTGTTATTGCTGTCATTGCCACAGTAATTTTTAAGAGGTAAATATCAAACCATTTTCATAATATCCAGAAAAGACTTAAGTGATTTTATCTTACCCCCCCCGGGAGACATGTTCTGTTTCTTAACACTAGTATACTTTGGCTTGATTGTAACATAAAAGGTCAATGTTGTTTGCGTGTTGGCTTCTTGACTTTATTGTTAAAGTGTAGTGCCCAGGAGAGATAGAAGAAGAGAAAGAAAGAAGTAAGTGTTGGCTTCTTGACTTTATTGTTAAAGTGTAGTGCCCGGGAGAGATAGAAGAAGAGAAAGAAAGAAGTAAGGGAGAACGAGAGGGAGACACAGAGAGGTAAGTTGGAAGGAAAGGAAGACAGAGAAACAAGGCGGGGGGAGAGAAAGAAGGAGAGATAAATAGATAGTAGAAAGATAGATAGAGAGAAAGTAAAAAAGAGAGAGAGAGAGACAGAGAGAGGTTGGGAAAGGTAGATGGATGAGAGAAGGAGATAGAGACTTATGTCATTTGGCTCAATTTTTCATTTTGCTTTTAATTTTTTTTTTTACATTGTCTACCTAATATTTTCAGACGCCGTATAAGATCATGTCCACCAGGTCAAGGAGAAGGTTCATTGGATGATGCAGACGCCATGATGTTGATAGAAAAATAGTAACACAGTGCTTGAGGCTACAATAACTGCCTTAATATTGTTTGAGGCTTTGGACATGAATGTGAGATTGAGCTATATCTATAGTAAGACTTGAGGCTACAGTTACTGCCTTAATGTTGTTTGAGGCTCT
>BLXT01003901.1:181684-198791 GCA_019648995.1 Plakobranchus ocellatus | reverse complement strand
GTATTTGTAGTGAGACTTGAGGCTACAGTTACTGCCTTAATGTTGTTTGAGGTTCTGAGCATGAGTGTGAGACTGAGCTATATCTGTAGTGAGACTTGAGCACTGAACTATAAATAGATGGAAGGAACAACCTCTGCATGCACGGGCTGGATATTGCGTGTCCCGCCAGCGGACAAACAGCAGATATGCACCAGCCGCTGTACTGTTTACTGTGTAGTTTACAGTGCATCTGGTTGATTTTTCATTATAATCGCTGTTCTGTTCTTATGAGGTTTGCCTCACCCGCAACAAACTGATTCAATCCTTTTGTATTTTCTTGCAAACCAAACTTTTTTGTGTTTATAGATCTAGTTACCAAAGTTTGAGAGGAGAGATGAGAAAGCAGCAGATACTCTATTCTGATTTGTCACAATCGATTAACACAGAATAATTCAAGGTTATCTTTGCCTATTAAGTTCTCAATCACATATTACTTAACACCATGAAAACCGACCCAAGCTCTCAAAGAATTCAAAATATTCAACTGACACTCACAAAGTAGGCAAGTTGTAGAGCCGACAGAAAAAGGATGGGAGAAAAAAAAAACGATAAAGAAGAGGGATAGGGATTGAATGATGGAGCTGGGGTCAAAGTTCTTGACACTGAGCTACCGATAAAACAGGCAGTTCACATAAAAACTTATCATTCCCTCACCGCCGTCACATTTCAACACCAAGCAAAATTTAACATGCACAATGAGATTACACGAAAAACAATATAATTGAAATGTAAATCAGGCAGAGAGAGAAAGAGAGAGGGCCGACAGAGGGAGAGAGAGATTGGTTGATTGATGTTTATTTTATAACGATAAGGGTTACAAAAATTGGTACAAGACCCTTTTCGTTGGCTGTTAATAATACACAATTGAATTAATGCACAAACTTGCAAGTCAACTCAAATGGTCTAATTTTCCATTTTTCAATATGACAGAATATTCAATTTCAACACATAGGTAATTGGAGCATATAATTTGCACAGGCAAAAGTACACTTGCTACCACATATTAGCACACAAATACAATAGTATTTGATAGAGAGAGAGGGAGGGAGAGAGAGAGAGAGAGAGAGAGAGGGAGGGAAAAAGTGGGAAAGAGAAACAGGGAGCTAAGGAAAACCAGATACAAAGATGGAGAGAGCAAAAATGACTAGGAAGAAACAACACTTAAGCAAAACATATAGATAAATTTTAAAAATTGTAAATTTCAATCATATAATATGACAGAATATTCAACACATCGGTAATTGCAGTATAATAATTTACACAGGCAAAAGTGCACTCGCTAACACATATTAGCATACAAATACAGTCGTATTTGAGAGAGAGAGTGGGAAAGAGAAACAGAATGATGGAGAGAATGAGAGAGAGAGAGAGAGAGAGTAGAAAAGAGAAACAGAATGATGGAGAGAAAGAGAGGGAGAGAGAGAGTAGAAAAGAAAACAGAGGCAGGGAGAGCAAAAATGACTAGGAAGAAGCAAAAAATATGGACATCCTATCATCTATTGTGTCTAAGAACACCCGATGATGCACACTAACAGAGTGCCCACACTGGAGGCAGCAGTTCACGTGTCCAACAATACATGTTTGAAAATACTCTCTTTCTTTGTCGAAGCGTCGCAGCTATCCTTTGTGTTTTACAGCCTGGTCTTACGTCAGCGGCTCTGTTGATTAAGGGAAAGGGGAGTGCCATTATGTGACCATGCGTAATTCTACTGACCATTGCCGCGCGAACCATAAAGCCAGACTTGTTTTTGCAAATTATCAGGCTAACCTGTAATTGGGTGGCGCACAATAACTGCGACATCAGTCTGTCTTGTGGGCAATTATTCCAAGTCGCATTGCCTCCAGTGTGGGCCTAAGCTTGCTGTCGGTGGTGCAACAAAACATACAAGAAGAAAGTTTTTTAGCAATAAAACTGCAAGTTTGTGCTTGATTCCCTAATTTAATTAGAAGCCAGTAAAGTTAAATCAACTTTGATGTAACATGAATTCATTTTTTTTTAAGAATTAGTTTGGCAGCCTGATTTTGCATATGTTGCAATTTTTTCACACTTAATTCAGGTAGGCCAGCCAGTCCAGTAGCGAGTTACAATAATCAGGCGAGATAGAATGCAGGATGAAATGAGCACTTTTAGTTTTCAATTTTTAAATTTTTTCTTAATTCAATATACATGGTATATTTTTTTAGTACCATACCTTCAAGGGTTGAAATTTGTAAACATGTCCTTTTAATGTGTCTAGTACTATCTTTATTCAGGCATGAGGACTTTCAACTTTTCATTAACTTCCCCCAAAAAGGAATAGTCAAACCACCATGATTTGGAACAGAACAAAATCAAATTCTTAGAAACTAATTCTTCTATTCCCATTTTTCCCTTAGTACTTGTAATATGTACTGTATGTAGTCAATGTAATTAGTCTATTGCTTCCACTTTTGTTTTGCCACATCAGGGGTGTATGTCCCATATTTTTTCCTCTTATTTTTAAAAAACTTCATTTCAAAGCACTATATATATATCATTCAAAATAAATGTAAAAATAATCTTGCTTAGAACTAATGTAGAAGTTCTCGTATTTCATTTTTGGTAGTAAATATGTCAGCTGCATGCATGATGTTTTGTTTTGCTTCTTGCCCTAAAAAATACAGAATTGTCATGTTGTCAACATTGAAAGGCTTTGTATGGCTGGGTCTCAAAAAGTTTTCCAATTTTATTGCAATTTTAGGGCCGTTAACCTTGCATTTTTTTGCAATGTTTCCTTTTCAAAAATGCAATTTTCAGCAGGGCTAGTTTTACATCCGTTTCTCATCCGACCACAAGTTTCTACTTCTTTCTGTCACTTATAAATACAATTAATAAGTTTAAAAACCACATAATCTAGGCCCAGGGTGAGCAAAGCTGAAACCTGTGTTAATCATTGTACAAGTATGGCTTGAACTTTTATGGAAAAAAAGTATAGAGCAGTTTCAGCAATCGAAAAACTAAATAAAATGTTACAAATTCTGATTTATCGGGACTAGTCTTGAGAAAGTATTTATTATATCTGCCCCTCTGAATTTTGTGACTTTTTATACAAGCCTTTCAGTATTCATACTATGTTAATATCTCCTCTTACAGAGCTGCTTGAAACCTACTTATGGTCTTATTAGAGCAAGTTAGGTCTTTATAATCCCATTATCATACGTAGGCAGTATACTATTATATTTTTCATGCGGGTCAAGACATTCCAAAAGTACTCATTGTGGGAAAACTGAATTGCGGGCACATGTAGATGAGCTTACCTCTTGTTTGTGATATACTTTGGGAACGTGAATTGTAACGAGTCCTGTGTATTTTTCCTGCAAATCATCGCCTAACTTGACCCAGTGCAAGAAAAGTCATACACTTAATCTTGGAAATCTGTGGCCCCGTGCATAAATTAAATGGAATTTGCTATGTAGTCTCTGTTTTGATGTGTTTAAAAGATTTTAATAGCTGTCCGAGATTCACAAAATTGCATTTCATATCAGGAAGTGGAAGCTCTTTTTAGCAGACTTTACAAACTGACCCTACAGTAGCAGGACAATGAATTTTACCTTTTAAAGCAAGGAATGCTTTCCCTCTTGCAATCTTTATGAAACTTTAATATTTCGCCTCGATCTTGATGGTCAGTATGGAAAGTACCAATATGGTAGTGAGAGTTTGAAAATGAACGACGAAGCGGAGAAAAAAACTGGAAGCAGTAGAGATGTGGTTATCAGAAAACTGATGAGGATATCATGGACGAAAAAAGTCCAATGTATCGGTAGCCTACTGAAAGTGAAAGAAGTTAATCTTGAACTATCATAAGGCAGAGGCAATTACAATTTATAGGACACATTTGCCGACACAAAGTTTTAAAACACTTAGCAATCGCAGGAAAAAAAATCGGAGGCAAATGCAAGAGGCGAAAGTCTTAAGTATGGGCAATAGGTAACGGTAGCAAAAACAACTTTTTGAGGTTAACTGAGATTGAGAATAGATTTTGATTGGAGAGACATGATCGCCAATTTCTGTTCCAGGCAGAGTAACTGAAGAAGAAGTTGATGGATCTTGTATCTTTTCTCCCGGTCACTTTATCAATTGTATCAATATGCGGACTAGGAGCAGAATGCTTTTAGTCATGATAGTCCATGTCATTTCGAAAGCGCAACTTTTGCAAGAGCATGGTGGCTATTATTATCTACTGATGTCAGTCCATCATGGTCAGATGGAGAAGCCATAGCAATACCAGTATTGTCAAATGGATTTGACACAAGATTTTTATTTTTTTTTTGTCATCTAGAGAAATCAAAGGGTATCCTTAACAAATAATAAAAAAAAAAATAAATAACACACTGGCGGTTTGTTTACAATAAAGTCAGGAAAAAGAGTGGGTGTCAATTCCGCATCACAAACATTCACAATCAAGTTTTTGTCATCTTTCTTACGACTTTATGAGCTGAAATCCAAACAATAATTTTCGCTGCTATAATTTAGTTCAAGGAAAGTGGCCACAAAAAAACCTCAGTGCTGATCGGCTTTTTGTCATTTGTAATCCATTGACCTTAAATGCCTGAAGTAAAATGACATAAACGGGTGTTTTACATCCAGACTAGCCTTGTATAAACGATTTTTAAGCTTGCGTGGCTATAGTTAAGATTTAGTCTAAAACTTAGAACTAGAAGAATAACTAACACTTTGTACATTATTAATAATTGCAGATTTCAATATAACTCTTATTTAGACCTAGAAGAGTGATTTAATTAAAAAATAAATTGAAACTCAGGATTTTATTTCTGGATCTTGATATTAGATAAAATCTTTATTCTTGATGTAGTTTCGAGCTCAATTTCTAAATAAACTTTTGACAGTGTAGATTGTAACTTCAAGACCATACTAAGAATTTTTTAATGAAGAGAAAAAATGACTGCTGTTATTATTTTTGCTTTAAGTTCAATCTCATTCATTGCTTTTTCTGTAACCAACCGTCCAGTTTGACTGGTGAAGAAAAGAGAACACCCTTCTTTTGTCTCTAAAAGTAAAAGTCTCTTGAGAATATCAATTCACATTGTATTTCTTATCATTTCCACGGGTTGATTATCTTTTTTTCAATCTAGCTATCAGCCCATTTATTTTTTTTTTAAAGAAATTGCATTGATACATACTAGGGCTTTTCAAATATAATCTTACACCTTTTTGGGGGACTTTTTGCCCCCCCTTCATATTACATTGTTGACTTGTTATAACAAAAATTGATAATGATAACAACAATGATAATAAAAATCGCCGATGGCGTGTTATTAAGCATTAAAATGATTAACTGAAGTTTAAGAACTGTCATTTTCAAAATATTGAATGTCCATGTTATAATGAAATTGTGCATGCACGCATGATCGTTGTTCTGGCCTGTTGGGCTAGGCCTCAAGTTGCAAAAACTTACCTCCTATACTAGGCTTTAGCATACATATATGCTATGTGTGCATTCTTCTTGAAATGCAGATTGGAAAAAAGCCAATATAAGCTGAAAGTTTGAAGGAATTTAGAATGCATACTGTTGCTACAAAACTGCTATTATTTGATTATTTTTCTTTGAAATGTGCATTCCTGAGCCAGTGGTTGTGAAAGAAAATACCCTGCAACTAGCTTCCTTTAGGATTTGAACCGGACGCTTTATTAAGACTCTCACAAGGAACAGCGAACTTTGTGGCACATTGTTGCTTTTTTAAACAAATGTCAATAATCGGTAACTGAAGAATAGATTTTGTTGGGATTCTAAGTGTCTGGAGCTCTCAGTAATCATTGAGTATGCACTTTAGACAAAATAAAGATAAAGAGATAGAGAATTAAAATCATAAGAAGTGAGATATTAAGATTAAAGAATTGGTTATATGTCGTCAGAAGTCATCTTCAAAAAATTTTGGTGGCCTTGTAAAAGGCCGTTGGGGGAAGCGTGGTGATGTCCCTTCAGCTTCTGCTCAGGATTTGATGTTGCAGGAACTTTGTGGAGCAGTCTCCATTGTGTAACTCTCAGTCGATGCAGCAGGGATTGTAACCAGATGTGATATTGCAGGTGCGTCCACTGGACATCTCGGCACCATCTTTATGGCATCACTCTAAAAAAGCTGTTTCCATCCAGGGGTCTGGCTCAGCAAGCAGCTACCACTGCAGGGTCTACACAAATCCGTGAAGGCTATACATTGTAATTGTATACCTGGTAAACCTATTTATCTACTCTCCATGTATGCATGTATGTAGTATGTACGTCAAAACCTAGCTTTAGAAGAGAACACAGAAATTTTCAGAGAAAGCAAAAAAAAAAAGTACATTTAAAAAGAGGCATCAGGTTTTCTGTACCCTAAGGAGATTAATTTCAAGCTACACAGCTCTAAGATTCTTTTTACTTTAGAGGGACTAAAAACTTTTTTTTTTCCTAAACATTGGTTAGGATCGGGCATTAGCATTACAAGTTGCGGGTGCTGTAAATAAGTATGGCGAGAAACGAAAAGACTAAACCAAACAAATTAGACTGAATTTAAGATTATTGGGTAAAATAAAGCGTAATGTTGGCAGGTCTGCTTCTTATTCTAATAATAATAATAAAAATAATAATAGTAAAACGTTTTCATTCACGCACTGACGCAAAGCTTTCAGCATGCCAACACAAAGGAAAAGTGGAAAGTCAAATTGCGTCAAAATGCACGCCTGCATAGTCTCCTAAGCTAGCCCATGCACGGACTGCTCACGGCGAATGATAAATTGATAGCACTTGGCAAGTGCTGCATAGGAATAGGACTTTAGGAGTTGAAAGTTATAGATATTGTAGGATCGGCTCCGATATCTCGTCAATAGGCCCAAAGCCTACCGGTATCAAAGGGAGAAAAAAAAACTACCGCACGCGGCCATAAAAAAAAAAAAGTCAAATAAAAATCGGATTTCGAAGGTTAATTTTGTTTTTCCCGACTTTTTCCCGAGTTCCCGACCCGGCGGGAACCCTGATGGTAGGCAGACAATCTTTTGACAGAAAGCAGCCTTATTACCTTGTTTCAAGTGTCAACTGTCACTTTCTAGTGTAGTAGAGGCAGCAATGGCACCGACTTTAGACACATACAGAATAATTTCATTGCACATTAACAAAAGAGATCTGCCAAACAAAACCCCCAATATTGCTATAAATATATTCATGTGTTAGGTTCCTGCTGGAAGCAGCAGTGTCCTATGCACCATCAATAAGTACTTTATTACACTCCTGGCCAAGATAGAGGCCTGTGTAATGAAAATTCAAGTAAACATGTGCATCAGGCTTATGACCACCCTCCCTGGAGCGACAATTAACTTTACACTGCTTTTTTTTAACAATTAATTTTACACTGCTGGTCAAAACACAAGATGTTAGAATGTTTGTGTAAACATGTGTGCGTGTGTCGGGCTTATGGTCGTCGCTCCCTACTGGAGGTGGCAATGACTATGTAATATAATTTAAAATTAATTACATTGCTGGTTAAGATAGAGACCTGATGAAAGAGTTAGCCTGTTCAGTGTTTGTGTAAACATGTGTATGTGCTTGTGTCGGGCTTATGACCATCGCTTCCAACTGGAGGCGGCAATGACAATGTGACACAATTTATATGCTGGTCAAGATAGAGGCCTGTTGAAAGAAGCTAGTCTGTTGGTATAAGCAAATTGTGTGCCAGACTTATGACAGTCGCTTCCCACTGGAGGCGGCAATTGATTAATCGATTATTGGTATACCCAGTCCACCATAAAGTGGTTATCTCAGTGTTTCTCTTCATTCATTTTCTCTCAGTCCATAGGCATCCATTAAAAATATATCGGAGCATATGGATAAAACTTAGAAAGGAATCTGTAAAAAAGGCTCAGATATTTCTATAGACACCGAGTTCCTTTAAGTAACCCACTATGCTTCATTTTACTAAAACCACACTTATTGTATAAAGTAGGCCTACACAGGCGACACGTTATCTTTATTGCATTTTATTAACCATGTTGATAAAATTTGATAACATTGGCTTTTCAAGACTTCAAGTTGAACTGTTCAAGCATCAAAAGAAAAATGCATTTACATTCACGGCGACAATGAACATTTGTTTTACTTGTGGTTTGCCATTTTCCCCTGGTATTTATAAGATAGGCTTGATATAAGCTTTTCAAAAAAATCTTTGACAAGACTTTTCACTCAAGTTATTGAAGACAGTCATAAATTATAACGAAACATCCTACATAGGTGACCTGAGTCATATTTTTCCATATCATTTATAATTTTATATGAAAAACCTGCACAATAGGTGACCCGAAAGGGCCTCTGATGCAGATTGTATCTAAAATTTCAGGTAAAAAATTAATGTTGAATTTAACAAAGTGCAGAAACTGGATCAACCAATCATTTACAATAAAAGAATAAAATGTTCTATTTCAACAATTAATCAATCCCATCCAAAAAGAACAAAATCAAGTGGAAAAAAAAAAGACTTTTAAAAGCATATACCCGAGCCACAAAATTTTAAATTATTTGTGGGCATTAAAAAAAGACAAGACAATGTCAGGAAATAAAATACAGAGGTAGAAAAGTAAGAAAATTTGAGTGAGGCATTGATGAGAGAAAAGAGTTGGTTATATGTCGTCAGAAGTCATCTTCGAGAAAGTTTGGTGGCCTTGAAAAAGGCTGTTGCGAGATGTCCTGTCAGCTCCTGCTGCTCATGATTTCAAGTTTTCATGGATCTTTGTATAGCAGTCTCTGCAGTAAAAGTGAAGAAAGCAGAAATTGTGACATGTAATTTGGCAGGTATATATCCGGGGGACATCTTGGCACCATCCACAGTATCACTCAGGTAGCAGCCATGTCTTCATCCAGGGATCTTGCTCAGGAAGCAGCTGCCGTAAGGGGGTCTACATAAATCTCAGACAGTTAGTATGTTGGTGGGCCTACTGGTGTGCTGCTCTCAATCTATTTCTCAGTCTAGGTTTAGAAGAGAAAAAAATCTTTCAATATTCAAAAAAAAAAAAATAGGGAAACGAAAGTATTTAAAAAACATCTATGCAGTTTCCACTAGCCTAAGAGTTTCCTTTCAAACCAAAGCTCTAAAATTGTATTACACCAAACATTAAGATCATTTCCACCAAGGGGCTCGACAAGCAATCAGTTTTTAAAACAGATGAACAACAGAACAAAAACATTAGTGATGGTCAAACTAATAAAGATTTTAACTGATGCGCTAAACAAAAAAATATTAAGTTTTTACAGATGGACAACAGAAAAAAAAAGACACTAGTGATGGTCAACATTAAGACATTGATGATACTCATACAAGTTTCTTGAGAAAATCATTGCAAAAAAAAAAAAAAAGATCTATTGTTCTTACATTCCCATGCTTTACTACAAAACAACAACAAAAAAGATCCTTAATGATATGATAATATTTTTTTTGTTTGACTAAGCCTACAGCAACAAAGAAGTAGAAATGATTAAAAAAATTTTGATAAAGCGGTTTATAGTTTACCTCCCCTATATATTTGTTAGCTTTCTTTAGCTACAATGTGCCTGCTGTTTTCTCACTCAATATAGTACAGTTGATAAAGCGGTTTATAGTTTACCTCCCCTATATATTTGTTAGCTTTCTTTAGCTACAATGTGCCTGCTGTTTTCTCACTCAATATAGTACAGTGTCCCATACACACAAGACAAGTCATCAAAAACTTGTGGCTTTCAACATGAACAATTTCATTTTCAAGGAGTGAAAAGTTGACCCACCTTTGCAATAAATGAAAAGGTCAATTTCTTATTACATACTTAAAAAAAATTTTTGAAGTCATTTTGCTAGTAACCAAAAAACCCCAAGATGCTGAGGTTTGAGTGGCCGATTTATACATGGAGATGAATCCAAGAAAGAATGATTGCTGTTTCAAGTTATATTCTCATAAGGATATGGTGGAGTAACTGAACTAACAGATAAATTTGGTAACTTATTGGTATACAAATTGCTAATCCAAATATAACATTCTGCAAATGTTGCTTGAAAAAAAAGGGGGCTTGTATGGTGCACATATTACAAAATGTGTCCTTTTCATACATTAACTTTACAATTTTAACAAGAATGATCATATTGAGGCATTAAATCATGACATATAAATAATCATAACATTTATATTGCTTACATGTTCCAAGTGTTTGTCTAAATGGTTTTGAGCTGAGGACTGTTGCTGACTATTTCTAAAAGGAAAGAAACAGTTTATATAATTTTATGTGTTAAGAGAAGATCCCCCCCCCCCCCCCGGCCAAATTGGGCTCATGACTATCATTTCTAACAGAAAGTCAGCAATGATAATATATTCATAATCATTCTCTCACTGAACCTATCCATCGGGCTTGTGACCATCCCCTCTTACTGGGGGCAGCAATACCTGACTATTAAATGTTTGTCACGATAAAGACCTACAGAAAGAAGCTTGCCTCTCTGTCTCAAAAAAACATATCAGGCTTACGACTGCCGCCTCCTACTGGGGGCAGCAATAACTGACTATACTGGGGAAAAGCTTGCGGCCGCAGCCTATTTTCTGGAACGCTCAGACTGCTCAAAGGCAACTCACCTTAAAGACGGCTCCACTGTTTTTAGTGCTGAGCTCACCAAATAGCATAAATTTTGTTATTTACAGTGATACCCTGTCAGCCCTACGGTCTGTTCAAATTTAACAAATTAAAAGTTAAAGATATCGGGCGCCTGTACAGTTTTATCCGAAAATTTCCAATCAATATTCACATCTCTTTTGTCTGGATTCCTGCTTACGGTAGGCATATGGGGGGAATGAGAAGGTGGACAAAGTTGCAAAGGCGACTCTACACAGGGCATCAATTTCAGAAAAACTCATTTGTTGGTCCGATCTGAAACCTTAAGTAAAAGCATACATCCATGTCATTTGGCAAGAAAATTGGGATGTTGAGGGGGCAAACAAGCTCCACAAAGTACTCCCCAACTTGGGAGAAGACCTCAGCAAAAGAGGTGAAGTAGTAGGTAGAAAACAGGAGACTGTCATGTGTAGGCTTTGGGTCGGCCACACATGGCTAACCCAGAGCTACCTTTTAAAAAACCTTTTCCCCAGTATACGCAGCATGATGGTTTAATCAAATCATATGCTTGCTTAGTACACTTTCATAAAGAAAAAAAACATAATAATTCAAATAAGGAGCCCAACTAAGGGGACACTTTGCACAGCACTCCAGCGCTGTGCCTGGGTTACCCTGGAGCTATACTCACAGCAGAGGGTGTGGGACCTCTACTGGGATTGACCCAAGCTCTAATGGAAGAAAACTGACCAGCCGATTGGGCAGAGTGGGTCAGCACTGCCCTTCCGTCTCCGGAGAAGGAAGTGGCCCAGGAGGCATGTCGGTTAGTGACAGCCACTACTGCCGGGCTGTCACCACCTCAACCTCCAGGATCCACCCCTCAACCTATACGGGTCGCACCTCACGGCAAACAAGCCGCCCACGCTGTGGGGGTGGGCCTCTCAATTATTTCCAGCACTGGAGGGCTATGATGGATAGAAATAGGAGACAGTAGGGAGAGAAGCAGAACGGACGATAGCGCAGGAAAGGAAGTGGGGAGAGAAGACAAAAACAAGGTGGAGAGAAAGTGATGTCGCCTGTGTACCGACAAGAGGCAGTTCATGGGCGACAACCTGTTTTAGTCGCCTCTTATGTCTTAGACACGCACAGTATGGTTGGTCAATTTTATCCCAGACTCCACATGAACAGAGAAAGAAGTAGCGGACACAGGAGAAGTAGATGTGACGATAGCGCAGGAAAGGAAGTGGGGATAGAAGACAAAGCCACGTGGAGAAAAAGAGATGTCCCCATATACTGACAAGAGGCAGTCCATAGGCAACAACCTGCCTTGGTCGCCTCTTACAACCCGCGGCAAAAACGGTGGAGCACATTCTTTCCCCGGGCCCCACAATCCAATGCTTGGCAACATAGGGATTTGCAGAGAGAAGCTAACCTGTTTATGTTAACATGTACATGCTGGGCTTATGACCATCACCCTCACTGGAGGCCGCAATGACTGAATGAATACAATGCGTGTCAATATAGAGATTTGCAGAGAGAAGCTAACCTGTTTATGTTAACATGTACATGCTGGGCTTAAGACCATCACCCTCACTGGGGGCCGCAATGAATGAATGAATACAATGCTTGTCAGTAGAGGATTTACAGAGAGAAGCTAACCTATTTAAGTTAATATGCAAATGCTGGGCTTATGACCATCACCCTCACTGGGGGCCGCAACTACTGAATAAATACAATGCTTGTCAGTATAGGGATTTGCAGAGAGAAGCTAACCTGTTTAAGTTAACATGAATATGCTGGGCTAACCACCATCACCCTCACTGGGGGCCGCAATGACTGAATGAATACAATGCTTATCAATATAGAGATTTGCAGAGAGAAGCTAACCTGTTTAAGTTAATATGCATATGCTGGGCTTATGACCATCACCCTCACTGGGGGCCGACACGACTGAATGAATACAATGTCAGTATAGGGATTTGCAGTGAGAAGCTAACCTGTTAAAGTCTACATGTATATGCTGGGCTTATGACCATCACCCCCACTGGGGGCCGCAATGACTGAATGAATGCTATGCTTATCAATATAGGGAATTGCAGAGAGAAGCTAACCTGTTTAAGTTAATATGCGTATGCTGGGCTTATGACCATCACCTCCTACTAGGGATGGCAACAACTGATAATATAAATTTAAATATTTACAAAAATACAATGCTTGTCAATCTAGAGACTTTCAGAAAGAAGCTAATCAATTTGTGTTGACGTATATGTTGGGCTTATGACCATCACCTCCTAGGTGTGGCAACAACTGATAATATAAATTTTAATATTTACAAAAATACAATGCTTGTCAATCTAGAGACTTTCAGAAAGAAGCTAATCTATTTGTATTGACATGTATATGTTGCCTGTTGGGCTTATGACCATCACCTCCTAGGGGGTGGCAACAACTGATAATATAAATTTTAATATTTACAAAAATACAATGCTTGCCAATCTGGAGACTTTCAGAGGGAAGCTAATCTATTTGATTTGACATGTATAATAATGTTTGCTCATGACCATCACCTCCTACTACAGGTGGCAACAATTGATTATACATATTTTTATTTATAAAAATACAATGCTTGTCAATCTAGAGACTTTTAGAGAGAAGCTAATCTATTTGAGTTGACGTGTATGTTGGGCTTATGACCATCACCTCCTACTAGGGGTGGCAACAACTGATATATTTATTTATAAAAATACAGTGCTTGTCAAACTAGAGACTTTCAGAGAGAAGCTAATCTATTTGAGTTGATGTGTATGTTGGGTTTATGACCATCACCTCCTACTAGGGGTGGCAACAACTGATATATTTATTTATAAAAATACAATGCTTGTCAATCTAGAGACTTTCAGAGAGAAGCTAATCTATTTGTGTTGACATGTATAATAATGTTGGCTTATGACCATCACCTCCCACTAGGGGTGGCAACAAATGATCATTTCCTACAGAAGGTAGCAAAAAAACTATCACTATGTCTAAACTATATTTTTAGATTGATTTTTGTTTATAGACCAGTCCACATCAAGGTGATCTCAGGCTCCCTGAATGTTGGATAAATATCTGCAGATCTCTGGGTGAATTCGCTATCTTAAATGTAGATAGACAGATCAGTTGAAAGAAACTTGCTTTTCATGTAACTTTGAGCGTTTGTTTGGGTGTGCTGTTCTTAAGACCATCCCCTACTACTGGGGGTGAGAATAACATCATTGATCAACAATATCTACAAAATAATTTTATCTAATGTCATTATGATGGGAGGCAGCAAGAAAGCCAAACTATTTTGTGCAAATATATATGCATGTTGGTCTTATGACCCTACACTTCTTTCTGTCATGATAAATCATATGCATGATGAGACAGACACCCCTAAAGAGGCTAACAAGTGTGTGTGTGTGTTTGTGTTGATACACTGGACTTTGGACTGTCACTCTTATTGAAGGCAGCACAAATGCAGAGGAAAATATGACAATTGTATTCGAGACCTCCTTTAAGAGGATAATTCATTTGTGTTAAATGCAAACAATTGGGGCATCCTTCCTGAGGAAGCAATGATAGTCATTAACTACTGCATGAAGAATATACTCAATACACTTGATTGAGAAAAATTCTAAACACAAACTGCCATTCTCATTAAAATCTCTCATTCCAAAAGGCACTTTAGTTGGAGCGTTTACCATTTAGATTAACTTACACAGGAGATGCCCAAATGTTTCCCCATGAGATTTTCTAAAGGCCGGAGTAGAAAATGCATGTAATGAAAACTTGGGAAAAATACTGGCTTGTTATTAGAAAAACATGAAATAAGATTGGCAGCTTACTAAGACTTCTACCATGTGAATATAATTAAGATGGTCTTTGACCTCTGGATACGTCACTGAATAATAAAGATTGTCACAAACTTGGAATAAACAGGCCAAAAAGTCAAACAGAACTAACACTTCGATTACATTATCTCATTTAAACATGAATATTTCCCATAGACATCAATGAACCAAGAGTAGGATTGTGCTATCAATAATCTCTTTGGTGTCAAAGGTTTCCCACAAGTTTTTGAAAGATATTTCCTTTTAAACTTCTTAAATCAAAAACAATCTCTCTCACTTATTCAGCCTGTAATTCTGCTCTGTTAGGACACCATAAATAGTAAAAAGGGCCACATCATAAATGCATAAAAATGATGATTCAGTTATCACTGAATTAGTCCTAGAATATCTAATGAGAGTAATTAGGGCAATGCAGAAAAGAGAAAAAAAAAATCACACTGAAGCACACATATCATTTAAAAAAAAAAAAGCATGAACAGGAGAAACACAACAATCATCTTGTTCTAAGCAGCTCATAAAAATCAATGAAGCAAAAATAACCACTCCTTATCAGCTATAAATCTGGCTTTGGAAGAAAAGAAAAGAAAAAGTTAGTTTAGACCTCACAAAAATAATTGGCATACAACAGTAAGAAAGAGCAAGAGTAAAAAGTACTGTAAAATATCATTCGCAATAAAAGGCAAACAAAAAACTACTGCCTATGGAAAAAATGTTATGTCACCGCTTATTCATCACCTTATTTCCATGGATGATTAACACCTGTAGAAAAAATATTCAAACATTATTTTCAAAAAAAAAAAAAAAGGACAAAGCAGAAAGACAACAATCACGTTGATACAAGCATCTCACAAACATCTATGCAGCAGGAATGACCAACACATCAGCTTTAAATCTAGCTTTGGAAAAAAAAAAATTTCTTTAAAATACTTTACAATTGACAATAAGATAGAGATACGTGACTTAAGAAGAACTATAATAATAGCACTCCCAATAGGAGGCGCCTCATATCAGCGGTGCATGATCAATCTCTCTTTTTATTTTTATTCTTTAAGCATCAGTCAATCTGGTCCATGCTTTGTCTGGCCCCTGCCCTTTGACCTGTCCAGCATGGGAGACCCTACCAAGGATGTGTCAATTCAATCCTTGCCAGCATAGCTCTCTGGGTAAACGGGGCACACAAGCCTCCACACCACGGCAAGGAATGGACCTCGTGGAGGATCAGTTTTTTAAAATAGTATTGTAATGATGTAAATTGTCTGTACAGGAAACATATATCACGCAGCAAACCCTTGTATTTACAGGACACATTACAGCAAAGAATGGATACATGAATGGTTTGACTTACTCCTGCTTTATTGGAAAGATAAGATAAAATATAACATACACATCACATTTAAGGAAACAAAAGGTAAAAAATTGGCTTACTAAGGAAAGCACTGAAAATGTATTTACAGGAAGCATTAGAATATGACATAAACTCATATGTACAATAAAAACAAAATGTATTAGAAGTAGTAGTAGTATTAGTAAAAGAGCAGTAGTATTAGTAGTTGTGATAGTAATGAAAGAGTGATAAAGAGAGAGAGAATGAGAAAGGTTGGAAGGTGACACAAACACATAGAAAGGGGAACCACAAAAAAAAAAAAAAAAAAGAAAAGAAAAGAAAAAGTAGGAAAAAAGAAAGGAAGAGAGGAAATTCGCAAAGAAAGACTCAATAAGGGAGTGAAGTAGGTAAGTATGTAAGTAATCTCATAATGAATGAGAAAAAGTCACACCCATGCAGGAAGAAAAAGCACAGCACATGATAGTCCCTTTGATCTAATGCCAGCAAAGCAATTCCAAAAAGTACAATGGAAGGGGACACTTATCTGCAGAGATGACTTTAAAAGATCTGTGATTCAGACAAATGCTTGAGATTTAGCCAAAAGAATAAAAAAAAATGTATATACAGGTCATCAATCATGCACAAATCTCAGAAATGGGTTGCTTTACAAGCTAGATGCTGATTTTCCTCATCCATCATAGATGAAGTACCCAGCTATGCTTTAGATAAAAAATATAATGAGTATTCAAAATTATATACAAATGTTCATAATTAAAACTTACCTGATGGCCAATAGTGATGATTAAGGGGAATCCTCAATTACAATTACCTCATCCCTTTCATCATCATTCTCAGGCTCACGTGAATCCTCAGTAGTAATCTCCTCAGAAACATCACCATCATCTTCCACATTAGGTGGGTCGTTGCTGCTTTCCAGCGCAGGTGGGTTGTTTCCATCAACAAGCTCAGGTGAATCTTCAATAATGATCACCTCAGGTGGGCCATTGTTGTTCTGATCAGCAGGAACCTGAGGATGTTCAGCAAGAGACTCTTGGCCTGAAAGTAAAGCATCAACTTCATTCACTTCATTCACAACAAAAGGGTGAGACAGCGCATCAGCACAAGGCAAGCGATCATCTGGGTTAATCTGCAAAAGACTGGCAATTAGAGACAAACCTTCAGAGTCCTGAGAGAGGACTGGACCTACCCTTGCCCATACATCTGGCGAATGTTGCTGCGGGAGTTCTACCACATCCAGTAGAGGAAGATGTAAATATTGGGGCATCACAGCTCGATTCACA
>BLXT01003901.1:166960-179680 GCA_019648995.1 Plakobranchus ocellatus | reverse complement strand
AAATGAAAATTTTAGCTATAAATTCATAAATGGTTAATATGTGAATAGAAATGCACTAGATCCCCATCCAATAAATATACCAGTGAAGTTCACCAACCTGACTGATCTCAGAGCTTCCCTGAAGTAATGGCTCGCCCAGGAACATCTCTGCTACTATGCAGCCCAATGACCAGAGATCCACAGCAGAGCTGTAATTGGTAGCCATCAGCAATAGCTCTGGACTTCTGTACCACAGAGTGACTCTCCTTGGAGTGTACACACGTTCAGGACTGTGTCAGCATTAGGAGGAAAAAAAAGATCATTTTAATGAAATTGATGGGTGACAGTACTTCCAAAGGAAGATGAAGGTGTTGCTTCTAAGAAATTCACAAAAGTAAAATGCTAAGTAGCTAATATCTTAAAATTGTGCCTTTGTCTTCTTAGCCTATTCATTGGGTCCTTGAACATTCACGTGATTAAAAGATTTGTTGTGCTACTCTTTTAAACTTTTAGTCTCAGGTTAAGAAAGTAATTATGGCCTGCTCTCTCTTTTTATTAATCTTCCAATTAGCTCATTTCTTTATTTTCCTCTCAACAACCAAAGTACAAAGTCATTTGGTCTGAGAAACAGTTTAACTTTACTCTTAATGTTTTTGGAGGAATTTTTGTGCTTACAATGAGAAGAGTTCGAAATGATCAACAGGTTAAAAAAAAAAAATCAATGGCAATGAGCAAAAAATAATGACCAATGGATGAAATGAAAAAAGAAAGTGAAAAGCCTTATTATTTTGATCTTAAAAGGTTAACTGAAAACATGTCTGAGTAGTGAAAGATGTTAACCAATGTCTAACCCAGACAGAGCACTTAAACAAGAAAATTTTGATCAAGTGCTAACGTTAAAACTTAAGTGTAACCAAAGGAAACATCGTTTATCTTTTTGCCTATCAACAAAGCAGACAAACCAAATTTAATATCTAACTAAACAAAAAAGGGAAGGGTGCGGCAAAGTTAAAATCTGAATTTTATACCAGTTACCAGGTTTTCAAGTTGAAACAAAAAGCTGACGAATCCCAGATTTTGCAGGGTGATAGCTTTCCCATCCATGATTATTTTTTCATGAAATGATTCAAAAGCCAACATTTTCTGATTTTCTTGTTTCTGAATTGATAATCTATGCTCACTCAAACAATGCATGTGTAAGGAATACATGAATGAAAAACAAAATGTATCACAACTGAATGCACTCACTTGACTGGCCTGCTCATCCCAAAATCAGCAATCTTGACTACACCCTTGCTGGTTAGGAGAATATTGTCAGGCTTCAGGTCTCTGTGCATGATACCTTTGCTGCAATAGAAAGAGAAAAAAATACATGAAAATATAAAAAAATTTAACACCAGACTACTTAACATGTCATCCCATAATCAACTATGAAGTTAAATTTTGCCATAATGATGTGTTTAATCAGACCCGCCAACCCCGAAGGTGCTTTACCCGAACATTCACTTTGACTAGCGGAATATGTTGGTACATTTAAACGTCCAAAGATCTATTAAAATAATTCATCTTTATCAGCCACAGACAGGTCCATAACAGTGACAGAAAATTTTGCCATTCTTACAATGCTTTTCAATAGATATATCATACCCAAATTCCACTTCTCAGGAACATTCACTTTTGATTCACATGAATTCTGAAAGTCTTGCTGGAATATGTTGTGAAAGAGTCAATTCTAGGCCCATAATACCAAACAAAATGCAAGCATGATATGGGCATGTAGATCTGACTTTCCTAATGAATAAAGGTTCCAGATAATTTCTATCATACCCTTTATCAATTATTTTACTGCAGGAGCAAGAGTTCAACCTGTAGTTTACAGCCTGGAAAAAAAATATTAACAGCTATATTTTGTTTCTAAAAAGAATTGCTGCACAAAGAGTGTTTCCTCCCTAATATTTCAGTTGTTCAAGACTAGATGGATGCGAAACAATTTAAAATAAGACCATAGTTACAAATTTATCCCAATATCTTACCTGTGTACAAACTCCAGGCCTCTGATCAGCTGGGCAGTGATGAACTTGATGCTGTGGATCTCAAATCCCCCATGGACATTTTCAAGTAACTTCTGTCTCAGTGAGGTCTCACACAGTTCCATGACTATCATGTGACAGTTGGTGAGAACTCTAGAGAAGATCACTTCCTCCCGCCATGACTCCAAAGATGTCACCACATTTGGGTGCTGACAAATGTTCAAGGCGCCTATCTCTCGCTCAAACAGGAAATAATCAACCTGGAGGGAACAAAAAAAAATAAAGAATATGGAAATTACACATGTTATTGGGAAAAAATGGATTAAATATAAATTTTATTTTTTCTACAGAGGGGGAGCATTTGAATATTATAAGCTGATCAAAATTTTTTTACAAAAACAGAATCTTCTCCACTCACCTCACCCCTTATGGCCATTACTTTCAGGGCAAATTGAACCTGGGTCTGGCGATCTTGCACTCTCAGTACAGTCCTGGAAAAAAGACCAGAAAAAAATCATAAGATGTGAAAGCTAATACCTATTCTAATAATTTTGGCATCATCAATGCCCCATCTATACATTGTCTCAATACCATTACACCTTAAAATGAATGGCTAAAAGAGGAGCCATCACATGAAATTAATTGAAGTGTAAAGTTTCTTTAATGCCAAAAAGAGCTTTTACAGAAAACAGACGTAGATTGAATTTTTTTTTTAATGTCAAAGACAATGAATTTTCTGTTTGATGGTAATATGTCTATGATCGATGAGAAATACAATAAGAGAAACAGCTGTGTGAAACTTGGTAAATATAAACCAAATGAGAATGTAAAATCTAATTTAAATCATATGCTATTGATTTAAACACTGATAAACATCAACAATTTCAATTTAAATGAAACTTTTAAAGCAGTAATGTCTTTCTTGTAATTTTTCTCCAAAACAAGAACCTAGTTAAAAAATCATACAATATATGTTTGGTTGATGTGAAGAATCCTCACACCTTTATTTCAATATTTACATTCACTCATTCTTACATTTTGCACACACACAATTATAATATACATATATACATTAAACCTTTGTCAGTGACAAATAAGATCACCATTAATCTACTCTTACTCTAGAGAAGATACAGAAGAAACCTCACTAGCCAAAGCCTGACAATTCAAATTGTCATAAATCAAAGTTTTTAAGATGTTAAAATATTTTATTCTCTATGGCTTTGTTAAATTTGATTTTATAATTTGAAGTGATCAGAATTGGACCAACAGTATTTGAAGCCAACACAACTGTGGACAGCACTAAAGAACTCTTTTCATCTTGTCTGTCTCATTATCCCTTGTACATGAAGCAAAGTTAACCTCTTAAAAAGAGGAAAGACAAAACCTAGTCTTAATCTTGGAAAAACCAAGGTGTTACATGAAGATGACAAAATGGAAAAGGCCTGGACCAAAAAAGAAATCCTGCACTCCTAACACTA
Organism: Plakobranchus ocellatus; assembly: GCA_019648995.1. Lineage (NCBI taxonomy): Eukaryota > Metazoa > Mollusca > Gastropoda > Plakobranchidae > Plakobranchus > Plakobranchus ocellatus. Next base: position 176,190 of record BLXT01003901.1, on the reverse strand, counting down.
ATGAAAAAAAAATATTGGAAGGCGATTCAAGTTTTTTATCCTTCCCAAGGAACTTGAGTTCAGTTTCTGCTAATTACTAATTCCCATATTATAGAGAAACACCTTCTTTGTCAACATCTCGAGTATATACAACTCCCTGCTAAGACTTGAATACACATGAACAGTAAAAACTGGCGAGTCTTTCCTGTGGCTAATAGCATGTCATAGCCAACACTAAATACTGTGTACATTTGAGGAAGATGAGAGCAACTTCTCTGACAATATCTTGAATATCTATGACCCTCTGCACACACTGTTGTTAATACAAATAGTTTTGACTGATCCACTTGACTTCTTAGGAAAGAGATAAAACATCAAAATTTCTCTGGTAAAATCTTGAAAAGACTCTCCTCCAGCCCATTCCTCAGCCAAAGCTCAAACATACTGAACCACATCTTTCCACAATGAGACAAGAGCAACTCCTCTGACCACAAGTTTACAGCAACAGTTCACACTGACGCACACACGTGTATAGTCATAATGATCTTCCATTCTCGTAATGATACCTAAGACGATTTACATTGATGTCTTACAACGTCGTTTCCATGCTCATATTGTAGATTCAACACCAGCAAGCAGTTGATATCCAGCATCTTATGTCGTATGATGATTCTCGCCGTCACTTGATTGATCTGTGTGTTTTTCCTGTGGCTGGCTCTTATCCTTCTGAACATTGCAACAGAATCATTATATTTAGTGATGTTGAAGAATACCTTAAAACATCAATGCATCATATTGAGTCCTGAATAAACAATAGGAAAGAGGTCATTCATTACATTTGGTGCTTTTGTCCAACCCTCCTGTTGACTACAAGCATTCAATGCTCTTTATTCAGTTTTCAGTACATGCAAAATTGTACCTCTTTTTCCTTCAGCCAGCATAAACATCATTTTTTTTTCATCATAAAGTGCTAACAGTTTCAAAATATGCTGGAACAGGATTCATTTCTCACTATTTTTCTTGATCTGGATTTAATTTATAGCACCAGGTGAAACAAATACAATATAATATAAGACAAAAATAGAATATTGTCTCAAGGCTATTAAATTTTTTTCCTCTCTCACTTTTAAAAAAAAAGTTCATTGATGTTTGCTCTTTAAAACACAAATAAAATTAGTTGTATTTCTGTTTGAATTAAAAAGGTTTAGATACTAATCCTCACAAAATTGTGGGCAATATCTTTCTTTAGTTAAAAAATAACAAAAAATTATTAACATTTGCACTGGCAAAATACATTAAGCTGGTAGAAATTCTCATCTTTTATTTCCTATTATGAGAAATTTCAATGGTGCTGATACAAAAAGTAAATAGATAGAAGATCTTTTGAGTTGAAGAACCCTCCCCCCTCCCAACAAGAAAAAAAAAAAAAAAGATCAGAACATTTTGGGATAGATGCTTCAATTAATCAGGAACACTTTGCAAGTCTGGTATGAAATAGAAACTACACCGTTCTACTTTTCCGACAGTTAAAAAAAAAATCGAAGATGAACTTTTGATCATCGCATTTTTGTATTAAGTGAATAGAAAGATAATCGCAAGAAATGAAACTACAGCTAAAAAGTTACAGTGTAAAATTTTGCATATCGGCGTAAAAAATTACGCCATGTCTGCATGTTGAATAAATGTTATGGACTGCAAAATGGATACTTGGGTTATATCGATTATTTAATGCTATTTAAATAGGTAAAGAGTACACTTCGGTCGATATCGGATGGATCCAAAGGATAAAACGAGATAATTTTTTTCCTTTCCATCATCTATCAGTTCAACTGAACGGGATTTTAGCGTAGCAGCCCAAAAAGCGGAATTTATGGATGTTCACTGGAATTTTTCCTGGCGAAAATGGAAAGTTTGGAAGATCTGATGGTCTCTTGATTCCAAATTTTTTTGGCTGTGTTATTTTGCAACAATACACTAAATATTGCAAGGTTTGTACATGCATAAAAAAGTGGCACCCCCGAGTGAAATGCTCCTAAGTATACTGTGATGTGGAAATCACCCTAAGCCTACATCTAATGTGATATTAAATCAGTTCTAGATCTATATATATTGTTTCATCTAATTTAGGAAATACATTAATATTAGATCTAGGTTAGATCTGATACGGCACTGGTTGAGCCCTACAGTCCCTAGCTTGTCCATATTTGTCGGCCATTTTGATTAATTGTCAACACTTATTTTTCAACCCATGTTTACTAATTTTAATAAAAGACATAGATCTATCCACGGTTGACTAAAATTGCCTTCATTTTGTCATTAATGCTAGATCTAGATCTATGTAATAATCGAAATGGCTGACTACTCTGGGTGGAAAAGGTAGGGATTTTAGTGGCTCCACCAGTGCCTCTGATATATATTCAAAATAACTGCGCCATGGCTAGGTCTGGATCAAGAGTAAAGAATAGGCAAGATCTAGACCTCAAATAAAGATATGGCTAGATCCATATTTAGCGCTCAGATTTAGGCCTAGATCTAGATCTTGTCTATCTCGATACATGTAGATATAATCTAGATCTAGATCTAGAATCTAGCTTTTAAGTTCTTTGTCGTAAGCTAGATCTAGATCTAGATCGAGAATCTAGATTCTTAGGTAAAATTTTACTTGCAGATCTAAGAAACTTATGAAGGCACATACCCGTAAGACCCTTGCCCTAAACTACGAAGAACATCAAAACGGTCCATTTCAATTGAGAAGTATTTAGTGAATTGATAGTGAACAAATAAGGATCTGGATCTGAAGCTCAACAAACGTCTGCTCAGCTCAAGATTTTGTAAAAAAAGAGAACCCGCCACAGGAAATCGATACACGAAATCTAAAACAAAAGATTTTCATTGTCTGCTGAGACAAAGGAAAGTACTCTGCACTTGACATCATTTTGTGTTATTACTGTTGGGAGAGTTACTTGAAGGGAACCATGTAAACTCTCTTACAGTTGAGGGGGTGGGGTGGAGAATCATATAGATTCTTTGGAGTGCCTTTATAGTTTTTCAGGACAGGCCTTATACTTTTTCAGGACATTATATTCAGCCTTCGGATGGAAATAAGTAGATTGCATTATCTCATCGCGTAAAGTATTTTTTGGCTCGAAAAGTGCACTTAAGAAACTTAAAAGTCAATATTTTTAAGGCAAAAAAAAGGTGTATTTGTGAAAATGAATTCTCACTTTTCGCTATCCATGAATATAGATAGTAATATGATACGAGCTACCAAATCTTGACATTTTAAAAACTTTCAGAAAAAAGGATCAAGGTTTTGTCTTGTGAAATCTTTTTCACAGACCGAATGCCATTTACCCCGATGTTTGTAACGCATCCAGCGTTATAATGTTCTATACTATATTTACTACTTCTGAAAAGATATGTGTTTTTAACTTATATTTCATCGTAATTTTATAATGCAGAAGTGTTCCTTTGCGTTGTCATCAATTCAAAATTTTCTCAAAGATCACTAAAGATGCAAACTAACTTCATGTAAGAGAAATAAAGTAACCAAGAGAGCAGATCGCTCAAATTAAAAAAAAAATGAGAAGGCAAACGAATATATGCGTCGATTTAAATTTGCAGATTAAATGATGGATAAATTCCTCACAATTGGGGAATATGCGCAAACTTGCAACAAATCAGAAATATTATTTGAATTTAATTTCTCCTTTTGATTTGACGATTACATTAGCTATTAACAGGTTGCTCATAAATTCTTCGAAAGCTTGAGATCATTACATGTCTTGACCTGGTCAAATTACATAAAGTTCTCTCAAGAAATCTTCAATTTTACATATGTCTACCCTTTTCTCCCAAAAAGTCGTTTCAGATTTTACTTGTACACTTTTGTTAGCGTACATAAGTACCACCATTTATATTTTTAAGATAAGCCTTGCTTTTCCCATCGTAGATAACTAAGCTGGTAAGAAATCTAAACTTAAATATAAATTTACACCCAGGTCTTACTTTAAATGCTTGGAATAGATCTTCATCTACATTGCAAATTTATTTTATCCTCTAACTTCGTATGTACGTCTAAATACATGACAATGGTCAGTACTTTTGTATGGCAGCGAGTGTTCGACAATAAAGAAACAACTACAAGGAGTAGAGATTGGTTTATCAGAAGAATGGTGAGGATATCATAGACAGAAAAAAAGTCAAATGAATTGGTACTGAAAGAGGCTAATCTCGAGCGATCACTAATTAAAACCATAAGACAGAGGCAACTACAGTTTTTAGGCCGTATTTGCCGACACAAGGGTTAAAACACTTAGCAATCACTGGAAAGATTGAAGGCAAACCCAGTAGAGGTAGACAGAGAATAACTTTTATTGCAAGTCTTAAGACAAGGGCAATAGGCAAGGGTAGCAATAACAACTTTATAAGGTTAACTGAGAATAGGTTTGAGTGGAGGAACATGATCGCCAATGTCTGTTCCAGACAAAGTACATGATGATGACTTGTGACAAAAATTTTCCAAGACACAACAACAAGTCATACCGTTTCAAAATATGAGTACCGTTATGTTTGTGATCTGCAGCAATTTCAGGACCTAATTTTACATTACTCTGAAAAAAAAAAAGAAGTAATCTTATAAGTTTGATTGTTGTACTTTTGAAACTACACAGCTGAAAAACCAATCCGGCCCAGACATACTTTATAGCTATACACACTACTAGTACAGAGTTCATCTTCTTGTTCTGGAGACTTTTGCATCAGAAACAAAACTGAAAGTTGAGGAACCGAAATGGAATGAGTCTAGATTCTATATCTCGATGCCGGCAAAAGAGATTTTCTCTCGTTGCGTGTAGACTTCATGAAAAAAAATTATGTTTGACCACAAGTTCTAAAATGTAATTGAGTTTTTGGCTTGACTTGCAAATCGTTTGTTCCCACCATAAACCGGTAGCTATTCGATAGGAACAAACAAAAAAGCGCCAAATTGTGTAGAATTTGTGTGTAAATAATACCATGTTCATAACTTGGCTTGGCTTACGACCTCTTCATTTCGTCGATATCTTAAGTAAAGATTGAACTAGTCTAGACTGGATAATATTGATGTGTAAAAAGTTGAATAAAAACAAACGAAAAAGGACCACAGGCCTATGGATGTTCAAGAAGAAAGTGGTCATAATCCCTGGCTTCGCGCCGATCAGTACACCGATTACTATACTCCAGCATCATCTTTTCGTGTAATCTATATATGCCGATCAATAGACTGATGGCTATTCTACGATGCCTTTATTTTGTCTAGTCTGTAAAGCCGGAGAATAGCCACATAAAAAAAAAGGAAATTAGGGCTTAAAACACTAACAATCACAAAAGATTCTTTTCCAAAATAATCTCCTGTAAAATTGTAGATCTATAGATTGTATTGATGTGCTATTTAGTAATTAATGTAAAAAATAAATATGAACACAGACAAGGAACAAGAGTCATGGTTATAGCCTGGTAGCTTGAGGTTATTGAAGAGCTAATAAAAAGCTTAATGGGGAACAAGTCACATTAAAAACTATTATGAGCAATAATATTTTTTACCATTTTGAGAATTTGACACTCAAAGACAATCTAGAAGAAAAAATTGGAGGCAGCAGACGTTAATTTGTGAGATGAATGTTGGAAATTTTCATGCACATGGGGGGGGGGGGGGGGNNNGGGGGGGGGGGGGGGGTCATTATGATGACTACATAGTATTAAAAGTTAAAAGAAAAACTAGTGCCTTTTTGTAAAATCTTTTAGCAAAACAATATGCAAAAGCTTTAAGACTTGTATGCCACCATTAAAGAAAAAAGCTGAAATGAATCTCTAATTAAGAGGCATATTTTCCGAATAAATGTGAGGGAAGCCAGGACTAATGGGGAGCCGTGATGGCTAATGCCTGCCACAAACCTGACATTGTGTTCGCTAAATGCTTTTGAAAACTTTATTGCAAATCATGGAATGCAATTCATTTTTTAAGATTATCATAATTCATTTATATCTCAGATATCGGGCACTCTTAGGTGAAAGGGTACAAAACGAAGAGCTTCAAAAAAAGCAAATTTGTTTTGTCCTTGAAACGACAGTCATTGTGATGGAGGGAGGTGCAATCCAAGAGGAAGAAATGGACTTTATGTCATCAGATGTAATCACTACAGCAATGGAGACTTCTGCTGATCAAGAGAACCAAGAGGTATTATGTCTTGTTCAGAATGTGTTTCACAAAAGCTTTGAAAGCATTTCAGTTTTTTTTTTTTAGTTGAATCCAACTACACTTAAGGCAGGTCATCCTATTTAAATGCTGTGTTACGTTTGATGTCCCTAATGAGTAAGATGTTGTGTGTTGTGGTTTGGAGAAAAATATGGACTTGCAACTTTTTCCACCATCTTTAAAATGCTATCATTAAATATTTTAGAATCCCACATCTTGGCTCTATTCATTTTTCACTATTGCAGAGTTTAATGAGAGGAGTTTAGGCTGTTTCCATGATTGAAACTGTTTGAAAATACAACTTCTGACTCATTTATTGGACTGGCCACAAGACATATTTTCAAATTTGTACGACAAATTGTTAAAGGCAATATGTATATGAGAAGCAAGAAGAAGGAATCAGGCGACCACCCAAATTTCTTGGGAAAAGCTTAGATTTGATGTGAACGGTGTAATTGTATCAATATCATGAGGTGGTTTAATGCTTAGTGGTGAGCAAATCCACCCTGAGATCAGCAGGAACCTTTTTTTCCCAAGTTTGAGCTTACTACATGTACCAACACATCTGGCCTGAAGGGATCCTGAATACCTATTACCTGGGATCATTCTGTTGTGGATGGACAGTATGCACAAAACCCAAACCAAATCTTCTCTTTTTATAATCTTCACCTCTAAAAATCTATAATAATGGGAATATCAAGAAATTTTACATCATTTGGAAAGATTGGCTTAGTTTTAATGAGAATCTCAATTCGGCTGGTTACATTGATAGTGAGTGATAAAAGATTTTAATGGTCAAAGCAGTAGGAAACTGAGGACTTTCTTCAGCATTTTCTATATTGTTAAAGAAAAGGAAAGGCATACAGTAATGTCCACACTTCCAGAGAACTCCTCCAGAGGTATGTGGTTAAAAATAATTACTCCCCTATTTTAGGCTTCTTTGGAAAGTGAGAGCTTAAAGCCTAGGAGTACTGCAGAGCTGAAAGGAATGTTGCTACAAGCAGGCACTGAGCTCACTGTGAAATATCTCACTGGTAGTATTTATTGTGTTGTATTGCCTATGTATGTTCCATTAAAATGATAAAAATATTCTATTTTGAGGCAATATAATCTTTCACTAATTTGGTAAATCTAATCCTGCCATAGGTTTCTCAAATAATTTGTCTTTTTAAGAACTTGTTAATTAGTACAAAAAAAACATGTGTTACCGCAAATTTGAAGCACATATTTTATTTTATTAAAAAATTTTGTTTATAGTTTCTTGATATTTTAAGACCTGTGTGAAGTTTGGGTCCAAAACAACATGCTTTTGCGGACTACACAATTTTTTTTAGCTGAATTCAGTTTGGAATTATCTCCATTTTAAAATTTACAATTCTCTATTTTTGGCACACCAAAAAAAAATTAAAAAAATTTTTTTCTTAAAGAAAGGATAGTAATATACTGTGAATGTAGCATAGAATGAACTTGAAATGATCAAAGACAATCTATATTGTCTGCTAAGTTTTTTTTTTTTAGGTAAAATCACTTTTGAAGAATTCTCACGGAATCTTGAAAAATCTGATGCTGAGCCACAATCATTGCTACAATCAAGAGCTTCACGGCAGAATCCTACGCAGTCTGATGATTTGTCCAGTCTACCCAATTTCGAACTCATGATGGATCAAGTGTATTCTGGAGAGGAAGAAGAAAGTGAGGATGATGATAAGGAGGAACAAGAAGAGGAAGATGAGGGAGAACTTGATTGCAGCGGTGAATGTCCGGAATCTAGTGAATTGACAGACTCCAAGGATCAAGATTGGGTTCCAGCAGGTAGAAGAGGAAAAAAAGCAGCCAAACGCAAAGGTTTGAGGGACAGACTCTTTTTTTTTCCCTTCCTTTGATTTTAAAATTTATATTTTAGCTGCAGTCTTTTAAAATTTAAACTAATTCTTTAAAAATAAAATATGAACAAATGTCTCTATGTTTTTTCATTTGTGTTTCTATTTTATCAGATCAGAAGATGTTATTGTAATGAAATATAAAATTCATGTTAAAAATTAACTCTTGTTTGTCTTGACTTTGAAAGAAAATGACTATCCCAGTCTTTGGTAAATAAAATTGGGCATAATAAAATATGTGCATTAACACTCTTGCGACGGCCCTATGGGATTTCGTTCGAATTCGAACGATAGATCTAAGAGCTTAAAATAGACGCCTCATCATGCTCTATTTTTGGTACAAGTGAAATACCTTGCTATTATTGTAAAAAGGAAACCCCAACAGATACTTTTATTCGAAAATAATGCGGAATTTTTAGCTTTATTTATCTAAATTTAGAATCATAACAGAAGCTTTTAGACCGGGACGGGATTCCCTACTTCCTCCATTTTGACGCTACTAGATCTATCCGTTGCTGTATCGCGCTCCGAATTCACATAAGTTCTAAGCTAAAGAAGGAGTTTAATTCTTTAGATTTTGATTCTGATGAAAGTTTCAACTTTCTTCTGATGAATATGAAATTCGTTGTGAACCTGAGGACAACTCAGATGAGGGAAACGAGGATTTGTCTCCTGTTAGAAACGATGGATGGGTAGACTCTAAGTATAGATGTAAGATTCCTAGATCTACGGTGATGCAAACAAGCGAAAAAGTGAATGTAAAAGTGTATCAAGATCTAATTCTGCTTTTTTGGCTGAATCATAAAATCAGATTTCAGAGAAAAGCCTTTACATTTGTATTTATCACTGTTCTGGACGTAGATCTAACCGTTTTTCATAACCCTACAGATGTGCGCTTACTGGTATCCATTGGAAACGATCTTTTGTTTACATTACTTTTACATCTTGTCGCTAACTATGATTGATCAAAAAGATAAGATTTTTCTGCTTTTCCTCTATATATGTGTGTGTATACATTTATATATAGATTTTTATATAGCTAGGCCTATATATCTATATATGGGTCAAAATCAGAATTGGCGTCCACCTTTTGTGACATATGGTAAAAAATTCAACCATTACTGATTTTATTGAAA
>BLXT01003901.1:135035-148295 GCA_019648995.1 Plakobranchus ocellatus | reverse complement strand
ATTGGTGAGAATAACTGACTGAAATTCCTCTCTTGCTCTCACTTCTTCTCTCTCTCTCTGTCTCTGTTTCTCTTCCCTCTCTGTCTGAATCTCTGTATCTCTTTCTCTCTCTCTCTCTCTCTCTCTTGTCTATCTATCTGCTTCTGTCTCTCTTTCTAATTGTGAATTTTTTAAACTTGTGTTCTCCAGTATATCATCTGTAGTAAAGTGAAATATTTCTGACCTTTTCTTTGTTCCCTTTGTACTCTTTGTTTGCTTTTCCACTGAATACAAACCTTTTTTTTTTTCTTTTTTTTTGCCTCTTTTGCCTGTGGCCACTCAGCCGAGTACATGGCAGTGTTCAAGAAATTGCCAGACAATGACATGGTTTTGCTGTGTTCTGCTCTCTGCCTATTACACATCGCCTGCAACAGCCGTGTGGGTCGCAAGAACGCACTGATAATACAGGTGAACTCTTGGGCCTAACTGTGAAGAACCTGATCTATACATATGTTTATAAAGTTTGATTAATGGTAGTTATAAAGCCATGTGGTATAATGCAGAATGACGGTTTGTCATAATAAAATACATGTAAACCGAAATTTAAGGGTTTATGGCTTTACTTTGCCTTAAATAGATTTTCAATAAAAGGAGTATGAAATACAACTACATAGCAGTCTGACCTTAATATATTTTTTTGTTTAATCAAGCATTATAATTAACCATTTTCGGTTTAAAGAAATTCTACCATATCCCCTGTTCACATTGTCTTGTGTGGTTTTGTAACATTTAGTGAGGTGAAATGATTATATAAATGTATGTGTATATTTGTAATGAAAATCAGATAGGTCAACCACTAACCCACTTGCTGTAACAAAAAGGAAACAGCACAGCTATATCTAAAGTGATATTGTGGGTTCATAAGAAAGATATAAATGTTCTCAACGATGAGAATATTTCTATTGTCTGTTACAGTTATATCATAGGTCCAGACTTTAATTATTAATGATGCCCTCAGGTCAGGCTCAGAGTAAAAAGCAGGGAGAAGCTCAATTTGAAGAATTGAAGCACATTCTGTCAACTTGCTGCAACTATCATTTTTTTAAAGATTAGTAGAAGCAGAGCTGCTGAAAGTGATCAATTGGACTTGAGGATTAAATTTATTCGAACCTAATTCTGCAATTTCTAAAATATCTTACTTGTAGCCAAAAAACTGAAAATGACAAATATATGTCAAACCATTCCTCATCTCATCTGTTCTTTTCAAGATATTTTATTAAAAGCAACAGTATTTGCAACTGATCCCCTTTCCTCAAATTTAGTTGTGACAACCAATTTATTAAAAATTCTATGCTATGAAGTACTCTATGGTTTGAAACATTTTGAAAAAAATAATTTACTTTTTTTTTTTCTTAACCAATTTAAAAGGTGACTTGAATACCTAAGGTTTTACACTACATAGTACACAAAGTAATTTGAAAAAGTGCACTGTCTCAGGTATTTTTTTTATTTTCACAGCGAATATTACTCCACCTTAAGTTCAATTCAAAACCACCAAAAGGGGAGAAAGGAGAAGTTTTCAGTTTAGGTGTCTTTTGAGACGGTCTTTATAAAATAGAAATGTGACCACTTAACTCTTCAGATGCTTCAAAATTTATTGTCATGAGTTGTCATTGCTAAGTTGAATCTATATCTAGATGTGTGTGTGTGTGGGTGAGTCTGCATGTGTGCACGGTTTGCTTGTGAAGCAAATTATAGATATTTAGATTTAGGATACATGATGAATCTGAAATTCAGTGATGATTTTACTTTACAATAAATCTCGATCTAGATGAGTTGTAGATTCTATATAGATATGAAATAGCCTACTGATATAAATCTGAATCTTCATCTGCAGAGAAAATTGTGTAGAAGCAAAAGGGTTAATGCAATGCAAGAAAAAACAATACTTGTTGGTTTCATAATACTTAATTCTGACAAGAAAATTACATTATCATGCAGATATGGCTTTTGGCAAAAGCACTCTAGAGCAATCACTTATTTGCTACAATGGCCTATATATTTGCTTATCAACTGATAACATTGTTGGCAAGGTTAGCTGATAATAAATTATCAGAGTAAAAAAAAAGTTTTTAACGGAGTATAGTTCGTAGCATAGCATTATTTTGACAAGCATATTTTAGATATGGGCAACACTAGGCGTTGTTTGATTAGAAAAGCTAAAACAAAACTAAAAAAAAAAAAAATTAATTGATGGGCCAAACTTGTCAATATTTTATGAAAGCTGGACAACTGGTTTCAGAAAAGGGTACAGCAAACTATATCCATATTACATGTAGATCAAACCTCAGCACTCAAATAAATTGTTTCTTTTTCATTAAAAAGTTAATTTTCTCTAGGCTTTAGACCTATTCTTTTATGAAATTTGACCTGTGTCACTTAAAAAAAAAAAAATCCATATTTTCTTACTATATTGACCTAGCTCTTACTCTATGATTGTTGGTAAAAAAAATCAATATTTTCTTACTTCATTGACCTAGCTCTTACTCTATGATAATTGTTAAAAAATCCATATTTTTTTCACTTTCATCTGTTGATCTAGCTCCTACTCTATGAGTATGATTTTGCCCAAATCTTGCATTTAGTTAAGTAGACCACAAGGTGGCGTTGACGTATCATGTTTTTAAAGCTATCTAAATTCTTAAGTCTTAAAAAGTTTTCAAGTTTTATATATCAATGCATTAATCCAATGAGGAAAGAGATCTATGTTAAGTTCAAGTAAGAAATGTCTTTTTGTTTCCGTGCTTTTTTCTCTCTGACTTTGTGTTTTTTTTTTGTAAAGTAAACACTATACCTTTGCTTGGTGGGTATGAAGGAATGAATGATTCAGTCCATTTGTGTATGTAATAATTTGAATAGCAAAAAAATGAATGGCCGATTTCTATTTTCCTTCTCCGGTAATGGTTGAAGTAAGATAGCAAACGAATAAGCTCTGCCAAATTTTAAGTCTTACAGTCAACTGTGCATTCTGAAAATTTTACTGCTCTAAGTTCAGGAATTTTCTATAAGAGCTAGTGGGATAGATTTTCTAAGTTCAAAATTATATATATATATATATTTGCACTCATGCACATGCATATCCCAAAATCTCTGATGTCTGCATTAATTATAATTATGTAGTCATTTATCAAATCTTTACTGCTGATTCTGAGTATCATTTGTTACAAGACCAATCCAGATTTCTTGTCACATGTGACAAAGAACACATTTAAGAGAAAAGGCATTAAAATAATTTTTTTTTTTTAAAATTCAGTCTTGTATAGTTTTGAGCAAAATATTTATATCCAATTTTTCACCATTGCAAAGTATAGAAAATGGACAGTTCAATTAATAATTGCAAATATCTGACATTGTCCTTTGAAATGTTATTTTTGATTGAAAATCATTAATTATCAATTAACCAGATTTTACTGTGATTATGTTTTAGCTGGATTATTTTTTTTATTTTCATAAAATCAAAAGAGAAAAAGGGCCTGGAATCAAAATTGTTTGCTACTTTATGTCTCTAATGATTAATATTATGTCATTAGAGAATCGAGCGAGCGCTATGCAGATTTCGCGATTGGAATTCTGATTAGAAAATCATTGTTTTAAGTAATCATGTGCCTGAGAGGACAACCATAGTCATATAAGATCCTCACTAGGAGACATGAAATTGACAAGTGAAACTTTTCTGCCATATTTAAGGCCTAGAGTGATTATTTTCAGTAAAGAAAGTTTTAGGAATGTAAACATGTGTAATTTCAAACATAAAGCTCTGTTGCACTGGTAGCAAGTTATGTATATAGGACAGAATGCATTTAGCATTGAGTTTTTATGAATACATTGTTACTTTTCATAATATAGTCACATTATTGTTTAATCTTTCATTCACAGATTTCAGGCTTGTTAAATGCATACAGGGAGATGCGTGGCGAGTGTCAGGAAACCTATTACAACATTGGGCGAGCATGGAATCAACTGAGTGAGCTCTTTAGCTTAGTCTTCATTATTTGTTTTTTTTTTTTGAGTAAGGATGAATCACATACCACAAAACAAATGCACTCCCTTTGGTACTCATGTCTAATTTAATAAGAGTATAACATAGGTTGGTATAGGAGTCTTTTTCGCATATCAGTTCTCCTACAGGGGCGGCAACAGGGGTGGCATGTCAGTTCTCTGACAGACACATCTTGGCTGCTTCTAGTATTTTTGCTAAAACTCCTCTCCACTGGTGTCTCTGATCTCATAATTGGCCCAGTCTAGTTGACTTTTGAGGGTGACTGTGTTGGAAGTCAAACGAGCAGTCTTTGTCGAGGATGTTGAGGAAAATTTTCATTGCCCTCCTCTAAATTTGTCCCTTTGTCTTTCCATTGCTTTGTTAGCAGGAACGTTTCTATTTCTTTTCAGAATACGTCTGAAAGGCACCAATGGCTAGGATATGAAAGTAGTGAAATAGGTGAAAAAAAATATATTTCCATGTATTTTAATAGGAGTGATTACAAATAGGTGAGGAAGGTGGCTGTTGCTTAACAATTTTTTTAATATTTTCAGTTCTACAAGCTGCCACTGAAGTTGATGCTTGCCCTAAAAATTAAATTCATAAGTTTTCATTTAAATTCTTGTTGCAAGCTTCCTTTATTTCGTTTTGGAGGCCAAACTGGTGATCTTTTTGGTATTATCAATGATAATCTACCGATCAAAATCAATGGTTAGGCATGCTGGGTTATACATAATTTGGTTAACATTGAGCGTAAGAAAAAAGAAAAAAAATCATACATTTGGATTCTTCTTCCTGGTCCCAGTTCTCTTCACAGTAGTAATATTCTTTGACTTTTGGCATAACTAGCCAAACCCATTTCTGGTTTACATCATTTTTCTTTCAGAGATACTGTTTTGCATGCTTAATGGTGTTCAAGCAGGGTTTTAAAATGTCGTACTATAAATACATAAAACAAAATCAGATTAAAAAATTCTAATCAAAATTAGAGTTGTAGATAGTTTTGGTAATCTACCAGATTCAGATCCGGCCTAGATCTAGAAATCTAGATCAATAACATTACTCTGTCAGATTCAGACATACATCACTCTAAAGATTTAGAAATCAACCTTGATGGAGCTTTGTGTGTAGTTTACGCGGAAAAATGTGACATCACCAGTTTATTAAAATGTCTATCAGCAATATTTTGTTTTGCATGTTTAATAAAGTTTAAATAGGTTTATAAAATGTTGTTTTGTAAATGCGGAAAACAACTTCAGAATTTTAAAATTATGCTTCATAAAATGGCGTGATCTAGAGTAACATATCTATGTTTTTGTGGATTTTATTGATGCCCCACAAAAATTTGTATAGGCATAACACGTTCAAGCATAGTTCCATTGTAATAAGATATATAAATACTAATTAAAAATTTTTGATGGCATGATTCAGTGATTAATTGATTAGCTATTTATGTGGATATTAAACATGTTTTCTGTCATCATATTCCTTTTCATTTATCATCACTATCAAATGCCTCACATGTAAGCGTTAGTTTTTGTTTCTCTGGTTGCATCTTAATCCTTTCATCGACATTTTATGTGTTCAGCCATTTTGTTACTCAGTTCAATTTGTTTTGACTCTTAATTTTAGTGCCTTCCATTTTCTCAGTTGAGCCAATTGTTATAATATTTTCTAGTCCAGTACAGTGCTTAATGATAGTGTTGGGTACGTATACTCATTAAAGTGAAAGAATTAATTCTTTGTTTGTTTTTATCTTTTGTATTTTTTTTTAGCAGTTTTCTTACCCAGGTGATGGGGATATTATGGCTTCCCATTCTTCTCTATTTATTTGTCATTTTTCATTTGGGTAACCCTGATCCGAGACGTCCCAGTTTTGGATTGCTTTTTAGGGTCCTGGAGATGCAGACACTAACACTTGTATCACACTTTGATCCTCATATGTAAGGCAACCAAGATTAATCAAGCACAGGGGTATATGGATACTTTTACACTAAAGTATTCACCTAAAAGCTTGTGGTAATAAAAAACTAAAAACTTATGGAAATGAAAATCTTTAAACTTGGGTATCTCTTAACCAAATTAAGATAGAGAGATAATGTTTTTTGCTTCATGTCAGTATCAAATATGTTAAATGCATGATGATCATAACTCATTATATCCAACATGTGGTCCGGCCCTGATCTACTGTGGTCGCCTCAAATACAAAAATTTTGTACTGTCTCAGATGCTGTTTGTGTTCTAATAATGTTCATCTCACTGGTGATCCTGACATAAAAATTTACGACCACTCAATAATCGCTCCAGTTGCGGATCTAAAGTCCCTGTTTCTGATACTGGTGATACCAGATTCTCAACCTATCAGGTTGGCAGTAATTGATATGTCTCAATATCCACAGGAAACTGATGTAAAATGGGTCCAGGTAATTGTTTGTCTCATGCCAACCAATAACATCCTTGAGACCTCATTCATTAAAGCCCCGGCCAACCCTGTTATCAAATAAGATTATGAAAGTACAAAACCCAAAATAACTTAAAATATTTTCTTTTCATTACAAAAAAAAAGCAAAAAAAAAAAAAAAAACCACCAAAAAACCCTTTCCATTTGGACACCCAATTTCAACACAGTGAAAAATGACTGCAACAAAGTTTGTTTATAAAATATTTAATGCAACAATTTTATTATTTTTGTTATTTTCATTCTTTGTCCTCAGATATCCAATTCGCAGCAGTTCATTACTACAAAAAAGCTTTAGAGTTTCCACCAGCTATAAAGGATGAGGAGGTAGCAAATAGAGTCAGAATAAATTGCTTCCAAGCTTTTGTTAAAACATCACTCCAGTAAAATGCTGTATTGCTTTTGTTTAGTGTATTGTCTCAGATTAGTTATAGAAATATTGAGGAGGTGAAAAAGTAATTCACTTTTTTTTTTCAGTAGTAAAGCTTAACGTTATCATACAAATTTGTTTTAAAAAATAGACCTTTTTAAATTCTTTTGCTTTAAATAATACAGACATTATTGTTTGTTTCTTTTCTGTATACTGTTTCAAGGGGACTTTTGACCTGACAAGAGAAATTGCCTACAACTTGTCCAGAGTCTACTTGAGATCCAACAACCCTGAATATGCAAGATATTACATTGAAAACTATTGCATTATATGAGGGCTAGCTCCCTCCTAATGCTGTACTGATCCTTCATGATCTCAGTGCAAGAGACCTGGAAATCTGCTGATCCCAATGAGAGAAATAAGCTCCTCTGTACGTCGGAACTGATCCAAGTCAAGATGCACTCTGAATATCTGCAGGCAGATTTATTTGCATTGACGCAAATGGCATGAATGCATTTCTTAAAAAAAACCACACAGCAACAAAGTCCTTTAAACCTTTGGACCTTGGCCCCCTGGCTCTTACATAGTGTAGTGTAAAATCACATGAAGCAGAGATGCACTTGGGTAAGTGGGTTTAGACATTTGCACACTCAGCCTTGGGGTTTCAAAAAAAAAAAAAAAAAGCATAATGTTACTGTGTGCAAAGTAATTTGGCATAGAAGCTATAAACTATGGTAAGAAGTATATCAGAAAAACAAAGTGTGTTAGGCAGGGACTTAAAAAATCTAATTTTTGTGTTAATTTGAAGGACGTAATCCTGTGTAAATAATAAACTTTGATCTACTTGACTTGACTAGATGGTTTTTTTTACAGCTTGTTCCTGCCAAAGTCCAGAGCTTAGAAAATATAATGTTTGGATGTATACGTTTAAAAAAATTACATTAACAAAATAAAAAAAAAAAAACCAAAAAGGATAAATGAATTGCGGATAAATGTATGACTTTTATTTGTGGAAGATTAGTTTTGAAAATATGTGTGTACAATTTTAACTTAAAGTTTGACCATGTTACCTATCTTTATATAGTAGAATTCATGCTAGTCAAACTTGTATAAGGCAATTTCTAGTAGTTCTTTATTCTGCCATAGCCAATTGGAAAACAGTACCGTCCATAGACTTAACATTGACAATACTGCTCTTCATTTTACTTCTGAACTTTTGAGCTATTATCTATGTTTTGTAAAGAACACTGCAATAAAAAAAATTAGACGTATGGATAAATTGATTTTGTTTTTAATTCCCCAAAGACATTGACCTATTAGCAGTTGCTTGTACATGTATAGTTATACTATAGGCATTCATATTTTTTTAATACAATAATGCACAAATTGAAGGGTGATTTTCCAAAACTCTGTATCCCAGTTTTTATAGTGACAAATCAGTTTTTTTCAAATTCATTAAATTCATACCTAGATCTTATAAAACAAGGCAAAAATTTTATAACAGTTCCTGTCATTGATACATGAAAAAATCTTTTTAGTTTAGTTAGCTTGGCTTTTTTTAAGGGTCATAACTCCAAGGTTACTAAGTGCTGTTACCAAGGTTTGGAATACCACTCTTCAATTACAAATTGACCAAAGTGTTATTTTAAACTCTCAATTTTTGGAAATGAAGAAAAGATCTTCTCTTTGTTTCATATCAATATGATTTTTCTCTAAAAGATCTGTGTAACTTGAATAAAAAAAGATCAAATTTTATTTTCAGTTCAGATTGACCACGCGTCAAATTAACTTCAAGACCTTTTTCACAAGCTTACATATTGATTATTGAGGGTTAGAATGATTGAATGGAGCAGAACTGAAGTAAAACGACTGGCCCTATTGTCACTGTAACTCTATCCTTGCAACTGGAGCTCAGGTCTGGGCATCACATAAAAGCCTGGCTGTTTCTGTCCCTACTACTGGTTAAAAAACATCACTGGTTAAAAATTTTAATATAAAGACATTGGTTGATCTCAAAAAGTGGAAACTGATTGTGAGAAAACTTTTTTTTTTTTGGTGTCCTCAAAAATTTGTGCAAAGCCATTTACAACAAAAGAGACAACACTGTATTTTTGTCTTTTTAAAAAGAAATTCCCAAAATCCCCATGCACCCACAATGGTGATAAAATCGTTCGCAGTTTAAGTTGATTAGTATCTTCCTTAATTGCTGAATTAAAAACACATAGGCCTACTATTTTCTCAGGAAAAGAGGTGAAAAAATGAATGGTACCTGGCACAATAAAATGAATTAAAATTAATCAAGAGTTTTATTCACAGTCATAGAGATTTATCTCCAGAGGATTCCATTCTACTATTTCCTCTCTCATCCAGGCTTGCATGATGGGGAAAAATGGAAGCACCACTTACCTTTTACAACAGTTAAAACCTTTTTTTTATATGTACCAAGCGCCAGTTTTTTTTTTCCTTTTTACTCTTCATCTATCTTTGGCAAAAAGAAAAAAAAGTATCTTAAAAAAAAAAAAGAAAATTAGAGCAATGTTCTCTGTTTAAAAGATACAGAAAACTGAAGAGAGTGAAGTCAGCTGGAGCATCATTCTTTCTTATCTAATGTAATTCTATATATGTATCACACTTCATCGGTTATTAGCCAAAGCTGAGTAAGATTTGACATGACTGCTCCAGTTCACATGGCTAGGTGGGGTCCTGGATAGAGAAATGTGCATTATATAAAAGCTCTTAGTTACGATAAACTTATCAGCCCTTTGAAACACAAATATGAACATAGATGCGCATAAAAATAAAGTGCAATAATATATATATATATACACACACATGCAAGTGGAACGTAGTTTGCTTTTTCCACATCAATAAAGGACTGATAGATTTCCTGTTATCTATAAAATGTCAAGCCATTATCAGAGGGTTTATTTTTTTTTTGTCGTAATTTCTGTGTAGAATGTTATAGTGACATCGAACTTGATTTGCCATAAGATAGTATCGGTATTTAAAGAGATATACTTTTTGGATGATTATATTTTTTCGTTTAGGTCACTGAATATGAGATAAAAGACTCGCTCAAATATTAAAATAATGCATCTTTCTTTTTGTGCATTACGACTTATCTTAGTGGAGCATAAATTGTAATTAACCCACAAAATTGTTGGAAGCTAAACAAAGTACTTAAGTCTACATTATTATCATCATGTCAAACTCTGTAGTGTTTTTGTTTTTGACTATTATCAGTTCAACTCTACTTATGAAAATTTGAACAACTTTAAAAGGCCAATTGAGTCGTTATCTTCTTACCTCTCCATTTATTTTAATTCTCCTTTTCACCAAAATTTAAAATGGAAGTTACGTATTTCATATCACAGTGGTATCCTGTTAATATAAACTACTTTAAATTGCATTGATTAGTTTAGCTTGACCATGACTAAGGCAAGGGAAAGGTCGCAGGGGTTGTTATCAATAGCACTTAAAAATTACATGACAAAGAAGTACTAGAATGCCTGCCTCACGGCTTCTGAGATCACATTACTCTCAAATCACACCATGCTGCTCCCACTTATCTTTTCTCTTTGTGCTCGGCTCCATAGGTTTATTTTAAGATCTTTTCCCCATTTTAATTGCTTTTAAAGGGATTATTTTCACCTGCAGACAGTTGAGAAAAATTTATTCTAGTGTTGTAACTGTAGAAACAGTATATTTACGATACAATAAATGCAGTTACTCTCTTGAACATGTTTTTAACTTTTAAGCAATTTTTAAGTTCTTCATCTGAGTTTTAAAAAGAAAATATATTTTGAAATCGTCATTCAGATGCCGTTATCTATCCAGTGACAAACAATAATGTTTCCAAAGGCAGGCTTAACTCTTTTGTGGAGTTTTGTACATCATGAAACAGTCAAAAAATATCCGGTGGAAAACTATAAAATAATCTTCATGGGTCATGTAATGTCATCTTCAACAACACTCATAATTCCATTTATTTCTCCCCTTCACTTTTCTCTCTCTCTCTCTCTCTCTCTCTCTCTCTCTCTCTTTCTCTCTTGCAATCCTTTTATTTTTTAACATTCTCAAGTCTCGAAGATTGAATCCTAGTACTCCACACCTGGCGCAATAATCATTTAAGAAAAAAGAACGTGTGTTTTTTCATAGCCCATCTTTTACCAAGATACGTAGCAATCTGACGGGCTCATGGTGACAACTGACATAGCACCTGTTAATCATTCATGTTATTTTTAAAGCAAGTTCAACGATGCATGCTCAGTGTGCATGTACGGCAGCAGAAAGGTTAAAGTCTCCAGAATCCCATTTAATGCTGAGGACACCAAAAACCAAGCCAAACCATAAAAACAAACATTTAAAATAGTACATGTCACTAATGTGGTGCCTACGAGTTTTTATAAAGGTTTAAAAAAAGTGAGAGAGAGAAAGTGTGTGTGTGCGAGAGAGAGAGAGAGAGTGTGTGTGTGTGCGAGAGAGAGAGAAGTGCAACACTGAACGGGAATGTAAAATTATTAAAACTAATAATTGTGTCATCTCAACCTTTTTTTTAAAATAAAAAATGGGATTTACAGGCGCCTTCAAGAGTTTTTATGTTCGTTAAGAGGACATTATCTAAGTAAAGCTAATTACACCGGTACTAGAATCATCTTTTGGAGATCACAGTCCAGAGTTCAAGAACAAGTTCACTTGATATCCCTGTGCTTTCGTGCTTTTCCTGTTGGGCAAACAAAATACAATTTTTTGCTTGTTGTATAAGTTAAGTATGTATTTCCATGTGACACTGCTTAAAACTGCTTGACTCACTCAAGTTGCCAACAGCTCTCTCTTTTTCTAGTCTCTCTCTCTCTCTCTCTCTCTCTCTCTCTTTTTTTTTCTCTTTCTTTCTCTCGCTCTTTCCCTCTCATTCTCTTTCTCCCAGTCTATCCCTCTCTCTCTCTCACGCTCTATCCAGTTTCTCTTTCTCTCACTCTATGCCTCTCTCTCTTTTCTCACTCACACACACGCTCGCACACACACACACACTTTCTCTCTCTCTGCTCGGTGTCTCTGTGTCCTTCTTTGTGCGCCTCTCTGTCTATCAAAGTTCACTTAGTTTTTAGTTTGGATCGGCCTGCATTGGACTTGGTCCAACTCGGGCAGCAGCATGGCTGCCGGGCAAGATAAGTGTCCTGACTTGTTTTCGTTTATATTCACGCATATAAATATTATTATCACTTGTCTTGTTTTGTAGACCTATTGGCAAAGATTGCGCCTCGCAATAAAATCATTTTTTATACTTCTGGACCAAGAAAACTTTTATCAACAAATGTTAAGAGAAAAATTAATTAAAGTTTTCACGATATGAACTTACATTTGTAAACCTTTAGTTATATGGAAACACTAATGATAGGAATAATGATGATGATGATGAAGTCGACGACGACGATGATGATGATGATGATGATGATGATGATCAGATTTATCATTAGCATTAAAAAGATCAGTCTGTTGGGCCCAACATACGCAAATGTCAACGCCACCCCACCGGCGACGTCACCCTCGATGGTCGAGGAATGGCTCCACTATCACCTGCGACCTTTCCCTGGACTAGACACAGCAGAAGGGGATCGGCAGAGCAAAAACAGCCACCGCTCGTCTGCTAATGAATTTATGGGAGAACGCCATGCTTACTATCATTATCAGCATCAAGATGCATGTATAACTATCAAGCCTGCTTGTTGAGCACACTATATACCAATGAAACATGGACCCTCTAATTCCTATACACGCGAATATTCAACGTCTTTCATCTGCGCAACCTCGGAGGAAATCTGGCAAGCATACATCACTAACATCGTTCTTTTTCTAAGGGCAGGCGTATCAGTAATGAGACATGGACTCTCTACTTCCTATAGGAGCGCAGACTCAATCCCTTCCGTCTGCGCATACTCGGAAGAATCCTGGGTATTTATTGACAAGCTTTATCATGAACTCCGACGTGCTTCAAAGAGAAGACGTCTCAAGCGCTGGTACGCCCATGTTGTCTGCACAGAGGATGGCCAAACCCCCAAAAACTTGTTGTACAAAGAGCTTGCCATTGCTTCAAGGTCCACTGGTTAGAAAAACCTTGATGAAGCCTGCCAAGACCGACCCAGCCGTACCGGAGACCGCAGCAATAAACCTCATCAAGTGGAGGGCAAAGGTGAAGGTTGGCAGTGGCAATAATAAGTGTTTGAGGGAGAGGGGGAGAAGTGAGCAGGCAGAAAAGAACGCTTTAGGTAGAGAGTAACGTCCTTGCCTGCGGGAAGACAGTTCAATCAGAATCACATTCAGGCTTTGCAGATTCATCACACTTTCACAGACCAGATAGGCGCAGAACCCTTCGTCTAGCGGGACGGAAGCGTGCCACCCCCCTCCCCCTCCCCC
>BLXT01003901.1:104678-114762 GCA_019648995.1 Plakobranchus ocellatus | reverse complement strand
TCTCTCTATATATATATATATATATATATTATGTTCATATATATTTCTATCCATTTATCTATCTATCTATCTGTCTGTCTACCTTCCACCTTAATACAAAAGGTATCAATTGAAAAACGTACATTTGCGAGATCAAAATATTAATTAAAAACGGGTAAATATGATTATTTCAGGACATTGACGCCATCTTGTCTGGCAAGCACACGCACAACCCTACCACACTTGATTCTCATGTGAATTTCAACTATGCTAAGGACAAGGATTGTAAAGCTAAGATCTTCTTGAAAAACAAAAGCAACAAAAAAACTAAAATTCATGGCCACGCAACAGTCGGATGGCCTGGGGCAGAATACGTCCTCACTTCCAAGTTTGACCAGGAATCCAAGAGACATTACACCCACGAAATCCATCTGAAAAGTGATACTGGTGTAAAGCACTCAATCGAAACTGATTACAAAATGCCTCGCTCTGACCAACACGAAGTGGTGGCCAAGGTTAATTTTCAAGGAATGAGAAAACTTCGAGTGTACGGATCGACAAACCTTGATGACAAAAAACCATCTGCTACAGGAGAGATTCAATACGGAAAAGACATTTATGGGCTGAGTACGATAGCTAAACTTCAGAACAAACAAGGGGAGGTTATCGTCGAAATGAAACACCCAGAAAGGCGAATGCTTATGAAAGTTGAAGGGGAGAAAGCCAGGCACCAATATGATGGAAGCATTGAGGCGTCTTGGGATGCCGACAATGACAAAAACAAAAAAATATCTCTCTCAGGATCAGTCTTTAATAAGAAATCAAAGGATGTTGCCAGTATGGGAGGAGAGATGAACCTAAAGACACCTTTCGAGAACTTCGAGAATTTGGCCACTGTCATTAAGTATGGCAACGATAGAGCTCAGCACGACATGGAAGGTAAAGTGAGCTGGGCAAAGCACAAGCATGTCCATAGCAAGCTGACTTTGAAAAAGCCTATCAGTTTAAAGTATTTGTCAGCAACATTTGAGACCAATACACCTTTCAAGAAAATGAAAAAGATTTCGGCTGATATTTCGCATTCTTGGGACAATTCTCTCAACACCATCATTAAAGGAAACGTAGGCAAAGAAAACGCCAAACTTGTCATTGAAAACGTGGGCGACCTTGATAAATTCAACGGGAAAGTGATTTTCTCATCGACCATTAAAGATGCCGAGGAAATTTCTACAACCTTTTCCCATACTAGTACACCTAAGACCAAAAACACCAATGTCCTCTTAAGTAAGAATGGGGAGATATACCGACTCAATTTGGATATGGATCACGAGAAGCGAGGTTGGAAGCTCGAGACAAATGGTGAGCTCACGCTGAAGGCACCGAAATCCAAAATGGTGGCGTCTTGGAATCACAAACATGGCGACAATCTCATCAAGAGCAAAGCGGAGTTGATTGAAAACGGCAAAAGAAAAGCTATGTCAGATGTCAATTACTCAAACAATGGAAATGATGCAGATTTCGACTTCGCCATCATATCGCCATTCCACAATGATATCAGTGGAAAGCTGAACACCAAGTATGGCTCCTATCCCATGACTTCATACGGAGAACTCCAGTGGCATCCACGGAAACGAGTCACCACTTCGACATCTTTGAATGCTGAGAACTGGGATGACAGTAATGTTGAAGTAACACTCACAACTCCGGTGCGTGGATACAAGAACGTCAACCTAAGAGCCTCAAACAAGAAAGATGGGGCTGAAACAACCTCAAATGCAGTCCTAGAGTACGGGGAAAACAAAAGCATCTTCCTTCAGACGAGGCATATTCTCAATGATCAGAACAAAATGGTCCGAGTCAAGCTCAATACTCCATTCGAGAAAGTCAAATCCTTAGACACCGGCTTTAGTTTTGATGGGAAAGTGGAAGATTTTGAAAGCAGTGCTGATTTTGCATTGGAACCTGTCATCGGGAAATTTCAAGGCTCTGCTAAATGGCGTTATGACGATGAAATGACTGGCACCCTTCGTCTGGATACCCCGTATCCTGAACACCCTTACTTTGAATTGTCTACTTCAAGCAAAATTAGGGATAGGCTTCGAAGGTCTCACATTGAGGCCAGACTTCACCCACAACAGGTCTACAGCATTGACACTTCTTACGCTTTTGATCTTCCAATTTCCTTTGAAGCAAACCTCAAGTCTCCATATCCCGAGTATGACGACATGCGCGTGTTCATCCAGCACGACCACTCTCCATCACGTATTGCCTCTCACGGTGAAGTGCGCTACCACGCAGACAAAACTATTGAGACTGATCTCTCAGCTGACTGGTCATCGAATATCGAAGGAAGTTTGACTGTCAAAACTCCATTCACAGGCTATGAAAGTAACACAGTTGTAATGAGGCACCGAGGAGGCTTCAAACAGTTCTCTACTCATGGTGAGGTAAATGTTGCACAAAAGAGCGTGGTGGCAGACGCCAGTTATAGAGCTGGCTACACTTCAACAGGAGAGTTTACTCTCTTGACCCCCATTTCTGGGATGGAGAAACTGAAGCTCAACGTAATGAAAAAAGGCAAGGCGAAAAATTTCAAAGGAGAAATAAAACTCAGGGTTAACGACGAGAAGTCTGAAGTTGATTATCACCACAGATACACAAAAGAAACGTTAAAGTCCTCTTTCGTCCTAACGACTCCATACACAAAGAATATCAGAGTGACCCTAAATCACAAAGGTGACCTTACGGAATTCACCAACGACATTTCGGCAAATTACGGCTATAAATATAAAGTCAGCTCAGATGTAACATTTGGACTCAAGCCTCAGATCAAGGGTGACGGAACATTTAAATACAAACTTGGAAAGCGTCAGAACACAGCAAAGCTCTCATTTTTCAGAGATGGTCCTATTGAAGATATGACCTTCAGGGCAAACGCCGGATTGAATGACGATGAAATCAAAGTCTCTGGCTTGTGGAAAAGTGTTAATGGCATTAAAGCTGTCTTAGACGTGGATACACCTTTCAAAGACTTTAAAGACATTAAGATTGAAACACACAATACCTTTGATGATGACTACAAAGATATCAACACACATGTGTCTATCACATCAACAATAAAGGACTTTGGTAAAGGTGATTTCACTTTGAGCAAAACGGGAGACCTAAATGATTTGGTTGTTGATGGCTCAATCCTAAGAAACAGAATTGAATTAGCTAACATCAGAATCATCAATAAGCAAAGTCCCGGGGAAATTCACAGCACTTTCACTTCCAGAGGCGACAGTGTGCCAGAAACAGAGGTAAAGTTTGATCACAGTGGACCTTTGGACAGCTTTGAGACCACGCTAAATGCTAAAGTTGATAACAAAGAGATTCTCGATAGTATGGTCAGCTATGAACAGAAGGATAAATCTGCAAACACACAAACTACAATCCGTTACGATGATCAAAAAGAAATCAGCATTAACGGCAAATTGAAGCTTAAAGAAGAAGTATCTGGATCCCTGAAAATCAACACTCCTATTGAAGGCTACAAGGATGTAGGCATGTCTTTCACGCACAACGGAGAGGCTGAGAATTTTGAAACCGAAGGTAATCTTAATTTTGTTGATGGCGAGCAATACAAGGGTAAAGTTGACTTTAGTCGCAACGATAATACTGGTTTGATCGATGCAACCGTGGAGCTACATACCCCTATTCAAGATAACGAGTTCACAAAGCTAACCTTTAGACATGAAGGGAAAGTAGAAGATTTTACAAATGTTGCCTCTGTTGAATACGGTGACCAGAAAAAGATTTCATATGACCTAACTGCTTCCACCTCACCAAAGATCGATTTGAAAGTTGTCATCAAGACGCCGTTTGAAAACTTCGAGGACTTGACAGCAACATCAGTCGTTGAGACAGAATGGCCCAAACTCTCGCTTATAAGCAAAGCAAGCGCAGGGCTAGAGAAGCAGTTCTCCTTGGATGCCGCTCTTGACGCTTCAGACAGTGTATCTGGCTATGTTGATGTTAAAACTCCTGTAACTGACTTTACCAACATTGGAATGAGCTTTGATTACTCAAGTACCTCCGAGATGTTTGGCTCAGAAGCTAAAGTAACCTACATGGATGGCAAAGACGTCAGTGGAAAAATAACTCTCGCTAACGAAGAGTTGCGCGGTCTTGTTGGAACAGCTGAACTGAATACACCCTTTGATTTTGCCAGAAGTACCAGAGCTGAAGTCACGCTTGATACGACATCCCCTTCTTACAGCGTCAGCTACAACATAAATTACGGCGACAACGAGGCCTCTTCAGCCAATGCTAATCTTAATGTGTACTCTACTCACAACATTGATGGATTATTGGAAGTGAGATTACCAGTTGATGGTTTTGAGTTCACGAAAGCCGAGTACCAGCACAGATATGACACTGGCCGTATTGAAGGAACCGCGGCCTTTACCTACGGTGACAGCAATACCATAAGTGGTGAATTGAGAGCCTCCAAGGATCCTTACTGCGAGGGCACAGTGACCTTCAAAACTCCTTTTGAGGGTTATGAGCACACACAGTGGACAGCTTCCTATGAAAATAGTGCAGATAAGTACGGCATGTCCAGCTCTCTTTCACTGAGTAACTATGACCCGTTCTCCGTCACTTCGAGTCTTGATATGTCAGCTGAACCCTTGCGTGGATCTCTCCAGATCAGCACACCTTACGAGGGTTACCGTAACATGGAGCTTGCTATTACGCATGAGGGAAGCATGTACGATTTCCAATCCACTGGTTTCTTGACAACTCCTATGACTGACGAAGTCAATGCCGCCGCCAGCTTGAAGTACAACGCGCCCTTTGACATGGAGGCATCAGCATCCCTGAAGAGCAGTTTGAACGGGATGGACAATCTTGCAGCATACATCAAGAGTACTGACGAAGACGATCAGAAGAAAACGCATGCTGTTGTTGGTTGGACAGATGAGAAACAGGTAAACACTAATATTCTTGTACAATAGTAGAGAACTGATTAAAGATCTATGAAATGTTTTGCGCTTAGAGTTCTTCAGAAGCTTTGATGAAACAGTAAATACATTTTTAGCACTTAGCAAACAAGTCACAACTTCGTGCTTCTTTATCAATGATATTGACTTTACTCGTTTATATCCCAATCTTTTAGGGCGTTTTATAATCTCTACAAATTTTGAAAATATGCCTATTGTCTTTTCTTTTATTTTTGTGTTTGTACAAAGTAGACTCTTTAACTTAAGGCCAGGAATAGGGGAGTTATATCCATTCACACATTACTACTGTTTTATGAATCATGTCGACAGATCATGATAGATGCCATTGTGAACAAACAGAAGACTTGGTATGAGGAGAATATCTCTGGAGAACTGAGCATGAGCACTCCCTTCCCCAGTGTGGAGCACCTAGTCGTGCAGGGAGTCCACAACAACAAACAAAACCAGTTGGCCCAGACGGCCACTTTGGAGCTGAACGGAGAGAAGCTCCTGGACCTGGACACAGAGTACAACCCCGAGGACAAGCACCAGACAACAGTGACGTTCAGAAAGCCAAGGCCAATGAAATACACTGTGACAGGCACGAGCGAGGCCGGTGCTACTGACGTCGAGATTGTCGCTAACTGGAACAGGTTAGAGCATTACATCAATCAAACTGGGATGGAAGCTGCATGATGCATAATCATCATTTGTAAATAGTCTCTAAATTTTCTAAGCTGCATTTTATTATTGCTTCAAGCAATTAGGAAAAATTACCAAAATAGTTTTATACTCCACTAGCAATAAGCTTCTAAAATAATTAACTGTGAGTTTTTAAAATTTTGAAAATAATGCTACGATGTTGGAAGGACCTGATGAGGCTAAGATTTTTGTCGAGCACATTTTGAGTTAAATTCATGGCTGCAAGAAACCATTTTTTAAGGGGACCTTATAACAAAGCTGGAGCCTGTAGTTGATAACAAACTACTCTACTTTGAGAGGGTGCAGTTCTAAAATTGAATGACGACCCGCAATCGGATTAATCCTTGGGTGCAGAAATCCGAAACTGAGAAGAGAGGATTTTCTAAGGGAATTTTTTTCAAGGGCGTCAAGTAATGGAATCTAAAACACATCCAAACACACACACACACACACTCACACACACACACACACGTGTACATGTTTATACTATAAAACATACATACATGTGACATATATATATAATATATATATATATATATATATATAACATATATATATACATATATATATATATGTGTGTGGGGGTGTGTCTGTGTTGTGTGTGTGAAAAAAATCGACCATTCTGACCATTCTGATTTATCCCTCCCTCTCAAATTGATTTTAAAACATGGTTGCTCCAGTCTGAATCTTTGGCAGTAACTAAAGTCAAAGCCTTTTTAAATAGGTAGATGAACATTCCATAATTCATTTCCCACAGAAACGAAGTAGACAGCAACGTCCGCATCACCGCATCAATCAATGACCAATCGGACAGCTACAAAACTGACCGCACAGTTGACCTGGGAGTGGAGCACGCCTCCCGCAAGATGGGCGTCCACCACAAACTGAGCAGCTCTGCATTGGAAACCACCAGCTCAGGCAAGATCCACTGGGACTCTGACGAGAGCAGCAAGCTGTCCTATGACATGGAGGTCAAGGACAACAGCAGACGCAATGAGAAGATCGTGGAGGGTTTCTTCAACCTTGGCCTCCCATATCAGACCCTGGGACTGTCTGGATCTCACAGGTAAGACTCTCATTTGGAAGTTTCGTTTTATCTTCTAAGCTTAAATAAAAAAAAAAAATTACCAAGGCAAAACGCCATGATGGGTTCATATAATGGAGAGAGAGAGAGAGAGAGAGAGAGAGAGAGAGAGAGAGAGAGAGAAAGACAGACAGACAGAGAGAGAGAGAGACAGAGACACACACAGAGAGAGAGAGAGAGAGAGAGAGAGAGAGAGAGAGAGAAAGAGAGAGGCTTAATATTATCCGGGTCCTGTAATAAATTTCGTCAGTATATATTGTGCTATCTGGACACGAAATGAATTCTTCGTAAATATGAGTTTAATATTTACTTACGTTTACGCTATTTCATGTTGAGTAAAACGTTTACGTCCTCAGCGACGGCCGAGTCAAGAGGAAAGGTGACCTAACTTTCAGCTGGGACACAGACCGCCCAGATAGACAGATCGGCATCAAGGCAACCATGACCAAGGGCGACCGCGTCAAAGGAGACATTACTCTCACCATGCCAGCACTCAGGAAGGTGAGGAAAAGGAAACAGACGATATTTCAATAAACAAAACTATTGATCAGTAAGTTAAAAAAAACACAAAAAAATTAATAAGTGATATACAGAACAATATGATTATAATCTAACATTGTGAACGAAATACAGCTTATAATTGAACGCGTTTTAAGTGCAAAATTAGTATCCGGCCATTGCAATTATTTATTTTACTCTTCAGACTATTTTGTTGATACTGAGATATTTTTGTCGTCGACAGGAGATTCGCATGGATGGCGAAATCAGTGTGCAGAATGGGCGCGTTATTCTGGACGCCAGGACGGACATCTCTTACTCTACAGACTCCAGGAAGACACTCACCTTGACCTCTAAGCTCGAGGACATCTCTGACTACTACAGCCGTTACAACTACAGCCTGGCAGTCGGCGTGAGCCATCCCTACACCAATGTGGACATCCAAATGACCTCCCACCTGGGCAGCTCGGACGAGAAAATGACCGTAGGCTTGAGCACCGACTACATGACCGCCCGCAGACAAAACAAGAACTTGGGACTTCTGGCGGAGATCAACAAGCTCAAGAAGCAGATCAGTCTACAGGTAAGGAGAAAGACAGAAGATAAAGAGATACAGAATGTAAAGAATGGTTTTAATGCTGACTAAGGATAGAAATGGTACTTTTGAATCTATAAATAGATTTTTTCCACTTCGAAAATTCAGAACAAGGCCTAAGTAAAATAAAATTATTGCAGGGAAGTCCTAGCGAACCAAAAACATTTAAAAAATGCAAGACCAAAGGTCATTACAACCGTATTTTCGTCTCCCAACTGTCAAAATAGCTTGTCAAATTTGTATATTTATGTTTCAGATTATAAATACGATTCTTTTTCTTTCTTTTAACACTATTTAAACCTACTGATCTTCTCGCAGGTGACAAACCCTATCAACAAAGTGGAGATTATTGGCGATGTAATCAGCGACAGTCCTTGCAAAATGCGCATCATTAAAAAAGTGGATGACAGAGAAAATTTCCGCTCTGATCTAACCATTGACGCTGAGAAGAAATCTGTTGAACTCAACATTGGTGATGATACCGGTGAGTTTGTTGTTGACAACAATGTATAGTGATATGATACACAACAAACTCAAAACTTATATGAATAATGTCAAAGAATACAGATTGTAAATTATTTCATTCTATCTTTTTCACCTGGCAAAGTCAATAAAGTCGTTTTTTTTTTTTTTACTCCTAGCAAAATATGCCTTAGAAGCTTTTGACACAAGAAAAATTCTGACAGCTTAGATCTGTATTGTGCAAATGATGACATATTGATAGTGGATTTTACAATTGGCTGAAAATATTTTTTCCCTTTGAATTGCTTTTTGCAAAAAAATATTTTCCCCAATTTCGAGAGAGATATGAATTCAAATGGGCAGAGCACAACAATGGCGCAACCCAATAACATAGATTGTGCCAAGCAAACTGAAAAATAAGTTCTTCAAATATCAAGCTCTACTTCAATTTTAAAGCCACTTATTGACAAAAGAAAATCTCTTGTCTCTCTATATATGATAAATAAATATCGCATTTATTGGTTTAACAAAAATAATAGAAAGATGGTCCAAAATTTACCAACCGACAGCCTTTTTTCAGTATTTGCCATCTTTACCAAACAACATGACCTGGGGCTGCGCAACCTTTGAACCAATCAGAGTATAATCATATTTTGTATGCACCATATAGCAGCACTAAATTCGATTAGTTCTTTGTATTAACAAAACTCAAATCCCTATATCGCTTGGTGTTTTGCATAAGACGCATTATACTATCTAAGCCCTTTCTGTAATCACCCTTCTTGTTTACTCTCTTCGTTTTCTTGGTTGGGTAAGATTTATATTACACAAGTATTCACTTGATAACCATTGTTCTAAGGTATCCTTTGCGCACCCTAGTTTTCTATTTCTCTCACTCATCCGCTCACTTGTTCTGCCTCTCTCTCTCTCTCTCTCTCTCTCTCTCTCTCTCTCTCTCTCTCTGCCAGATGGTCTGAAAGTTACCGCCGGCTACCCCAAACACACAGTATACCACAGTGAGATCAGTCGCATCAAGTACGGCCTCGAGACAACAGAAGCCCTCCTGGCAGTGCGCCTCAACACCAGCCGTCTGCTGCACACCCGCCTTCACTGGAACCCAGGCATGACCCAGCGATTCCTCGAGGGGGTCAGGGACAGTTACAGGGATGATGTCAAATGGATGACCCAAACCATGGAAGAATTAAGCCAGGCGGTGTCTGAAGAGGTTTGTGGAGCGTTAGGTTTGAATTTTTAAAAGAGCGATTTGATTATTGTGGAAATAGCAAAACAAGGCGATCTAAGATTTTCCGGCCTCGAGAGGCCAGGACGTTTGTGGTGGGGCTCGAACTCCCCTCAGAAAGGACTTTCAGATGTCAAGGCGGGCTTGCTATGCTTTGCACTACCAACGTCCTCCTTTTCTAGTACACCGTAACAGAAGGGAGACTGCAGAGAACTGGCACGGCATGATTTTGTAGAAAACCTGATCAGATAAACAACACGTTATCGGGTAATCGTAATAATCTTCACAGCAACCGACTTAATGTCAGGAGGAGAATACGTTTAGATGGTTGGCCTGGCCTAGTATTGGTATATAAAAGGACCAAATACGATCTCAATATTTTTTATGGTAAAAAGAACTCTAAACTAGTCAAATGGCTTACCCCTTTGCTTGATCACATTGTATCAGATGAATGCGACAGATTTAGAGATGATAGCATTTATAGATTTGACTTATTTTAGCACGGAAAAAATGACAGTCTAGATATCTAAAAAAAAAAA
>BLXT01003901.1:90946-100946 GCA_019648995.1 Plakobranchus ocellatus | reverse complement strand
AATGAGGAGGCAAAAGTAGTATTAAAAGTTTGGTACGCAATTTATTTTCCGGAGAATATCTAGATCTATGTGCGAAATGCTACAACCAGAAATGGGTTTGGCTAGTATTCAAAATCATTATTTTGGATGAGAAATACGAGAGGTATGGGTTTGTGTAGTGCGAAGTTGAATCTACGTGGCCCATCTACGGCAAGCTAGATTTAGATAAAAAATTATCTACATATTATGAAAACAGTGCTATTCAGTTCTGACGCCCAACGAGGGAAGCAAACTCTCAGATTGCCGGATTGTTGTAAATATTTACTCTCAGAATGGCTGGACTGCCTTTCTTAAGTCTTTAGCTGGGAAGATAAACACTTTGTAAAAAAAAAAAAAACATACAAAAACGACTGAAAGACATCTATACTTGACTGTCAATCTATCAACCCATCAACCTTCTTGACTATCTATCTATCTATCTATCTATCTATCTATCTATCTATCTATCTATCTATCTATCTATCTATCTATCTGTCTAGATTTACGCAGTTGTGATCTTTTTGATTTAAATTGGATTTTTTATTTTATTGTGTGTTCACCGTTTGAAAGTTTGTATAAAATAATGTTGGTCTTATACCGCCGTTAATATTTTCCCTTTAAAGCACTTTCAAAGGCTTCTAGCAAACGGATGAACGAGTGGGGTAAGACCAACATTATTTTACCAACCTTTCTATTCATCTATCTTTTGTCATTATATCTATCGATCTAGCCATCTACTCTATCTGTTTATCTATCTTACTATATATCTTATTACAGACCTACCTGCCTAATTATTCATCTATCTCTCTATCTATAAATATACCTAACCATACTTCAACCAACTTTTGAATCTACCTATATCTATCTATCTATCTATCTATCTATCTATCTATCTATCTATCTATCTATCTATCTATCTATCTATCTATCTATCCATCTATCTATTTATCTATCTATCTGCCTGACTCTCGAACTGTCACTTTCTCTGTCTGTCTGTCTGCTGTCTGTCCATCTGTCTGTCTGTCTGTCTGTTTATCTGTCCGTCTGTCTGCATATCTGTTTATCTATCGAAAACTGTTATTCTAATTACATTATTACATTTCTCTCAACCACTACCTATATGATTACATTATCAAATTTCCCTTTTCTCTACCAGAACATGCCTCAGGTGTGGTCGCCTATGAAGGACGGTGATGTGGTGCTGATGATAAAAGAAGTGAAGCGTTTCAAACCCTCCAGGACTCGACAAAGAAGGGGCAGACGTCAGCGATGGAACCAGTGAACAGGGATGAATGGGAAAACCCTTTACAGACTCCTTTAACACGACGCGGAATATGTGACAATTTTTGTTTAACGTTTTATACATTTTAATATTTGGATAACTGTAGTAGATTTTTTTTTTGCCTGGAAAATTTTTTTGTTTGCCTGGGATGGGGGGTGTGAAACATTGCAAAGGACTTTGAATGATTTAACTTGCTTTTTTTTTTTTTTTTTTTTAAACACTGAAACAAAATGAAAATAAACGCATAATATAACGAATTTTTTATTCTTCTAAATTTTGATTCGATAATTGCCGTGTTTGGTCTGTTTTTATTTGTTAGTAAGTGTATTTTCTGTGTTTGTGTTAATCTCATTAAAGTATGAACATTAGTTGATGGAACAAGTGCATACCCATTATATTTTTACAATTTATAAAAGTAAAAAAAGTGGTTAAAATAAAAGAAAAGAGGAAAAGGCAAAAAAAAAAGGACAAAGAGGAAGCGAAAAATAAATGTGTATAAAATTATAATAACGAAAGAAGGGTATAATTTATGTCAGTCAATTAAAATGACTTAAAAAAAAAACAAACAAAGAGAAAAAAGTATACCTTTTTATTAGTAAGAACAAAACGTTCATATGTAAATGCGCGGGCGCCCTAAATGAACAAATGAGAACAGAGTGAAATCACATCTCTCCAAAAGCATTCTGAACAATCTTCGAGTCATACACCTACTAAAAAAGACTAAGTGTCTGCTAAGGATTTTTAAGTCCTTGATTTATCAAAGACAGATTCTCTTCCGTACAACAATCCTTCTTCATGGAAAAATATACTTTAAATAAATTAGAATCATTAATTGTCCAGCTATGGGTGAAAGCTTGGGCCCTCCAGAGCATTCTTATGATGAACAAAAGTACCTGGACAATGAAAAATACATCCACAGTTTTCACAGTGACAAACTATAAATTTTTGCAAACCCTTTTTGTAATTCAACTCCGAGTCTTAATGTGCTGCCACAGAATTTTCTTAGAAGTTTTGAGAGAGTTACAGAAAGTCTATCTATCTATCTATCTATCTATCTATCTATCTATCTATCTANNNTCTATCTATCAATCTATCTATCTATCTATCTATCTATCTATCTATCTATCTATCTATCTATCTATCTATCTATCTATCTATCACTCAGCTGTTTATCTATCTATCTGTCTGTCTGTCTGTCTGTCTGTTTGTCTGTCTGTTTGACTGTCAAACTATCTCCCGGCTGTCGATCTACCTATCTTTTCATCCATCCATCATCCATTCATTTATGTAACTTCATGTATCTATTTATCTAGCTATGTATGTACCGATCAATCACTAAGTCCATCTATCTATCTATCTATCTATCTATCTATCTATCTATCTATCTATCTATCTATCTATCTATCTATCTATCTATTCGTCTTCTACTTGGAGTTTTGATTTGAAGTTATTGTTCGCTTTTGTTTGTTGTTTTATATTCTTTTAATTTTGTGCCTTGTGTTTGTTTTATCCTATTTTAAATGAAGAGGAAGTATTCCTTGATTTTTTTTTTTTAATAAATTTTTTCTCTTTCCAAAACGAATTTGTAAAGCAGAATTTTAAGTCAAAATATAAAGATAACACACCGAAAAGATTTGTAGAGCGATTGAAACCCTCTTGCTAATGTGCGCCTAAATATTGTTTATAGGAGAATTTCTTCTATGCTGCAACTAAACATTATTTATTTTCCATTGGAATTTATTTAGCCTGATCAATCTCTGATAGACTAAGAGACAACAATGTGTTGTGTGCGCATTTCTCATTGTACGCACCTGGTGTCCTGTGGGGGATACAATAAACACAGACTTGATACAAAATTTCCCGAACATAACCACTGTTAGTAAAAGACTTCGAGATAGTTCGGAAAAATCAAAATCTTTTTTTAAAGGACGGACAGATTGACAGCTCATAAAAGCGCATCTGGATCTAATTCCATTCTCAGTTTCATCGATTTTTTAAAATAAAGAAACTAAATCCACGTAGAAAAAGAATTCCTGATCTTTAGATTATTTTCGAGGGTCTGAAACATTTGTTTAAAACTATCTCTACCGCCTTAAATCTCGAGCCTGTCTAAGATTGCTTATCTTGAATATAAAACTATCTCTACCGTCTTAAAGCGCCAGCCTGTCTAAGATTGCTTATCTTGAATATAAAACTATCTCTACCGCCTTAAATCTCCAGCCTGTCTAAGATTGCTTATCTTGAATATGTTTATTATATTACTGTAAATATATTGCTGAGTTCATGAGGAGAATTATCAATTTATTTTTTTTTTACATTCAGCCTAGATTAAGTGCCTTTCTTCTAAAAATCGCATCAACTTTATTTTTCATATCATCTTAACTTCTCTAAAACTATCATTTTGTGTAACAAAACCTTTTACGGTTGGTCATAACGACTTCTGTCGGCTCTGTCATTACCCTTGTTTAATGCGAATACTCCGTTTGAACATCAAATGGATTTTCATTAAATTTGAAGATATTTGCTTTCAACGTAGATGATTGTTAAAATTGTGGTACATAGGCAAAAGACAGATATTGCATTAATTTAAATAAATGTGTCTAAGTTGACGTAATTTTAAGAGATAGAGATAGAGAGAGAGAGAGAGAGAGAGAGAGAGAGAGAGAGAAAGTGAAAGAAAGAAATAAAGAAAGAAAGAAAGAGAGAAAGAGAGAGAGAGAGAAAGAGTAAGAAAGGGAATAGAGTGAGAGAGGAAGAGAGAGAAAGAGAGAGAGAAAGAGAAAGAGAGATAGATAGATAGATAGATAGATAGATAGATAGATAGATGGAGAGAAAGAGAGAGAAAGAGAGAGAGAGAGAGAGAGAGAGAGAGAGAGAGAGAAAGAGGGATGGTGTAGGGGAGGGGGTTCTATACTTCCATCGCATCTTCGATAGCATTGCCTGGTTTTCAGGCGTTAAAAAGATGTTCTTTTATTCTTATCGCGGGTGAAGAAAGGTGTCGTTCTTTTACTTTACTATAATTGAGGCAAACGCTTTTTCATTGTGTCATAGCAACCAGGATATCATCCTGTCATTTCACAATCGCAACTACACAATTAATGTAACCATAAATATTTAAATCATGACTTTTTTATAATTTCGATCTTTATTTTTTTATGTACAATAAATAATAATATAGTTAAACTTTATTAAATATTTGTGTGAAAAATGAGTTCAGAGCTTCAGGTTGTAATCCTGATTCATGGTAACAAAAACAACACAGATAAAAAATTATGAGGATTTTTTTTTACTAAAAATTTCATTCAAATTTTATATACAAAACGAAAGTGATATGATATGAAAAAAAAAAAAGAAAACGTAATATCAAGAACAAGAACAACTGAAAGACTAAATAAAAAAAAAATAAGGGAAAATACAGTTGGAGAGCACAGTTTAAAGTTAGATCAAGGAAAAGGTCCAATTTTATTTCTGATATTTAATAAAAATTACAATCTTATATACAAGGAAAAGAGAAGTCGTGGCTCATCCGATAGGATGGTTAGTTATCATGTGAAAGGTAGCGGGTTCGAATCACATTCCACGCAAAGACAATTTGTCGTTGCTTCCCTATGTAGAGCCAGAATTTAATTGATAGCTAGATCTCTTAAGCCTGGTGAAAGTAATGGTAAACTATCTCATAATACCGTATGCCAAGAACAATCAGGACACCACTTCTGGTCCCAGAAGCTCAAATTGAGTATCCGACTTGCTTTACTAAACGAAACAAGAAAATCATTGGTTCAGTGAATTAAATTATACAATAATTACTCATGAAAAATATATCAAAACATTTTTTTACACAATCCGATTTTCAATGAAAAATGAACGTAAATAAAAGGAATATCAACACATTTAGAAATAATATATTACAATCTTTTTGGCCTACGTGTATATTACAATCTGAAATACAAGCCACCATTTGGGAACTATATGTGCAAATTTAGTTCCTCCTTACACTTATGTTTTAATAACAAATTTCAGAATGAAGTATTGCCAATTTATCTTTGATATGTAACTCCAAAAAGCCTAATGCATATATCTCAATAATTGGACACATATCTTTATAAAAAAATTTGGAAAGTGTCAATTAAAAACGTGGTTTATCTAGGTGCGTTTCTTAGATTAATGTGAATGAAATGCCCTTATTTTCTGTGATTCCGAGTTTGGTCCCTGCACTCAATTCCTCTTTTAAGGATGGAATCCCACCCAAAGCTTATTTTATAGCCGGACGAAGAGAGTCGTGTTAACTTAAGATACTATAATAACGTAACATCTCAAATAAGCCGACTGGCACAATATTAGCTTAAATCGGGCTTAGGTGACGTTAAATGTGAACCCAATAACTGTTTAGAAAAGTTGATGACCTCTATGTATAGACAATGGTGGCACAGTCAATAGAAAATGGCCCTTAAATCTTTAAGAGCTTCTGTTATGGGTTCGAACCGAGACTGCGCGATGCCCTAGTATGTTCAGGCCCGAAAAAATAAAATCCAACGCGACGCGTTATTAAATGGCTTTTATTGCCTCAAACATTTAGTACTCAAAGTTTGGTACAACTTTGCTGATTCATATCCTGTCTTGTAACAAACTTATGAAAAAAGATATATATATATATATATATATATATATATATATATATGTATATTTAAAAAAAGAATAACTCAGCCATTGCTTTTGTTCGGAACGTTTGTAAATTGCAAAGATCCTCCAGTAAGTAATGAATCGGTAATGTTACAAGTGTTACTTTTTGCAGTCAAATAAAGTGAACTACTCATAACTCGAGGTCGTGAAGGGATTAAAATCAGCATTAGCTTATCCTTAGATCAACTTACGCGTTGCATCGCATTGTTCTTTACAATTAAACAGAAGTAGGTTAAAAATATTGGGTATGAAATGTACTTAAAAGAATAGTGATCTAAATGCAACTTTTTCAAAGGTGCATCCTACTAAAGTGAAGTTCTTCTTTGTTTTTTCGATTTTGATATTCATTAGATTAGATATACGTTTTTTTCAATTACTTTGTTCATTCGAGATTAGAGCAGGCAGGATACTCTTTTTGCCTTGGTAATATTAAAATTAAAGGGCATCAAACCCATTAAATAATTTTTCGGCTTGTGAAACTAGACAAACCAATTCTTTTCTAACAGGCAGTATGGGCTCACAGATGTGAGCGTGCAGACACGAGATACAATATCCAGGTTTGTTCCATAAAGTTGTGGCACAGTTATTCATGTGACAAAGCATTGATTCTTCTTATTGAATAAATCTTTTCATTAGGATAAGTGATATGACGAGTGTAGAATTACTTTTTATTCGAGTACAAGTTAGAATATTTAAGATTACTTACACACTCATCATAATTTATTTCTGGTTTTCATAAAAAAAGGTAATATGATAAAAGTTTATTTCATTTTAGCACAGCGATTGGGGTTAAAAAAGGCATACATTAAAAAAAAAAGTTGAGATAATATGTACAACATATTCAGGTCTTAAGCTCGGTAATTCATGCCTATGAACATAGAACCATGTACAATGCAGTCAGCATTAATATATCCTAGATATGATAGACATTAGATTTTAAAAAAAGTTAATTACCTGGTATTTAAAATTTCAAAATTTTGAGAATACTAGCTGTTTATTTTTTGGGGTCTTGAATTAATATTAAAAAAAAAAAAGAAAGAATATTTCTATCAACGTTACAAAAACAAGATCAAATTATACGTAAAATGAGGTTCTTGTGTAGAGCAAATTGAAAACAAATGTTTGGGTGGTAATAATTTGTGTGTGTGTGTGTGTGTGTATGTTTGTGCGTCCTACGATAAAGACATAACAGACTGTACAGTAATACATCATACAATTTTTTCATAACTTTTAAAGATGAGTATGTTAACCTGATTTTTTTTGAACAAACAACAGTGAAAGAGTACTTTAAAATGTAATAAAAGGAATGATTATTGTAATATCATTGATTAATAACATTCACAGCAATAATAATATCCATTATGAAAACAATAATAATATCCATTAGTAAACAATATAGCAATGATTATAGAGATGACAATACTACTACTACTACAACTACTACTACTACTGCTACTGCTACTACTACTACTACTACTACTACTACTACTACTACTACTACTACAACTACTACTACTACTACTACTACTACTACTACTACTACTACTACTACTACTACTACTACTACTACTACTACAATTACTACTACAACTACTACTACAAATGATGATGATGTTTATGATGATGTTGATGATGGTGAAGATAATCATGATGATGATGATTATGATGGTAATATTAGGATGAT
Organism: Plakobranchus ocellatus; assembly: GCA_019648995.1. Taxonomy (NCBI): domain Eukaryota; kingdom Metazoa; phylum Mollusca; class Gastropoda; family Plakobranchidae; genus Plakobranchus; species Plakobranchus ocellatus. The sequence continues at coordinate 93,282 of BLXT01003901.1, read as the reverse complement.
AATAAACTATTCTTATTACAATCAAATATAAAAAATATATCTCTATTTTGATACAGCTTTCATTGTATTTTTCGTACTGGAAGGTTTTATGACTTAACAGTCTACATGTTTGCATACTCAACTCTAGTGGACTCGTCAAAAGAAGAATCCCCAGTCCCACCTCCTGACCCATCTGCCTTATCCTTATTACCAGCTGTGCTCTCCGCCTGATCCGGTTTCGGTGAGAGAACCGGAGACGGTTTCGGTTCTGCTTTTTTACGACTCGAACGGTTCGATTCTTTCAAAGATTCTCCTCTCTTCGACTTCGGTTTTTCCTCCTTCGACTCCGAATGGTTGGATGACGTGATACTATCAGTTGATTCATCTTTCGATTCCTTGATGGTTGCACTGATGCTGCCGATGTTACCATACACATTGCTGCCGTTGTGGACGAGCTTCAGGACCCCATACAGGCATTGGTAGTGGGTCTGCCACGAGAGGAGAGAAAAATTAAATAACAGCTTATATTGCTTATATTGTGTCGATCAAATGTTTAATATATTTTAAAAAATAGTTTTACTTGTTTATTTATACATATTTGAAGCGAAAAGATTCGTTTATAATTCTGTGAAAAAGATGTTAGTAGTCAAATCAAATTAACGACTACACTTTTATAAGGGAAATCAGATAAGAGGAAAAGATCAGAGTAACAGCCCATAGATAACAGCCTTACCCATCTCTTAGGCTTGTTTCTTTGTAAACCTAGATCAAGAAAACGTTTGTTTAAAATTTGGATTTTCATGATATTACAATTCAAACGATAACTCGGCAGAAGATTTTAGCGAGAAAAAATCTTATTATTAGTTTTAATTTTTTTCCGCAATTAGGAAAAAAAAAATAATAAATAAATTAAAGCATAGGAGAGAAAATATTCTCTCTGTTAAAATCCTATTCCGTGCACAGTTTTTTTTTATTTCTAATGATGACGTCTTTTTTAAAACCATCAATGGCTGTTATAATAAAAGCACCTCGGTACAGGAGATTTTGAAAATGCTTTTTTAAAAGAAACAAAGTTTACTATATTCTATGCTTGGTTAGCACTGAGATTTTTCATAAATAAACGAATAAAGAGTGTATTGAAACCATGACTCAACCCAAAAAAAAAAACCAATGTATTGGAATGTATTAAGTCTTTCCTTTATCTATCTCCTACATCTTTCAATTTTTTTCCTTCATTTCACCCTTTTTTTAGTTAAAAAAAAAAAATTCCTACTCACCACAGTTGGAATGACCTGTGGCCTGATGGCTTTCATAGCACCAACGACGACTGGGACGGTCAGGCACTGGTCAACATCTAGTCTATCCAACAGAATTGACTGGACGCACATTAGGCCACAGTGGTCAGCGCCGTTACTGGCCAGAGGGAAGAAATATTATGATTATCAAGTAATATTATGATTCTTTACGTATTAAGTAATCAACAGAAGAGCTGAAACAGAGCAACTTTGAATTTATACCAAAGAAGACTAAATTATATAATCATGCCATATATATAAATAAATAAATAAATATATATATATATATATATATATATATATATATATATATATATATATATATATTTATATATATCCAATCAGTCCTGGATTTACAGCCATATTGCATGGCGCCATTTTCTCGCCGGCTAAGTAGAGGAAAAGCAGGAATTATGTTTTCGTTTATTATTCATAGCTCCATGAAATAAAGTTAATCACGTAATACCAATTTCTCGTCTTCTTGATGATTGGAAGAAACTTACCGACACATGTAGATAGTGCGTGACTGGTCACCTGGTCTGCACAACTTCACCTTTTTCAGGTACTCCAGAACTGTTTCCGGGTCAAGGGTGGAGTTCTTGCACAGAAGACAGGTCAAATGATGTTGCTGGGCCTGTGGACCGTGTGTCAATGAAGGCAGATATTACAACACTATTCCTATAACCAAATGGTTCAACCAAAAAGGTGGTTAAACAAAAAAGAATATGAGGGCCATTCTACATTACAGCCTGTATTTTATATCCCAAAGTGGAAGAAAGGGTCTCGTAAATTTCAGTTTTGAAGAATTTCACTGTATTTTAAAGCGGAGTAGAGCGGCAGGATCGAGGAAAAGGAAAATTTGCCCAACATGAAGTTGAATACAGCTTTTGAAATAACGAGAAATTATCAGGGTGCTGTAACATTGATCTTTAAGTTCTCAGCAGACACCGCAACGAAGGATCTCACCGATGAAAGAGCTAAGTAGTAAACAAAAAGGCAGGTAGATCGAAAGATTGAAAGATAGATATATAGATAGATAGATAGTTAAATAAATAGATAGAT
>BLXT01003900.1:0-11165 GCA_019648995.1 Plakobranchus ocellatus | reverse complement strand
AATTATGACTAGTATATTAAGATAATCGAGAAAAAGAAAATCGAGTCAGCCATTATAATAATTTTTAATATAATAACTATACGATATTACATTTTTTTATTAAAATGCTTGCAATAAGTGTGAACCATTACCAAGTATATTGGAGAATTAAGGCGGAATTAAAAAGGAGAGAAAAATTGGAGAGACCCATCTACTTTAGTATTTTTAATACTATATTGCTAATGGGTACTCCAAACCCAAAATTAAAACTTTGAAACGAAAATTAGTTCTTATGGACTTAAAAGGTCTTTTAAAGCTTGTCCCTGAGTTTTAAAAAAATATTTCAATTCGATAAAAAGGTGAAAAGTTACCCAAATTTTTTAATTTCAATTTTCTGGGTTGTTATTGTAATTTTTGTGAAGTGCTTATCAAGCCATTTAAAGACCATATTAAACGATCTAACCCTTGAAAGCCATCAAAGTTCACTGAATGTAAAAATTGCAATCAGAGAGTGGTAGGCACCAGACTCAATTTCTTTTCAGGAGCTTTCAAAACATACTTTTTGAGATATGATCTTAAAATGGCCCAATGAAGGATTTTGCAACACTCACGTTTTGTCAAAGAGCGTAAAAATGCCAATTTCTCAGAATGTAACCAATTTTATCAAATCATATGAAAGCTTCAAGAAAGCTTTAAAAGATAATTGTTTGCAAACACACATTACAAAGACATTATGATTTAATAAGTTGCCAGGAATCAGAGACATTTTTCAATTTTTAATGCTGCATTTAAAAAATCATGACATCAACATTTGAAACATGGTATACCCTTCAAATTTTGACAGTATTACATGTAATACATTTAATATCAAATTAAAGCTTCAAATGAGCATTCAGTTACAAGTACAAGACCCTTTTTATATTTAACATAATAATAAAGTTAATATAAAGCAAGAGAGACGAGACATTTTTTTTTAACTTTAATATAGTTTAAAATCAAGAAATCACAAGTGTTTATTCTTCAAATTTTGATTGATTTCAAGACATGTCATTGTTATGTCACAGACTTCAACTGAGCTCTAAGTCACAATTACATTACATTTGAAATGTCCGGGAAATAAAGTTCATACAACGAAATAAGAGACATATGTGGTAATGATAATCTGATGTGTAGGAAACGCGAACAATTTTACACACTCATACATTTTTACAGAAACACAATCTTACAGGATAAAGAGACCAATTTAGCCAGGGAAATCCTTGAGTCTTAACATAAATTTGAAAACATATACTGGTGAAACCATGGCTATTTATCGCACAGTGGAAGTGATGAATATCCAATTAAAATCTCACGTATCTGTCACTCTGTTTGCCCCACTCTATGACCTGTGGGAGAAATTTCTATCAGTCCTTTTTGTCACAGTTGATGAGCAACTTATTCTCATATAAAGCACACATTCAGATTCAGCAAGGATGCCTTGGAAAATTGGACAAAAAGACATGTGTATTGCAGCATATGCAATGTGCCTATTTGCAAAAAACATTCAGTTGTCATTGCTCTGTAGCAACTAAGTCTCAACTTCATTTCATGAGTTGTGGTATAGAGGAAACTATCTGTGTGTGATTTTATTTTATTGCCACAAAATGTTACCATTTTTAATACCGGTGTAATCTCTCTTCAATGGGATATTGGTCAGAGACACCTGACTTTGTTCAAATTAAGTCAATTGATCAGTGACTGGTAGGGATAAAAGAAGGTGTGGAGCTTGAACTTGGGAGGCTTGAGCAAGAAAAAACCATAGAGAACGAGGACTTTTCAAATTGGGCAACCCTAACCGCTCTGGTGTTGAGGGTTTCTGGACAATTTTCAGAATATGTGGTGCTACAAGATCACTGTGAACAAAAGAGCAAAGGTCGATCCACACCCACTTCCTATTACTACTAAGAAGAGATAATTGTAAAGCTAGCAGGCGGACAGAGGTTTCCGCATATGGATTTGTCTACTGCCTATAACAATATCATCTGAAACAAAGAATCTGAGAAATTCACTACAATCAATAGGCATTGAGATCTGTATCAATATTAGTACCCAAGGCTAGCGTTTAGGATTTCCGCAAGTCCAGCCATTTTCCAATGCACAATTGAGTGTATGATGAAAATTATCGATGGCTGTGCAGTTTTCATAGATGATGTCTATGTGACTAGTAAGGATGACAATCAACATTTGGCAAATCTTGAAAAATTATAAATTGGTTCAATGAAAGATGTGTCAAATATACGACTACTTTTCATTCAACAATTGGAGCATCGCCAGCTGAGCTTCTGATTGGCCATCAAGTGAAGTCACGGTTGGACCTTCTTCACCTATCGGTTACAGAAATGGTTCAAAACCAACAAATATGTCACAAGCATAGCATGACCAATCGGCTTAGGAAGGGCTTATACTATAAGTTATAGAGCCGAATCAACGAGTGTTTTACATGAATGGGTAGTATGGCATTCAATGGCATCAAAATCGGTTGCAGACGACCATTGCCATAATTGAAACGGCACAACTGGAAGCAACATTGAGTCTTTCATTGGCCTAAGCGTCACCACATGCAAACTTAAACTGTGACCCTGTGAAGTTATTATGATGGCCGTACTGTACCACTTCTTTGAAATCAATAATTTAAGATATTTATGGTCGTGTCAAAACTAAGTAGGAAGGTATTAAATACTTTAAAAAGAGAGAAAATGTAGCGTTAGGGGATGTAACTTTGTAATTGGGAGCAATTGTTTATTGTGAATGATTTTCCGCAAGTCATGCGCCTTTTGAGCTAACCGTTCTAACCTTGTCAGCCTGTCCTCTAAGCTCTTACAAAGCACCATGGTAAAAAGTGAGCTGTAAACTTGCAAGTTTTTTGATGATTAAAGCATATTACATTCCACTGTGTTGTTTCCACAAAGAGCTCTACATTACAAGTGCTAAACTTTCTCTCTCCCTGCCACATGGTTTTAATAAGTACATGTAATTCAACAAGAGAAAAAAACTGTGATGTAGACACAACCTTCAAACAAAGACATATCAAATCTAACCTGAAAGCCGAGCTGCTAACCAAGAAAAACCGAAAGCTGTGATCTCAAGAGTCAAAACTTGTAATATAGGAGTCAAGTCGTAGTCCATATTTAATTACATAATTTCTCCTTCTTTCAACGCACATGCATCAAATAACAGACTAGAATTTTGAAGCAAACTGCACAATATAGAAAAAAAAACTTAAGGCAACAATGTAAGAGTAACTAAGACTCCTCTGCCTAAATATCCCTTGAAATTTGTTAGGGGATGCAAAATAAAACAAGAATCAAAACCACGATTTTAATACTAATCCAAATTTTTCTTACTAAGTAGAGATAGTGAATGTAGCTAAATACATTTTAGAAAAGAGGCAATCAAAATTACAAACGATTATGGAAAAAAAAAATTTGATTGTATTGAAGCACTTGTCAACTTAGTTCAAAGATCTAAACTTGATTATAGACCGTTTGATCAGATAAGATGAACTGATGATGGTCATATGTGTTAATTCCTCAAAATAAAATTTCCCTGCTGCTACTTGAAAAAAGTTAATTGCAATGAAGATGTCCCTGAAATCAAATTATGTCATATCCAATTAAGGGTTATTGAGCCTTTCTTTGATAATATAATTAATGCATAAAATTACTAGCCAACACCAATTCACTGGCAACAGAATTTACACACCCACTCATCACTTTCAGGAATAACATCAAGACAAACAGCGTGAAACCAGCGAGGACACCGACAACACCCAATCCAATTCATAACTCGCCCATCAATACACAGTTCCCTCGGAACTTCATCTTGAAAACAGACATAACACAAATCACTATTAAAATTGATCCTTTTTGCTTTCTTGTAACTCCTGGTCTTTAACTGTCTGGGACGTCCTCGCTTGCGGACAATTGGCACCTTTACATCCATCTGCCGCAATACCCGAAAGGTTTCTGTGACAACGGCACTACCACCACATGCTACATCACCACTAATACCTGCAACAACACCACTTCCACCTGCAATAACATCACTACTGCTACCACCACCACCACTACTCCAACTACCATCTCCTACATCATCACTAGCACCAGCTACATCTCCACTACTAACTGCAACAACACCACTACCACCTGAAACAACACCACTACTACCTACAAAATCATCACTACTACTCCTACTGCTACCTCCTACATCACCACTACCACCTGCAACAACACTACCACTACCACCTGCAACATCACTACCACTACAACTACCACCACTACCACCTGCAACATCACTACCACTACAACTACCACCTGCAACATCACTACCACTACAACTACCACCACTACCACCTGCAACATCACTACCACTACAACTACCACCACTACCACCTGCAACATCATCACTACTACTCCTACTGCTATCCCCTACATCACCACTACCACCTGCAACAACAACACTACCACTACAACTACCACCACCTCCTACATCACCACTACTACCTGCAACAACACCACTATTATTACTACCATCATTTCCACCTGCACAAACACCTCTTTCCCTTGGTGACACATCACTACCAGAAACCATATCTGCTACTTCATCACTTCCATCAGCCACGCTAACACCACTACCACCTACACCTATCGCAACATCACCAGTTGCACTTGCAATCACATCACCATTCACAAAAACAACACACTCCTGACTCGCCTCCCATGCATTTACTACCTTCTCCACCAAACCTATCCTCTCCTCAAACTGCATTGACCCACAAAGCTTAAGCAGACACGATAATCTGCCTAAAACTACCTCCGCGCGGTGGTGTCTCGCTTCTGGGCCAGCTAACTGCCTAATCTGGACTGGGGCGACCTGTGCTGTGGAAATTTCCGCCACTGCATTTGACCTCAGCCACCTATTTGAATTTTCATAGAGGTCAGATACAGCAATATTGTAGGACTGTGAAAACACAGTCATGATGTGGCAACAAGGCAGGCTTGTTTGACTAAAAAAGGGACAATGACAAGACAGTGGACGGCCACGAACACAATAAACAACACGAGACGCATCAACACACTCGAAACAGTCCTCCACAACACGCACATTGACAGGACAAGAAACATGATCTTGGATCATCAATTGAACAGCATAATTAGAAAAAAGCGAATAAAACGATTGCCAGCGTGGGTTTGCGTCTCTGTACAGTTGCACAGAGGTTCTTTGAACAACAGAGGCAGCACTTACTTCAAATTGCTGGCTGACTGCATGGTCAAATAGCAGCCTCACAGCTACAGACAGGCTGGTATTTGTATTTAAAATTTCTTTCAGCCTCCTGTTTTCCCCCTCGCATTTATTATTAGTATCATTAAAAAAGAGCCTACTGTGAAGACGTGCATGATAGGCCCAAGAATCTATACAATTTAACCAATTAGATTGGAGATAAGAGTAAAAATCAGCACTCAGTTCCTCAATGGTTCTGAGCTGCCGATTAAATGTAGCAATGTCATTCGTGGTGACAAGGACATAAGCCAGCTGTTGCAGGCGGTCTTTCACCTCTTTGGTACATTGCAGTTTCTGTATCTTGGCCTTCAATGCTTTGTGCACATGGAATGCACAAAGCATAGTTGATACATGGGGTAAATTATCTTTAATGGCATTTATCTCATTAGGATCTTTATCCGTCATGGCGAAGGAAATATTTTTATTTGAATCACCCATAAAGTCCACAAATATAGCAAACATTGTTTTTAATATATCTGCTGTCTCTTGGCGGACAAACGCATAGAAGACTGTTCTGCCACGCCCACAGCCATCCTCCACCATTACTTGGTACAGTGGAAAACCACTTTTGTTATTTTTGTAAGTACCTGATTGAGGAAAAAAACAACAAAAAAACAAAGATTCAAAAGGAAATGTCACTTTAGGAAAAAAAAGTGCACAATAGTTGCTATTGTAAATGATGACAAATTCACTGGAGTCTTTAGAATTTCTGTTACAGTGAGTAAAGTAACAAGTAACATATTACAAGATTAAACTAGTGTGATGATTATACACAAAGTCTTTGCTTCATGGAAAGATCGGGTAATTATATAAAAACTGCTATATATATTCTCTTAAACCAAGCCAGTTTCATATGTGTTAAGGGTTGTTTTAGTCCAGGTGATGATCAACACTTTACTCTACCTGGGATTTGGTCTTGGTTGCTCATGACATTGGGTCAGATTTTTGCAAAGGCCTAGGTTAGACCTATGAGGGATTTCTAGTAGGTATACCTTTCTATAGGGTTTTCAAAGGCATGAGAAAATTATTTGCAGGGGTCTTTAGATTATTTTTGAGACAAGATAAGTTTTTAATGTCTATGTATGTATAAAAGAACTCATTGTAGCATAACGACATGAGAAATTTATTTTTACCTTGAGCATTATAAACACTGTAGCTAAAATAATAAAAAGTTATTAATGGTCTAAAATATTTCATTTCGTGTTTAGAATTTGTCCCATTATAACTAGAGCCTGCGACTATTTTTTCATAGGGCGCAACTTTAAAGATATGCGCAAACATGTGTCACAGTGTGTGACAATCACGAAATTCACTCAAGAGTCAACACATATAATGCTCAATTTTTTCTGCGACACTGACAGTTACAGTAATGTAGATACTGATGCATTAACCCTATCCGTACGTGTGGGGTAATTTTATTACTAAAAGGCTTTTACATTTTTAAAAAAGTACTTAAAATGGGAAATTTTCTTTCAGCAAAAATTCAATTTGACTTATGATTACTTAATAATGAATGACAGAAAATCAGGAAATTTCTGAAAATATGGTGATTTTGTTACTCCCCAGGTACGGATACCACAATAAATCACCTTGTACAAATAGGGTAAAGTGGCCTCAAAAGATAAATTTTAAGTTCTCCAGCAGAATCTATATATTTTTTGGGTTTGCTCTTAGTTTGGAAACATCCTATAAAATCACACCATCAATGTACATTAATTTGATCATCATAAGACCTTACATCAAGTTTATGATTATGATTTCAGATATAAAGTGTTGATTGTGTGCAAAATGACTAATTATTTTCAAATTGAGCATTATACCAACCTCTAGTACTAAAAAGGAACCACAAAAAATAAGATAGTGTAAATAGGCCAGTATTTCAACATAAAACTTTTGTAGCAAAGGTCCACCACATTAAACGTTTTCTCGTAACCTTAGTGACCGTGGGACTAGTTTAGCGTACCTTGTAACAGACAATGTTTAACTAGATCTTTAAGCACAAAGCGATTCCTGACATGTTATCTTTTGGGTTTTTTTGTCTTTCCTTCATTTCCTGCATGAATTCTCAGTGAAGAGATTTTCAAGAAATGTTTCACTTATATGACCCCATGAACGAAGCAATGTCAAACGACAACTACTCACCATCCATATAAATAACTTCTGGATATTTGTTAAAAAGGCCCTTCATGTGGTGGGTCGAGAAAGCCAAAATGTCCAGGACATTTCCAGAGCCATTATCTGACACCACAACCTTTACTTGTCCATGTTGTTGCAGATCCTCTATGGAGTCGATCAACTCGGCCATTTCATCAGTGGATCCTCCAGATTTTACTAAAAGAATATAACAACAACAACAAAAATTGTTATTAACACGAGTTTGTTGGGTATGGGGTTACTTTGAGTGTTGAAGAAAATAGAAAGATCTACAAATCACATAGGCCTACAAACAAGAACAGCAATAATAAATTTCCACTGGTGCATAGCACATTTGGACTTATCGAGGTATACTTACAATGGGGATCTAAGTTTTATCACTCTCAACGCACATAAATATATCCACATTTCTTGTGTCGGTTTGCACAATACTTTGACTACCTTCGCGAATATTTGATAGGTAAGATTGACAAGCAAAATATATATTATCAAAGGAAGTGAAGTTATTTGTTGAATGAAATTATTATATATCAAGATATCGATTAAAAATGCAAGGAAGGTTTTATTCTGTGCATAGGTGATTTGTACTTATTATCGAGAAATTCACAAAGGTTCCATTGGATTATGGACTACAATGACACAAAGGGAAATTTTGAAAATAATATAACAATAAAAAAAAAAAGAGTATTATATAATACAGGACAAACTGTTTTTTCTTTTGGTCACACTTCTTATTGCTACCATATATTCTTTATAAAGACGGAACCTCCCCCAGATAAAAAAAAAATTACTACTACTTACACTGGTGCTTCAGGGACCGCACTTCAGTTAATGTATATGCTTTGCTGTACTTTGAGTTAAGCATTGTCTGCAGGTTCTCATTTCGTGGGTTGAGGCTAACTATTTCCTGCATAATGAACAGCAAAAACAAGTAAGTCAATACAATGGTGGCAATGATGAAGAAGTAATCATGTACAGTTTTTGTAATGCTTGTGACAGCCCCTACACTGTCAGACATATTTTGATTCAATGCCCAGACTTTCAAGTCACTAAGATTAAGTTTGGCAATGTACCTGATACGTACAAACCTTTCCAAAAGTTAACCCCTTTTGCATAGTACGATTTGAAATGGGTATTTGGTTGCATCAGAAAAATCGACTATCTTCTCCAATTGAAAATGATAAAGTTACCATACCTTCATGTGTTCTTTCTGCGTCTGAGTGAGACGTTTGACTTGATACTCCTGGCTATAAGTCAGCGGCGTTGTAGGATGGTTATGGACCATGTGGTGTTTGTGAATCTTTAGCACCTTATCATAGTAATTGTATTTAAGGACAAAGGAAGCCTCACATCCAGTTGCAGTATGTCTGAAAATAAGTTAATATTCTAATATGAATATCAAAGCATAGTAATTAAGGGTAATAAAGAACTTGATGGTAAGTAGAACATGTATTGACAAGCCGGGTCTACACAGGGTTAAAATATCTACAGCATCAATCACAGGTCAAGAAATTTGCTTTCACAGCATTTACCTGGCCTGGACAGGGTTACGTTAAGCAATTTCTACAGCATCCTTGGATGCCTAAATAGGATTAATGGGGTTTAAATAAAGTTTCTGCAGCATTCCTGGATGTCACAGGCTTTTAAAAGTAAAAAAATTCTGCAGCATTCCTATGTCTGAGAAGAAGTTTATAAACATATATTTAAACAGCATTCCCAGACCAGGACAGGATTGATGCAGTTTAAATTTCTGCAGCTTTACAAAGTCTGCTAAACAAAGTTTTAAAAAAAGTAAAAAACTTCTGCAGAATCACTGGGCCTGGACAGAGTTAATGGGTTTAAATTTAAAATTGTAGCATCTCTGGACTTTGATAGCATTAATGGGTTTAATTTTAAAATTGTAGCATTCCTGGACAGGGCGTTAAATAAAGTAAAAAATTTCTCCAGCATCTCTTGGCCTGGACAATTTCAATAGCATCCAAGACAGGGTTTATTCATGGAGTAAAAAAATTTCTACAGCAACACTCACAGGACAAGCAATTTGCTTTTAAATTAGGCCGACCTTATTTTTTATTCCCAAACACTCGGATATAATGCCTGACCTCATTTTCCAGAACGCTTTATTTTATAACGAAAATGAGTGAGAGAGCGTTCAGAAAACTTCTGTATCCCTGGACTTGAATATAGTTAATGGGTTTAAGTTTAAAATGTAGCATTCCTGGACCTAGCTGGGCTTTAAATAGAGGTTACCTTAAATAAAGTATAAAATTTCTCCAGCATCCCTTGGCCTGGACAAGATTAATAGGACTAAAAAGTTTGGCAACATCCACAGGCCTGGATGCGATTAAGATAAAAACGTCCGCAACATTCTTGTAGCTATAAGAGGCTAGAAAAGACTTCACCAGCATTTCCGGGCCTGGGCTGAATAGGGTTGAATTCATAAAAAAAAAACTTCAATAGCATCCAGGACTGGGTTTAGTCATGGAATTAAAAAATTTATACAGCAAAACAATGGAGTTAAAAAATTTCTACAGCATTGCTCACACTAGGCCAAGCAATGTGCTTTTAAATTAGGCCGACACTTGGATAAATAATGTCTGACCTCATTATCCCAAAAGCTTTAATAAGAACAGGAAAAAGAGAGAGAAAGAGGCCTTTAGTAACACCCACATACTAGATCTAGATTAGTACTCATAATCAACTGACGAAGTTAGATCTAAAAGCACAAGTCCCCTTAAAGTAAGTAGTACCATTGAGTGTTCCGCGAGACCGAAATTTATGATGACCCTAATCTTCCTGCTCGCTGGTCGGTACTGGTGGAGCACCACGCCCACGGTCCCTAATTTGTCCACCTGAGGAAGTTTGACGTCAGTGTGGGTTGACAACAAGTGTCATCAATGTCTAGATCTAGATCTATTTTGATATTAAATCTAGATCTAAAATATTGTATGCCTATATTGCCTCTTCATTTTGTCTGTAGCTGATGCTGTGAGAATATTTTTTTTCTAATTTCCATAGAAATGGAGCCAGCCGTTTAAGAAACATTAGATCTAGATCTAGTAGTTTGTACACCCATTGGCGTTAAATAATCGAAATGGCCGTCCACTTTAGGAGGAAAACTGATAGGGACCGCAGACCTCCACCAGTGCCCGCTGGTCCTCTCTTGATCAGGCACACCAGGGCATAACTTCCATTTAGACAACGTGTACAATTCTACAGCCAACGTAAATTTTTGCCACTCTTGTTCAATCCAACCCAAATGGATAAAAATAATGGTATATAATTTTGATTAGTACCCTAATGAAACCTTAACTAATCTACATCTCCATCTAATTATAGGCCAACTTACTTTGTGCGTGATTTTATTCCATTCCCACGATACTTTGGTTCGCCATAGTGCGTGCATGTGAATTCCACTCTGCTATACACAAAGTCAGGATGTATTTTTTCCACCGTTTTGGAATTTGCTTTCGAATACGTCTCGGACGATTTTTTTCGAAATGCAACGCAATTGTCATCTTTGAATTTTGCAAATGCCTCATTAAATTCTGCATATGACTTATATGACTGTTGGAGAAAACTTTCCATCTTTCTTTCACGAAAGTGACTTGACTATAGTTCAGCACTCTTGGTTAGCGCCTGTCGCGGCGAACAAAGGAAACGGAACCGGAAATAGCTTAGATAAAAAGAAAAAAACTAGGCTAGGTCTACTC
>BLXT01003865.1:2439865-2447365 GCA_019648995.1 Plakobranchus ocellatus | reverse complement strand
GTAACAATTTCCTGAAAACAATGCTCCGACGCCTTCGAGAACCCTTTAGAAATCCGTAGATCTAAAAATGTTAACAATGCTAAAAGAATAACATTACTGTTAAACTAAAATAGGTCAAACCGAGGCCCACTCAAAATTTGATCAAATATTACAAATAAACAAGGCCAAAATACAATATCGTCCTCTCCGAGTCTAAATCTATACCCAAGACAGAGATACTAATTGTCCCACTTACGACCGAGAAGACTGTCAAGTTATTTAATTAAAGGAAGAGGCTAGGTAGACCCCAATTGGGGACTACGTAGTCATAGTATCTAGGTAGTCCCCCATTGGGGAGCACCTAGCCACCATGGCTACATAGTCCCCAGTTGGGGTCTACCTAGACACTTCGTTAATTAAATTGACTGCTGAAGAGTATGTGGTATTAAAGCGGAAAAAGAAAGGTTTATATGATTTCTCAAGCAAATTTCAAATTCAAGCAATGATTTGAAGAAGTACTGTACAAAACTAAGAAGTGAGCAACACTTCTCCGTCATCCACGTTCACTGACACGCACAATTTAGAACCTAATATTGACATGACTAAATCAATGAAATGAACCTGAAATGATAAATAATAGTTGTTGATTGCTGGTTCAAGTGCAATAGCAATGGCAACAACAGAAATGTTAGACAAGCAGCAACAATAGCAATAGTGGCAGTTGAAACGCACATTGAAACAGAAGCTATAGCGGTAGTAGTAGTAGCAGCAGCAGCAGCAGCAGCAGCAGCAGCAGCAGCAGCAGCAGCAGTAGCAGTAGCAGCAGCAGTAGAAGTAGTAGTAGTAGTAGTAGTAGTAGTAGTAGTAGTAGTAGTAGTAGTAGTAGTAGTAGTAGTAGTAGTTTATAAATACAACATTCAGCGAGAAAAATAATCTCTGGCTCAGAAAAAGCCACATCTCTAGTAAACTTTTTTGCTCGAACGCGATTTGAATTTGAATCCTGATCTAGAAGGAATTTGTAATAATATTCTCCCTATTCACCACGGGACCTTATGATTTTTTCATATGGTAGGTTAAAGAAACTTATCACTGTTGTGAATTTTCACTTTTTTTATTTTATCACATTCACTGTTTTATAATCACATTAGCAGTTGCGGAATCAGGATTTGGAAAGTGCTTAGACTGGTGTACAGTAGCTTAATGGGTAGGGCTTTTCACGTTTAAGAGATAGTTGCCAAATTTGATTTCCATTCGTGGCAAAATAATTCATTTGCTCTCCTGCATCCACTTAGCACGTATTTGGTAGCTTGTCTCTCAATGTAAAACCGGTAAAGAAAGCAAAGGCACACTCTCTAAAAATGCTACAAGTCAAGAAAAATCAAGACCTTCCTCTTGGTTCCCCATGCAACTTTGTGCCCACTTTACCTCTAGAATTCCGTATGTATGTAAACTTCTTACAGATATTAATTTTTTTGAAGGCCAGTTAAAGCAAAGCCTTTGAGTATATGTCTTCAATAACAAACACTATTTGTTTATTGGTATCTTACTATAAATAAAACTGTACAAAACAATTCGCTAAAAAATGGAATAAAATTTTAATTCTAAATTTTAAGGCTATGCTTCAAAAACATTATGCTATTTTGATTGCTTTAACTTCGAGTCTTACTTACTTGCTTTCTTTGTCGTGCACGAACTTTTTGTAGTGTGGCATTGTCCTGTTGACAAAATGATTAAATAGTTATGGCATTGGCTGACATTGAAAAAATATATTCCATGAGAGCGAAAAAACTGTATCACCAATATCGCTTATCATTACAACATATAGGCGCATTTTAAAAAAAATGATTTTATCCTCATGTTTATGCTTCACAATCACATTTCAAACCTTGACGGAGCTTTCTTTAAAGAGCTGTTTTACAACAGTTAAAAAGGGATTAACGAAAATAATTGTGGGTATTTGTTTTGTAACGTTTATCTTCTGTGCTATTAGTAACACTTTTCCGTTTTGGAAACGGCTCAATTATGTCATTTATAATGGTAATTTTATTTTCATGATATTTGATGCTGTTTTGTGAAGAGAAAAAAACGATAATTCAGTATTTATAGATGAGTAATCAAGAAAACAGCTTGAATGAAATGATGAACAATATTAATAAGTTGATTGATAAAAGAATCAAATATATGAAGAAAAGAAAGGTAATGGACAAAAAAACAGCGAGTCGAAAATAATAATTTGGAGTGGAAATTAAATCTTCCAATTGTTTTCAGTTTCAGCGTCGTATAGTTGATACCCAAGCCTGTAGAAAAGGATATCTGTCTCATTTAAATATAAAAACATTAAGGTATTGCGTCGGCGTTTACTTGCGCATCTGAAAAAATAGAAAGGAGAAAATAAAACGAAGGCACATTCATTAATTTCATTTCATCCACAACTGAATGTATATTAACGTATTTTTTTCACGAACAAACGAATGTATATATACTAATTGAGTGGGATAAACTCCCGCTTAAAGGAGAAAAATATTATGGAGAGCAATGCTTAATTCTTTTCTTAACAGCAATAGTTAGGCGAAAGAAAATCTGAAACAATTTAGTTTTCAAACGTAGTGCCTGTGTAATAAAAATATGGTGATAGTTCTTCAATTCACAATTACACATGTCGTTACAATGGGCCTGCTACGAAGTGGCAAAGGATTCTTTCTATTAACAATTTTACAATTTGTACTTAAAGCTTAAAAAGCAAAAATGTCCTTTTTGTTGATTAATTTTTGTATTTTTTTTTCATTTGCACAAATATTATTGAGAATCCCTCATTACTAAAATGTTCCTTAAAGGCACTTCTTGAAAATACATAACATTGTATATCGCAATACACTTTTCAGTAGCTTGCTTTAACCTCTAAAAAACACAATATTGGGAAAAATCTAAAGAACAGAAGCATTTGATTGGAAAGTCGTTGTGTTCCCAAAAGTTCAATGAAACTCGCAAAAATACGGAACATGAACTCTGTAAAACCTCAAACAACAAGTTAGAACTATTTTAAAACACGTTTTTGAAGTTTTCATTCCATCCAGCTGGCTCTAAAGGCTTTTTGTTGCTTCTGAACTTGGGAGCAAAGTCAACCTGCCAAAACAGTTTGTTGCTCAAGAATTTAGGAACTCTATAGAGCCGTTATGACTTGATACAGGTTGTTGCTTCAGAACTTGGTGGGCAGTGTCAAACCATCAAGAAGACAATGCGAGTCCCACAGGCGACAGCTTGATATCCTCTTGAGATCTGGTAAGGTTTTATAGGATGATTTAGAAGCAGCGGCTTTAAAATACTGACGAGCCCCATCTATGTGCCAGATGCTGCGGCTAAAAGCATACACGATTTTTTTTTTTTTTTTTTTTTTGTGAAATTGAATAATGTTTGTAGAGAAAATATACATGTTGAAAATTATCAAAATCGATTATTTCTGTTCTTCGTATATAAGAATCGCGACAAGAACTTTCCTATGAAAATAAGCAAGTAAAAAAAATATACTGTTTCCCGAAGAAATATAGGTTTATTTGTTTTATGTGCTTTAAGTCCAATTTGCATGTTTTCCAGAAATAACTTTTCGACTTAGGGACAAAAGATTTTTTAAACTGACAGTGGAAACTGTGAATATATTATTAGCCTCTTATAGTGTTTGGTTGACATTTGCAAGTGGTCGATATTTATTGTGTCCTTTGCTACGTTAATCTGTGTACATATATTTTAACAGCTTGTTTCAGGCCCTGTGTATGTAAGCAGAGACAGGCAAAAGCCAAAACAAACTAGAGCCTGGATGTTTATTTTATTTTTTTTTACGTCAATACAAAGAATAAATTTGATGGAGCTTAGAAACTCACATCGTCGTTGGATGTGTCAGCTTGAATAAGATAAGTATGAAATGAAAAAAAAGTCAGGCTTCACTGATGACTTGACATCGGTGTACCTGAAGTCATTGTTTTAATTTTCTAAATAAATTAAACAAAACTATTTTCATAATTATATAGAGTTTGTGAGTGTAATTTTAATTGAAGTGAATATGCAGATGGTATTAAATTATTCTAAGGCTAATCTTGCCTATACTAATGCATTTGTTCGAAGAATTAAAAACAGACATGATCAGCAATGGTAACAATAAATACGTACCTGTGAGATTGAATGAAAGCGTTCCACGAGCCACAATAGAAGGTACTCTGAGCCCCTAAATAAAAAACTCTGCAAAGAGGGGTCGGAATTCATAGATCACTAATGGAAGGCAAAAGCAAGAGGCTGAACTTAACGTTTAAAGAAACACTCCATAAAAAGGCTTAAATATTAGCTGGCTAAAACAGGCCTTATATATTTTATTTTCAAATTAATTTTAAAGAAAAGGATTTTTTTAAACAAAAATATCCTTTTCCATTATTTTTCAATAAAAGAGAGACGCAAATTTTTAAGTATTAGTTGAGATGATAAAGTGTAGATAGAACAAAGATGGCATTAACAATATAAGGAGAAAGAATTAATATGAGGAGAAAAAAACGAAAAAAACGTTATAAAGCTTAATTTGCAAGTTATAACGACAAACGCGTTACAAAGGTTAAAAAACAACAGGCGCAGAAATATTGCATGTAGGAAATGGGAGAGATCATAAATGTAATAACTTTGAGATAGTGTTAAAGGGAATTCGCAAAGACTGATGTTTAAAGCAATATGTAATGAAATTTTTTCGGCTAGTAAAAATATAATAGTCTTCTAATCGATGCCGTTGTAAAATGTCAATATAATTGTGAAAGAGCGTTTCATAGTAAATCTAAAATCTGCAGGAGCCCTTTTGTCGCGAGTTCGAGCCCTGCCACCAGCGCCTTTGTCTGACGGAGGGCCTGAAAGCTTGAGGTTAAATTGCTGTAGGATGGCTATACACAAAAACTCAAACAAACTATCCATGCCGCTTTTGTCTCCGCAGAAGCTGTCACAAAACATTTCCTTTTTTTTTTTTTTTTTTTTTACTTCAAAGTATAATAAATCTTTTGTATTTACTGGTAGTCCGAGCTTCATGAGGTAATCCCACGACGGTGATGTGACCACAGGCATGAACTTGGGTTAACCTGGATGCATCTAAGGAGATATATTACAGTTCTTTGAAAGACGATCCCACATTTGGGGTAGGGAAAACTTTCGGGGTTAAAGACGATGTATTTTGTATTATAAATTGGTGAGCTGAAATTAAACATCAGCCTGCATTGCGGAGCAGAATTAAGCGGAGCATTCGAGAAACTTAGAGAATGCGAAGATCTCATTTATGGGCTATAGCAGTCTTCTTTTTCTGTTTTGGTTTTGGAGTGTTGAGTTGTTACTAATTTAATAAGTGTCAATTCTTTACTGCCCAATAAAAATACTTAATTTATTGTTAATCTAAATTTGTGCTTTGTTACAACCTAGCAATAGCTCACTTTGAATTTATCATGATTTTACCTTCATTTGAAATACAGTTAAGCCGTATTGGCGTAAATTTATTGATTTTGCTATTTTTATAAAATAAGTGTCGTCAACTCATCAACCGCTTTTGCATCTCAATATAAAGTTTAATTAAAGCCAACGGCTCAAATATAAATTGTATCAGAGAAATATGTTGTAATTACATTAATATTTCTTTTCCTATGTAGATTAGAACCGATTGGCGCAGGGCAGAATGACCTTTGACTGCACCTTTGACTGTACCTCTGTCTGTATCTTTAACTGTATTGTATTGTACTGTACTGTACTATATCTGGAAGCACCTGTGTATCTATTTGATTGCACTACATTAGTACCGCTTGGAATTTTACACGAACATTTTGTACTTGTCATTGAAAAACATAATAAAATAAATAAAGTTCTCATCAGTGAGGCAATAACTTTACTTAAACCAAAACATACAAATTTCACAAGAACATTCTATGCCTGCGGTCGAGATTAGACTCCGCCTGTCGCACATGAAGTGTGAGCGAATCAGACAATAAATGAATTATTCATTGTATGAATTTTTAACACCGCAGAAAAGTGGTAAATTAACACTAAATTTTGCACTGACATTTTGCAGACCGATGCGCTGTAATATCAATTATCGATAGATGATGCTAGAGAGTTTTTGAATAAACAAGAATATGAAGTGGTTATTTTAAGCATGGAACATTTTTTAATCCTTTTCTATACTTCTTTCTAAGATTGAAGGTAAGGACGCCAATTAATTAAAACAAAACCTGTTATTTTCTCTACCTCTGACATATTATTGATCAATTATTTAGTCGATGCTGTTATGTTTTTAAATAAAATTTCTTAAGTAAATTTTTTTTAGTATATTTTGAACTTTTAGAAGTATTTATTTCTCTATAACATTATAAACTTTATAAATATCTTTTTTGACATTGTATAACCATTATATTTCACATCCAAAGAAAGGCAAACACGCCACTCTCAGGCACACAGTCAGTCAAATAAGAGTAAACAATAATCATCTCATAATTCAAAAGAGCTTGCTTGTCCATACATTTGAGTACATAATATCTTATCTTAAGTCCTTTAAATATCCTATACTTCAACTTGCAATATCTTTGACTAATTTGAATCTTAGAACCATCCCAATATCCTTCAGTGTTTGCACATAGCAGTACTTCCAGCGGGGGCGATATTGTGGCAAAAATATTGCAAGAAACTTAGAGTACATAAAACAGAATTAGAACTCAGGGAACTTGGTTGACAGACATGAAGGTTGTCTTGAGCACATCATTCTATCAATTGATTAGACCTGGGTGCATCAGATAATGCCACGGTTGGGCTAATATGTCTACAATATTGTCACGCAGATAACATTTAAATGCCAACCATAGCTTCCACTTCTTTTCTTCTTAATCGTAGCATGAGCCACTATCTGTCAAAACATTGATGGCAATTGTTGTGCTGGATTCAAAAGACGTTCTGCGGATCGATAAATCTTGTTGCCTGGGCAAACTGTACCGCAAACCAGACAGGGATGGCTGTATTTCGATGGCTGTCAAGGGGTTTTTAAACCCTCTAGGATAGATATAGTGTCAACCGACGCCCTAATAATTTTGAATAAAAAAGATTATATTAATGAAACAGTGCTAAAGAGATGAAAGGCAAAACTCTTAGCAAAAATAAAGAAGACGTGATAAATTGTGTTTGTTTCCAGCAATTGATTCCTTGAGTGATTTCAGCACTTGATTGCTTTATTCTGATTGAGAAAAATATAGAATGTTAATATTGACAATTTTGTAATGTTGTTATATGATGAAAGTGTTATGTAACTGAGTATAACGTATCAAACGTTGAAGCACAATTCGCAAATAAATTCAGTCAGATGGTTATTACATTAACCCCAAATGGTGAAAAGAGTTAGTGTTTACATAAGATTTGATATATAATATCTTCTAAGGAAGAAGATCTATTGCTTGAAGGGGGAAAATGAAAATAAGTACCTCTTGTTAAGCATTGAAATCCAATATTCTAGTTCAATTTCAAAATGCC
>BLXT01003865.1:2320410-2333663 GCA_019648995.1 Plakobranchus ocellatus | reverse complement strand
GTAGTAGTAGTAGTAGTAGTAGTAGTAGTAGTGATAGTACTAGTATTCTTTTTGCTGTTGTTGTTGTTGCTACTGCTGTTACGAAAGGTCCACAAAAGCAGTTTGAGTATGACACTAGTAAAATAAGTAACAAACTCAACTACAGTAATCCTCTTATTTCTCACTTTTTGTCTACAAGATAATCGAATATTAAATATACATCTTGTCACAAAGTAATAAATCTAAATTATGTTTCAAGACTGGTACAATAATTCAGTGCTTTGGACATTTATTAAAAAGACTTTGTCTGTCTAATATTTAAATTTTTGAACTCAAAATCATTTCTGGCAGCTCTAGGACTGAGATCCTACAAAATCTTTTATGATTATGATCATTTAAAGTTGTTCAAAGTATATATATATATATATATATATATATATATATATATATATATATATATATATATATATATATATATATCAGAATGTCCACAAATTCTTGCAAGAGTTTTAATAAAGAGTCCGCGGATCGATTCCGAAAGAAATCTAGTTGCAGGTTATTTTCTTTGACAAGCGCTAAAGCAGGAATAAACATTTCAATGAAGAATTTCAATTAAATTCTGGTGATCGGAGGCCAAGCCAATAGGTCAGAACTCTCGCTCACAAACACAGTATGTGAATGCAAAACTGCATTATGTCAGCAATAGAAAAGATGGCAATTCGTCAATTAGGCACACACCGGCCTGTCGACAAGTCGTTGACTATTGTTTATTATTATTATTATTATTATTATTATTATTATTATTATTATTATTATTATTATTATTATTATTATTATTATTATTGTCACGTAAGGGGGGGTAGATGAAAGG
The DNA here is from genome assembly GCA_019648995.1 of Plakobranchus ocellatus. Classification (NCBI taxonomy): domain Eukaryota; kingdom Metazoa; phylum Mollusca; class Gastropoda; family Plakobranchidae; genus Plakobranchus; species Plakobranchus ocellatus. The sequence continues at coordinate 2,332,813 of BLXT01003865.1, read as the reverse complement.
GGTCGACGTGGAATAATAATAACGCTTAGTAAGACCAGACGACTGCTCCAATTTCTTTTCGTGGTTTAAATTTTCAGTCCGCTCCAGGACTGCCCCTGTAAAATTCAATAACGGAAGGAATTCTTAATACACCGTTTCCATTCATTATATTCTCATTTCTGTATTTCAAACTCTTAATTCAACATAATTTCTATTACTTAACGAAAATACATATCTTTAACTCTTAAACACTTAGATTTACAATCTATTAATATTTCAAGCATTTTAACGATCAGATATAAATGTATGTTTAATTCATATAACGTTTCAAGTTTTAATCGTTTTTTAATATCTAATGATTTTGACCATTTAATTTTCCAATCAGTCTGACACAAAGGCAACATCGACAAATATCTGCTAACCAAAATACAGTAATTAAATTTATGGTTAGATCAGAACCCATAGGGCTGCTACATAGACAATGCGTTCAAACATAGACAATATTTTACATACCCGATTACCAGCTGTCTATGCTCCAACAATTTGGAGAACTTTCAATAAAGGCGTTTGGATTGTATCTGGAGTTAAAAAGTTATCCAAGCGTCTTGCAATCACTAATTGAGTGCTACTCATAGTTGAGCTTTGAGCCTTACTGTCACTTTACTCGTGTTCCTCCCTGCTCTATCCTAACCTATCTAACAACATTATTATTATTATTATTATTATTATTATTATTATTATTATTATTATTATTATTATTATTATTATTATTATTATTATAGTAGTAGCAATGGTATTATTGATACTATTAATTGTTGATACAGCTCAATTGTTATGGATACTGCGATCACTATTACCTTTTTACTTTGTAACTTTTGACATATATATATATATATATATATATATATATATATATATATATATATATTATATATATTAAAAAAGACTAGGACCTAGCCTAGGCGAGGCTATCACATATATTGACTTAGCGCATAGTTGCTGGCCTAGTTTGTGACAAGAAACTGAAAAAAGAAAGGTATTTAAGGTTTCAATTGAGTTTTCCACGTGGATTTAACTAATTTTGGCCGCTGAATATCTGTCGTAGAAAGATATCTGGTTGCCGAGCTGTGAACTGATAGATTCGATACGGCTCCTTGTTTCCACATTCAAGTCTTTGGAAAATGCCAACTGAACGATATTCTTACAGTTTGTGAATCAACTAATTTTACGTTTAAATGGCCCATTATTACATTTCTCGTCCCAGTTGGATATAGCAAGTCTTTAATATCATGTACACCCCTGACTCTGTTATCCTATTGTCAAACTGTTCTTTAATTTGTTTATTTACTTCTGAGTAACCAAGACTATGTAGGTATTGTCTAAATATGTATATAGTTTACAATGTTCACTTCAGTACTCTCATTTTTGTGCAATAATTATTATAGAAAAAAAAATGAAAAGGTCAGTCTGCGAATCACAAAAGAATCAAGAATTTACTCGAGGTAATAATTTGATTCTACTAATAAAAGAGACTAACAAATCCATCATAAAACTAGATTTCATCACATCAATTTTTCACCAATTCATCTGCATGTGAAGAATATAAAGCTTACATTCATTATACCCTTATCTAGCTTATACCATGATAATAAACATAGTCGGCGGGGTTCTTTGAAATGTGAGCTGTTATCTTGTGTAAAACTACACCATCAACTTAATGTTTCAGGAACTAATTATCTTGATTTTTTATTAAAGTTTTTTTTTTCCAAACTTAAATAGTAAAGCTAACCACTTCGAGATGTAACTCCGTCATTGAGGTGTTACTGTTAGCTCAATTAAAAAAAAAAGAGAATAACTTAGACTAAATAGAACATTCACAGGGATGCAATGTTAGATGTTTAATTGCACTCATTGATTCATTAATATCGATTGCTTGTTCATTCTCAAATCTTTCCAAGGTTTTATATTAGATCAACGGTTGCTCGTTAGGCCGATAAGCTCCATTTTCGATAATATTGTTGCAACGCATCAAACTGATCAATAAAAAGTACCATGTGTTCTAAAATATGTTTATCAATCATGCATACAGCATCTCTGGGTGAAAAATTATGCTACGATTTTTTCTTTTTACAAAGGCATCTCCAAAAAGATGAGCTATATTGTTGACACGTGTTAAAGCAAAAAAAAAATGCACTAACATCTTCCTGACTCAGAGCCCGGATATCAGTTGATGGCCGGTAATAACGTTGACCGGCGCAAGGCAGTTCAGCTATCTCACATATTAAATTTTAACTGAGAACGGATTCAGAATCTAGTTCAGAATTGACAGAATATATGAACGGTCCGTAAGTTAGATGTAAATAGGAGCACATTAAAAATACAGGTAGACGATTGTTAGATCTAACACTCGGTCTAGTAGTTAGCCTTAGGGCCTACATTTGTAGACCTAGATTTGGACAATACATGATACAAGTCTCTTCTTTTCAAGCCTTAATTACAATAAAATCCATATATAACTGATTTGCGAAATAGATGTACATTACATTTTTTTATAGAAAAATATTTCAGCGTTGCTTAATTTTACTGCGCATCATTTTTAAGAGTTTGACAGCAAAAACTATAAGTATTAGTGTTTTTAGCAGACTTGGTACATACTGGCTATTGTACCAGAGTATAGAGCAAAATCTGTTCTCCGCCGGATAAGTAGAAAAATGTCTGCAGTAAATTTTCGTTATGTGATGATGTTGTCAAGCGGGATTTTCTGAATAAAATATATTTAATAAGTATACTTTGTTTGGTTTGAAAGACCGATCAGAGCCTGAGCTTGAATCTCACAGAAAATACCTAGTATTCAATAGGGCCTACTAAAAAAAAAGGATTTTGCGAGCCTCAGAACTAAAAAAAACCCAGAAAAATCTGCACATTCTAGACTTTTTTGTTTGAATTCTATAAACATTCAATTGATCTTGATTGGTGTAGATTTGAGCATTAAAAGTATATTGATTTCAATATGAAATTTTATGTACGTGATCTTGAAGAAAAATATTGTGGCCTTAGTTTGATATTTTACTTAAATCGCCTAGTATGGGAAAAATATACAAACGTTAGAAGCGATAGCTTACCTGGTAAGATGTTAGATCCAAATGACAGACCAAGGTTCGAATCCCAGTCCGGAGAAGTCAAATTTTCATTGCTCCTCTATGCCCACACAAAACTAAATGGTTGCTAGATTTCTTAAGACCCGGCGAAAGTAAAAGCGAAGAAAAAAGCAATGGCAAACTACCCCAGCATGTAGTATGTCAAGAAAAATCAAGACCCTACCAAGCATTGGACCCACTTTACTTTTAACACAAAAGAATGGCCTGTCGGAGAGCCTGCAAGTCTCAGATCACATTGTTGTGGACTGGCTAAATATTGTGAACAAAAAAACAATGATAATGTTAAATAAAAAAGATATGTCAAAACTCACAATGCCGCAGGGATTAACTATTGGCATCACCAGTCTCAATGTTAACGTAGGGTGGTTTGTCATGACCTGGCTCAAAATATTGTATGTCTATAAACCCTTTCACTTATTGTTAAATATCAGAAATGTTGCGGAAATATTATGTCTATCTGAAGCTGATTTCAATAGACTTACATATAGGATTGTAAGTAGAAACAAAACGTTTTTATAGGCTTATGGACTGAAGTTTTCTTAACTTTTGTCAGCTGAGAAAGTAATATGTTTGCGATTCTCAGTTTCAAAATATGGAGCTTTCAAACATTTATTTTAAACACTTTTTCTGGAAAACTTTAAACTGGTAAAAATAATTCTTACACTACAAAAATAATTTATATCTGTTTTGTTATAATTGCTAAATTATGAGCGTAAATAATTCGTTAAAAAGTTATAATGTCTATTATAACTACGAATATTTTTATCCACTTTCATGATAATAAATGCAATACACCTAATTGTAGAAAAGTAAATACAAGGGATTAAAAAAGAAAAATCGTCTCGGTTTTCACAATGTACCTCAACTTTTCAACCATTGCTGACAGCGAATGTTGTCAGGATCCCTTAAAAAACTCCATGTCCAAGGACTGAACATTTTGTCACAGCTACCACATGCTTGCTTTTCATATTGGATTTTGCTGCACGCAAAGCTCCACTGAAAAAAAGAAAAAGACCCCGGAATGAGAAGGAGGGAAATTTTATCAAGACCCACCTAGATTAAAAAATAATATAAAAAGTTCCGAGCAACAAATCAAAAACATATTATTTTTAAAATGAAATGACAAAAGATAAAAAACACATTACATAGTACGCATAATCATTTTAATGGTGCGAAAAAGTTAGAGGACAGTATTGGAGTGCAAGGAGTGCGATCTTCATAAAATGCAAAGGGAGTATTTAGAAAATAACACAGAAAATCTGTATGTATATCAGCGATAAAGATTGTTCTCAGAAACTAAGAAATGATTTTAATCATTTTATTTGTCTTTTTGAAGATAACCAAACGAAAAAGTCAACATAATATAAACAAGATATACTGGTTTTCCTCTCAAGACTGGGGGTTCTTGATGCCATGACGCCAGGAGAAAAATATTAGGACTAAAGGTTAATTATAACTTCACGTACTGTAATTTTGTTTCTCACCTTATATTAGTATTATTGTGCATGATATAATAGCTGGGAAAAACAAGGGAAAATGTTATATGTAGGGACAAAAGAAATCTCGACAAATTACTGGGTATCATGTTATTATGGCACCAGGTAGCATGGTATCATGTTAATGGTGTTGAAATTAGCTGATTACTGCTATTTCCCCGTGAACTGACTTATTTTCTAGCCTCCTGTTTGTGGAGCTGCGTCTGTTAAAAGATCGGTATTAAGACGTTGGGGTATATAATGAGATTAAAAGATATGTCAATAATTTTAACATATCTATCTTTTAAACTATATTGTATTCACTTTGACACTCAATGAAAGATTTCACGGAAGCTTGGAAAAAACAAAATCTATTTTAAAAGAGTGGACAAACAAACATTTTTAAAAGGCCACCTAAATCTGATTCCACTCAATTTCCGTCGATTTCCTTTCCAAAGAAACTCAACTCAATCCACTTAAATAGCTACTATAACGTTTTAAATTCTTTTGAAGGCTGAAAGCTTTTTTTTTTAGTTTAATTTCTGAAGATGAGCATGCCATGCTGCCTGGATCTCTAGTTTGTCCGCCCTTCCTTAGTGTTTTGCTAGTAGGCTATAAATAGGTACAGATTAGGTTTCACCACTTTATGTCGAATCATTTCTATTCTTTGAAATATTTTGTACACGTTAGAATCGTACACTAGCGGTCACGCATGCATAAACATACTATTTTATGCATTTCTATGTAGCTATGTATTAATTTGGTTGCAAAAAATGATTAAATATTTTGTAACAGTTTGACCACATTTTCTTAATTACAAAAAATCAGCACCTTTAGAACAAAAGAAAACAGATGCTTGACATTAACTTTATGATTAGACCAGTTAAGATTTATAAGATTAAACAGAAAATCGATGTACTTTCATGATAAAGAGAAAGAGATGCAGCTAATTAGCACTATCACTTTAGCCTGATAATTCTCAATCAATTGAACATCAAATATGACCCTCAACCCTATGACGATGCTTAATTTTAAAAAAATGTAATTAAACAAGGAAATCATTCAAAGGATTTACTTTTTACTTGAGCAACATGGTATTATTTACTAAACAAGACGATCCTTTCACTTGTGGTCTGCCAGAAAAAATAAAATAAATAAATAAATAAAAAGAATTCTTTAGCCATCACTTTCTTTTCTTTCTAAGATATTGACAGGAAAGAGCATAAGACATACACATCGTGCTTGGTTTCTGATAGGGACAACTGAAGCTCCGAGATTTGAAAAGCTACTGCTTGATTTCTTTTGCAATAAAACTATCAATCGAAGAACGTTCACTATTTTCTTAGCTGATCTAGACAGAATAAGATTAAAGGCAGGAATGAAGGAAAACCAATATGGTTTACCGTTTAAGGCTGGGTAGTTTCGATTCTTATCATTTTTAACTGTAAAAGGAGCATTTATAATCTATGATAGTTAGGATATGTGATTTTTTTTAATTTATGTTATAGATCTTGCAAATTGTTCATGATTCAAATATGTGAAACTGCATTTTTAAAAAGTAATTGTGGGAAGTTTAGCTTTTAAGTATCGACATTTTAGGAAGCTGTTATCATATTTAAAAAGCCATGTCTTTGAAATTTCAAAGTGTTATAACTTAGATTTCACCTTTGCTTAAAAGTATTTAATAAGAAGGCTTCACCTTCGAAAGTTGAGGCAAGCATAAAGATACATTTGTATAGAGCTCCTTCTTTTTCTTTTCTTTTAAATATTTCATGTCTTTCTTTCTTCAGGTTTCCAGTTAATGTTCATCTCTGTTCCCTTGACACCGCATTCCCTGGACTCAGTCTTTGAGTTATAAAAAACGTCAGGTTTTTCTTCCTTACATAAAACAATTTTTCCTCGTTTCTTTCCGTCTGATTTTCCTTTCAGCCGAAGAGTAAGAATGCGTCTAGAGAAGACCGTGGAGAGTTTTTTTTTTTTTCTTCCGACGTTTAGTATTGCGTGCTAGGATTACCAATGGCTTTTATGTTATTATTTTTACTTTTTCAAGCCCACCCATGAGAATGAGCTTTATGGCTCTTACAAGGCTGTTTCTCCAAATAATCTCCACCAGAAAAGAGTAACAGTTATGCTCATAATAAATTTGTTGCGTGTAAGTATTTACATTAGAATAACTTTTACAGTGATGTAATCACCATTATTGTGTGGCAACAAGTATGAGCAAGATAGTATGAAAAAAATATTGATAGAAAGCTAAAAAGTGATTTTTTTTTTTTTTGTATACACTCAAAGGCACACAAATATTCTGCGTACATAGGGGGCCTACTTAAAAGAAAATAATATGATATTATATTAAACGAATAGTTGTATGTTATATTATACATTATATATATGTATATATACAGAGAGAGAGAGTGTGAGAGAGAGAGAGAGAGAGAGAGAGAGAGAGAGAGAGTTAAACAGGCAAAAAGAAAGAGAGAGAATAGGAGAGAAAAGGATGGATGGGTTGCATGGTTTTAAGACAGTTTCATGCATTTAGGTAGATGCGCAAGAAAATTGGCGAATATTACATGGTGATATTGGATTAAAACAGATAGAAAGCGAGGCTTAACGCCCACACATAATATTTACATGCATTTATTTAATCATAATATGCTACGATATATCTATCTAAAGTTATATCCTTTTTCGTACGAAATTTATTTTTATTATACGTGTATTACTTAAAATTCTACATGATATGAGTCCTGGCCTACGCGTGTTTTTAATTATCTTTGGACATTACCTCTAATGAAACATGCAAAAAAACAGCACGTCGCTGTATCTAATTCTTTTGTACTTATCCTGCAATAACAGCAGAAAAAAAGGAATTGAAAGCAACTCAATTAAAGGTACTATAACCTAAAGTTAAATAATAATAATTGTAAGAAAAATTGTACTCATTAGTTCGGAAACACAAGAGGAAAAGGTTATTTCTACAAGCTATTGTCTGCAAATGATGAATAACGAGAGGCACACTACAAGAAGTATTGCTCAATCAATACTGAAAGCTATTGCATTACACCATCCTTGAAAATACCTATCTATTCAGCATTGTGATGGGTTATAGTTTTTCTTGAGACCTCTTGTAAAACATTTCTAAATATAATATTTTGCTGCATTTAAAGAAGCGATTGCTGCCAATCTTCAGACCAAATGTTATGAAGAGTTTATATATTGTTGTTTTTGTGTTTATGTTTGAGAAAAGAAGAATACTTGCAGCAGGTTTGAAGGCTCATGAATAACGACGTTTCCTTTAGTTTTAGTTAAATGTCGTAACAAAAGTTAAAATAATAAATACCCAGATAAGTACAATAAGAAAGAGAAGTTTTAGAGCTAACTATGATTGAAAGGATAAATCTTCCTCAGCTGCTCTCCTACTAGTTTTTCTTTACTTCTTCCTCATGCAAATTGGCCAATAATGAAAGTATATTTTGTTGTTTAGAACGTAAACAAATCGTAATATTTATATGATTATAAGTTGGTTTTTTTTTTTGTTTTTTTTTATTTCTCCAGGTCCATATTTACTAAGTTGTCTATCTGAAATCTTAGTGTAACAAAGTCTATAACTGATGTTCCCAAACTAAAAAATAATCAGTTTCCAGTCTTTGGAAAGTTTGCCAGACCACAAAGAAACATTAAAGCGGTAGATTTTCCAGAAATAATAGAATAGCCAGGAAGAAAGAGATCTAAAGAATTCACCAGACGTGTTTTGTTGACAATTCATGCTGTTCAGTTTCCTCAATTGAATAAATTGGAGTAGATTATAAAAGTGTTAAAGATTGAAAAACACATTGATTTTGTTTTCCTGCCATTGAGCTGTCTAGCGCTTTATGGAATAGTAGGTAATGACATTTATTACAGAGGTTTTGACTTATTAAAAAAAGAAGAATTTTATCTTGTTCCAAATCATCGTGGATAATTATTGAGTTTTTATGCGCCTGAATATCTGCTTCTCAATTTGTCTCTATTATCCGCGTTTCTTATACAGCGGTCAGTCAATGTGTACATCTTTCTCATTCCCCTATCTCTTTTCTCTCTCTCTCTCTCTCTCTCTCTCTCTCTCTCTCTCTCTCTCTCTCTCTCTCTCTCTCCTTGAGTCCTATAGTTTGTATTCTTATTATACTTCCATCTTTCGTGTCGATCCCGACCTATCATTCTATCTGTTCTGAAAAGTTGCGATTCCTCGATGTACCATTGGTTGTCTTTTACAAAAATGGATGGTGTGAATAATTGCGCCAAAAACTTTCTCACTTACTATATTGGATTGAATAATGGACGAAAATAATTTGCCCTAATTATTATCTTATCAAATTGTGTTATCAAAAGGTGCCAAAAATATTGAGCAATACCTTAATCATTCTACGTATGTTACCATTAAAGCGATCTTAGACTTGATGATAATTATGGTTTACTTGTAAGCTTGCATTTGGAAATAGTTCAAATCATGAGCATTAAAAGTTCTTTGACAAACCTTACCGTAGAAGTTAGCAGTGCTACCTTGTTATGTACGCTAATTAGCCTCAATTATAATATTCTTCTTATACTTCATACGATGTTTGCATAGGATTAGGAAGTTAATGTGTTGTAATTAGTTTGGGAAAGCAAGGCGAATTAGGTTTATTTGCGTCTACTTCCCAGAGTATACCCTCAGTATAATAACCATAAATTCCGCGCACTTGTAAGCTTATAAACTAAAGTATACTAGAATTTGTGGGATTGCGAAAGAGATGGCGACGTCAGTAGTTTTAGTGACAAACAGTAACTGCGTCACTATGATGAATGGCATAAGCTCTTGCACAAGGTATATGTGAGATTAAGGCATTCACGAGCAAAACATGGAAGTTGATAATAATCTCATAAGAGTCACTGTTTGCTATTCCTATAACTCTATAGATCGTTCAATTAAAATAAAAATGCATCTTTTACTGACTTTCACAATGATTAACTGTTCAAGAAAGCTAAGCAGTTTTATGGGAAAGATACGATTTAGACATGTTATCAATATTAAATATATATATATATATGTATATATATATATATATATATATATATATATATATATATATATATATATATATTTATATATATATATTGTTTAATTTTGTAAGATACACAATTTATAGGTTACTATATTTATATATTACATTTATAACGAAAAAAAATCATGTGACACAGTGTGGAAACATATAACAGTTCTTGAAATAGGAAAAATTGTACATATGTTACTGTTTGCCAGAGATTCTCAGGAATTACAGTTACTAAAGCCATTAACATTCGAAATATTAAAAACCTCCAACGTGTTCAGACGGCAATCAGATTATTTTTTTGTATTGTTTCTTCTGATATTTTTTTTTTTTATTTTTTCTAGTCCTTCTACGTTTTCCCCATCCTTTTCACCCTCTTTTGCTCCCTCCTCTTCTTCTTTTCTTCCTCCTCTTCCTTCTCTTCTTTCTCCTTCTCCTCCTCCTCCTCCCCGTCCTCCTCCTACTATTCTCGTTCTTCTTCTCTTCTTTTTCTTCCTCTTCCTCATTCTCTGCGGTCATTTCTCATCCTCTTCCTCTTCGGCACTAATTCCTCCTAATTTGTTTCTTCTTCTTCTTCTTCTTCTTCTTCTTCTTCTTCTTCTTCTTCTTCTTCTTCTTCTTCTTCTTCTTCTTCTTCTTCCTCTCCTTTTCCTCCTCCTCCTCCTCCTCCTCCTCGTCCTTCATAAACTTAAGTTTACCATCAGCATCAGTATAAAAGACAGCTTGACCACCTGCTACTAGCAGAAGCATAGGCAGTGGTCTCCCATCATTTTCCTTTGGGATCGGTATCACCACCGAAGTAAATGGAGAAAATACTCTGGTATGTGTATGATACAGTTTAAATAGCAAAATTTTGTGAGCAACATCAAAAAACAATCAGATACTTTTGATTTAGAGAACAAAAGAAGAGGTCTGTTTTGATGTGAAAGAAAGAAAACAAAATAAATGGTCATCTCAAAGAAATCCTGAAACCCCAAATGCAGGGTCGTTAGCAAAAGTGAAAAGTTCAAACAAGTTACAAAATTCAATGCTTTTGGCTACATGATAACATCAGATGGTAGAGCACAAATGAAGTGCGTCAAAGAATAGCCATAGCCAAAGATGCATTCAAAAAAATGCAAACAAAAAGATAATAATGAAGACCGAAATAAGGAAATACAAACAGAAATATGTGTAAGCTCAGTACTATAATATGGTTGTGAGTGTTGGAAAATAAACATGGAAACAGAGAAAAAAGTGAGAGCACTAGAGATTATCAGAAGAATAATGTGGATATCATGGCCGGAAAAAGTACAATGGTTTGGTTCTGAAAGTAGCTAATCTTGAACGATCTTTAAATAAAATTGTAAGCCGAGGCAACTACAGATTTCAAACACATTTGCCCACACGACGGTTTAGAACACTTGGCAACTACTGGAAGGATTGAAGGCAAATGCAGTGGAGGTAGAAAAGGAATAAATTTTGTTAATATTCTTACCTCATGAGCAATAGGCAATTGTGGCCACAACTACATTATAAGGTTAACTTTGAACAAGTTTGAGTAGAGGAAAATGTCGCCAATGTCAGTTCCAGACAGGGCTCTTGAAGAAAAAGACAATATTTTTGAATCAAACACCTCTTTTAAATTTATTCAAATTTTTTAAAGGGTTGAGAATAAATATTAATACAGGGTCATTTCTGGCCAAGCAGTGAGACATTCTGTGTGACAAAAGTAATTTATTAGCTGCTATTTGAATCTATCGGGAACAGTGGTAACACGAATCATCATCCATTGAGCAAAGCGAAGAGCAAAAAAGCAACAAACAAAAGAGAAGGTACAGGAATAACAAAATAAAAGATGTGGTAAATTGTGGTTTTCGAAACGGATTTCATTTTATCCCGGCCCCCATGTATATTCTCATTTGACGTATTAAAAAAAAAATAGAGGGGTGCTAGATCATGAAAGTCAGCAACATCGCCAAAAACCTTTCCAGCCAACATTCACAAGGGAACAAGTTTATTATTGATGGTCCTCATGTGGCTCGACTTTTTTTTTTCTTTTTTTTTTTCTAAATTATTTTTGTTGATTTTAAGTTCTGAGGACTGTGATTTAGAACAGACTTATGTGTTTTCGTATATTTTTTTTTCTAAAAAGGAGTAATCAATAAATTGCATTGTTTTGATTTTTTGTTTATTTCCTGTTAGAAAGCGAAATTATTTCTTTTAAAATTCCTGGTTAAATATAAAAAAGAGTTTCCAAAACGGGCACTAAATACAGTTCCTCAAATTAAAAATCTTTACAAGGTAATTTTTTTTTCCTTTAAGCTTTGTCTTTCCATAGATTAAACATTTTTTTAAAGTCTTGAGCACTTCTCTTACTGAAATCATACTTGAATCGTCCTCGAAGATCTTTCATGTTTTCTAACCTTTTAGATCGCTTATCTTTAAGTCACTCATTTGCCTGGAATACTCTCATAATTGCCCTACACCATACAGACTTTGCAAAGTTTCTGAATCTGTCACGAAGCAATCTCACACATTACACAGTTTTGTATCTGGGCACAGCCATTGTAATATTCGTCGCTTTGGGTTGATAGTATGTCTTCTGTTTCGTTGGATATTTCAGTCTAGAAACATGAACAATCATGAGCTTATATATGTTTGGATTGCGGGACAATTTTAAGAATTTTGAACGGACCCTGCAAGCACAATAGTGTTTTTTTTCCACATATAAAAGAAACTTTTC
>BLXT01003865.1:2291202-2303716 GCA_019648995.1 Plakobranchus ocellatus | reverse complement strand
ATTATTATTATTATTATTACGGGGACGTCAGCGGCTCAATGGCTAGCGAGTCCGCCCTGAGATTAGTAGGACCCCCCTCTGTCGCGGGTTCGAGCCCCGCCACCGGCGCCCTGGCCTGACGGAGGGCCTGAAAGCCTGAGATCACCTTGTTGTGGACTGGCTATATACAAAAAATCCACCACTCTTCTTCTTCTTCTTTTTTTTTCTTCTTACTACGACTTCTACTACTACTGCTACTACTACTGTTACTACGACTACTACTACTACTACTACTACTACTACTACTACTACTACTACTACTACTACTACTACTACTACTACTACTACTACTACTACTACTGCTACTGCTACTGCTACTACTACTTATACTAGTTCAACTATCCATCTTATGGACATACATATTACTCTTGTTTTTTTTTTTTATTTATGTGATTATTTCGGTATTGCACGTTTGGTCAAACCTCTTTTCCACAACCCGATAACATCATCTTGTGCCTGTTCTACACTTCGCACTTTTTATTTTTTTTAATCTAAGATTTGAAAGGTCTCACATAGAGGCACTTGAAATTGTAGAGCATGAACTTCTTACTTTGTGTTTATTTATTTATTTATTTTTTATTTATTTATTTATTTATTTATTTATTTTTATTTTGGAATGTGCGATTGTAAACTGCGGAAACAGTGCCTAAAACACATCTTCACTTATTGTTAATAACATTGTCTTATTATAAAAGTTTTCGCTAGAAGATTTGGTAAACTATTAAATTGTTTCATATTGATCATAATTATCATTTAAATACTAAATAAAAATGCACAATGAAAATCGAAATCCCTATTCCCTACCGCCCGCGTACCACACGCCAGACATTTAATTTTACTTTTATTTTTTAAATACAAGTTTGATATATATGCAATATATATTCTATAAATATATTTATATTCTTGTATATTGTGAATTCGTTTTTTTTTTTTTTTTGTTTTTTTGCTTTTTTTTTTGTTTGGTTGTTGTTTTTTTTTTTCTTCTCTTTCCTCAGGTACCATAGCATTCTAAGCCTTAGACAGAATTTCTTCTTTTTTTTTTGGCCCTTTAGTCTCACTGCAAATTATGCCCCAAATAATAAGGTTCTTTGTTATTATCAACAGAACTTGCCCTTGAGCGTTTGCAATTTGTTTTGTTTATTTCTTTTTTCTCTGTCCTTCACATAGAGGTCTGGTCTCTGTAAAGGTCAGTAGGCGATATTATATGTCGTTAAGAGACATTCATATGGGACACATTGGGAGCTTTCTGCTGTGATAGTAGCACAGAACGATAGAGTGGAAATTTGGCACCGCTATGTCATTCGCTTAGGCCAGAATCGGACACATAGAGATAGCGTCTTCATTCACAGATATTGGAGAGAAAGAGAGAGAGAGAGAGAGAGAGAGAGAGAGAGAGAGAGAGAGGTGTCTGGTTTTGGGGTATAGTCAGTCCGCAACAAGGTGATATCAGTCTTTCAGGCCATCCGTCAGGCCAGACGTCCGTGGTGGGGTTCGAACCGGCCTCGCCGATCTCAAAGCGGTTTCGCCATCCACTCTTTCAGCAAAGCTTTTGAGATAGATAGACAGAGAGAGAGAGAGAGAGAGAGAGAGAAAGAGAGAGAGAGACAGAGAGAGAGAGAGAGAGAGAGAGAGAGAAGTGGGTGGTATGAGAAAAATTTGGGAAGATAGAGATTACATGATGTCATTATGATCAGGCACAATCGGAGAGATCGATACATTGAAAAATAGATTATTCGATAATAAAGGCGAAACGAAACATGAAAAATCAAGAAAACTGTGGATGGTTAGATAATAAAGAAAGATAGATGATAAGATAGAGAAATCGGGAAAGAGAGCGGGAGAGAGCCATAGATTGGAATTCGTAATATATATTGGAAAAAAATTTAGGATGACAACATTTGATACAGTTAACAGATTTAGATCGAATACGTAGATTTACATTCGATGGCTTATATACTATGAAATTTTCAGGCTATATTATATTAAAGTGCATATTAAATAGAAGGAATCAATTTTGGTCTCAATATCTTATTTTGCAAGTGTCACGAATGGTTTTGCGCTGGACATTGTCTATGGCAAGAATATTTTTTAAATAGATTAAAAAACAGAAATCATGCGATGTATTGTCGAAAATTGGACGAAAATTGTATTAATCTAAACCAAGAACAGTTTCGAAACAGCGAGGTGTTTCTCCAGAGGACTAAAAATGTAAAACATTCGCAGTCTATCTTTCAGTGATCCCTGAAGCTCCCCAATAATCCCACGGCACTCTCTTTTATACTCACCACCCACAGCCTCTATAAAGATTCAAGATATGCAATATTCACAGTTATTTGTTCAATATTAAACAGATTACTTATTCTATATAAGAATAGAATTGGCGGTGTTATTTAATCAAGGTAAGCTACAAATATTGCCCAATCAAATACTCTCATTTTTTCTCTCCTTAATGCATGACAATTATACACTTATTTCGAATACGGGATACAATCTTACAAGTTCCTGTAAATAATGCTCTCACACCTTCGAAAAATCCCTAGATATGAAAGGTAAACAAAGCTAAAACAAAGGTAATCGTATTGTTAAACTAAAATTGCACTAACCTAGCCCACTCAAAATCTGACCAAATATTCGTAATATACACAAACAAGCCCAAGACATACATCAGACGTTCCAAGCCTAAGTCTAGACTCAATTTATAGCAACCAATTATCACATACATCTCCACTTAAATAATTTTTTCCGAAAAAATTCACAATTTCAAATCGCTTGATAGGTATCATTTCCTTAGACGTGTTGTTTTCATGCCAACGACTGTATAGTTACATACAGGAGGCGCAGAGTCAATGATCGGTATTAATCAAATAAGCTTGTTATAATCAATCGCCACACATGCCATTTTCTTTACATTGCTTTATTAAAGTACAACCTAGAAAACCATTCATTGATACAAGAATAACTGCTATGATCAAGCAGTAGCAAAACACCACCATAAAAAAGAGTAGAATTTTTAAAACGTTGATCATGTAAACAATTTCATTAAATAGGCACACTGATCCTATTTATAGCAAGTACATCATCATACCAGTGAGAGTTAAAAATTACATTGGGTGTTGTTAACAGTGCAAGTCGCACAATACTGTACTCGACTTAAGAAATCCGCACCAACATTCTCGCTATCTCATCTATTGTTTCTCTCTCTATCACTGAATATTTTTTCTCCTATCTAACAACTTTTGAACTCGCGTATGCCTTGAATTCTCTGCCTGAGAGCGGCAACAAAGCCACGATAAAATGTGCCCGTTCTTAGGACAGACCTAGAATCCATAACAGGCAGGTGCAGGTTTAGACATCCCTGCCACTTTAAAAGAATGATAAGCTTTCTCCTGGGCATCACCCAAAATTACCGGTTTCGGTTGTCCTTTATGCATCAAATCAGATAAAAGTGCCGAAATTGCTGCATAGATAAGATTTAAATTTTGCAGTAACCAACTAAAAATGCACGAATCTCGTTTTTGGTCTTGGATCTTGGCGCAGCGCGAATTTTTTACACCTTTTCGTCCTGGAGGCTGATTGCTTCCACCCCAATCCGATGGCCCAGGGAGTTGATCGTCCTTGCCCCAAGCACGCACTTTGTCAGTCCCACGTAGTTCATTTCCCTTAACAGCATCCTCTCGGAACGATTCGGGTTGCTTCCGAGTTCATCACCCCAAAAGGCATCCTCGAGATTTCGTAGTGACTGTCCAGTTTCACAAACGCCGTCTCCGGGATATCTTCTTGGCGGAAAGGTAGCTGCCAGTAGCTCTTGCTCAGGTCTGTCTTTTTCAATCGTCACTGTCCTTCTGTTTGCTTTGGAACACGTCAGCAGGTGGTATAATGGAGCTGCTTAGAGATAATTGCTTTTCTTGATGATTCCTAAATTCTCCATCTCCTCGACCTTGTCGCACAACGTTTGGCTCATACGATGCTCCTCCAAGGTTGGCCTGAAAAATACTGAAAATAGAGGAAAACAGCTTACCAGCTTTCTCAAACCATGTCGTTCCTGGCAATGACAGGGGAAAAAGGATGAGTTGTTGAATCTGTGTTCGAATGATTGAATCAGGACACTCACTAACCAAAAATATCATGCTGTGGTTACCGCCACTCTCTATTCATAATAGAAACGTTTTGTCATCATTTTATCCCTTTTTTCAAGAGAGGCTATAAAGGTTTTGATAGATTTTTTAGGGTAATGCTTTCATTTTAGGGGTCAGGGCAATTTTTTGAGACCTTATTTTGAGGGAAGAGGAGTTGGGGGGTTATAGAGAGATCATAAGTAGCTTTATCTGGGTCTTGTTTTGTGTCTAGTTTGTTAAGAGCGCGGATTGGAAAGTATCAATGAAAAACATACTACTGGGAAGATTTGTATGCAAATGCGCCTGTGTTGTTTGTGCGTATGTATCGCCACGCCCACCAATTTTAGGTAGTGAAAATGAATGGGACATAACCAAACTTGTAAGCGCTGAGACACGTTTGCCACTGTCAGTCATCGCTCTCCCTTGCAAGTTTGTTAATGTCTATCACTTAGATTTAGGGCATGTTTATTGCGACATACTGGAGTGGTGCAAGCGGGCATCATTTCCTACGATAAGACAACTGAAACCTTGTTTGTTTAAAAGATGAACAAGGTTACCTCTAGTGATGACTAATGTACTAGGAAAAGAGGAGAAGAGCGAAGGGAAAGGGTGGGCGCAAGTAGTTAGCGATTGAACAAAGCTGATTTATGTAGGATAATCTCTATGGTTAAAGGCTATTATCGTTGATTTTTTATGTTGTCTGGCATTGGATAAGATTTTAATAATAATAACCATACAGACTGAGCAACAAGTGCGATTTTATAGGTAAGATGCTACATTTTTATCAATCTCAGCTTGTTTTTGGTATGATTGAAGGGCAAACAATTCGACGAATCAGTGTTGGCTGTGCGAATCAATTCAGTAACAGAGTAGAAGTTATGAAGACACAAAGAAGGAGCTGGCACAAGGAAACAGGGCAGGTGGATGAATTTGTGATTTCAAGGAATCATATTCGACCCAATCGTGTTCAGTTGTATACTTTTAAACTCTAATGTTTGACACAAGAGCTTTCAGGTCATTTTACATGGAAGTAAATTAAGCTGGATTAAATTCTCGATATGAGATGGGAACTATTTCGAAATCTCATCTGCTGCTACTTCCAAGTGCAAAGGATATTCATTATTGTTAATGCTACTGCAATGAATTTTTTCCACTGCACAAAAATAAGCTTTTCTGAAAATGAAACAAAATAGTTAATAGTTTACCATCCAAGTTAATATTGTGAATGAAAAATGAATAGTATTTTAAAGATAAATATCACATGATTATATGATGGACCCTCTTCTTTGTTTTATAACATTTAAATGTTATAATTTTAATTTGATATTTGTTGTACTTCTAATTTTGCTTAGCCTCTTGTTTTACGGCTAAGACCAGAACCCCTGTTTGATTCTGAAGACAAAAAGGTCACCTATATGAGCTTTATTAGTCATTGACTGTCTTAAGCAATACCACTTTTTGTCACAACTTTTTACAACATTTTTATTTATTTTTATATGTCTTAATTTCTCTAGCTTTTTCCCCTTAAGCCTTAGAGAAGAACCACCTTTCAAGTCTGAAGACAAAGAAGTCTTTTTTTACGGAAGAGTATATCACGTGCCTCAGATGAGAGTTCTAAGGGAGTAAAGTTGAAAAACCTCAAACATTGCAGAATCGGGCCATTTTAAATTGAAATGGTTTTTGAAACTTATGCCAAGCAATTACTTTTTTTTTTCAATTGCGAAGACAAGTTTTCTCTCTTCAATTTACTTGTCAGATATGGTTCAAAGCAATATTTTGTTTTTATCATAACATTATTTCTCCTTTTATTGTTGTCTCTCCTAACCTTTATAAGAATAATGTTTGGACAATTTTTATCACTGAGTCACATAAGATATTTCTAAACTTGTCAGATGAAGAACTTACGGAAGTATATATTTCAAAGTTATTCATTCCACATCATATGTTAAATTCAACTCAATGCTCACCAATATTGTCCATTTAGAAAACACAACATACTGAGGCAAAACATTATTGCATTGCATTTTCATTACACCCTTTTCACCATCTAAGCATCTTTGACTTTTAATATATTTAAGTGTATTCTGTTCCAGCACTGAAAACTACCTTTTCTTTCTTAAATCTGAAATTGTTCAGAAATTGAGATAAACTGCAGACCCTGCAAGATTTAAGCAACAGATGCTCAGTAGTAAGCCTTTATCCTTGTGCTTCTCTGTTATTAATTTGCATTTTAAGTCAATGCTTTCTCCCTCTTTTTTTTTCTCTTTATTTTTCTCCAGATCAAGAATGGAATTTGCAATGCCAAGGGAAATATTTGAAGACTCACAGTATAGCACTGCAAGTGAAAAATGCTGAATTAAGAAACGCATGTCTGTAAGTTTAACATGAATTTTACAGGTAGTTGTCAACACAAAGTCCAGATAAAAGATTAAAAAAAAACATAGTTTTGCTTCTATTGCCAAAAATAAAATGTTTTTAAGAGGTGAACATCTTAAAAAGGTCTTTGAAGGTCAATTCAATGTTCAAAGGATTTTATGTCCGAAGAGGGAAAGAAGGAAGGCTTAGGGGATGTTATAAAATGAGGGAGATTTTTAACATAATGTGAAGTATTGAGGTTGGGTGACATCTAAAACATGTACAGTGATATATATCTAAAGAAAAAAAGGCGGTCAAATACATGTATGGTTTGTCCATACTGCAACTTCTCAAAAATGAAAAAAGATCACATCTTTCGATACAGTATGAACTGCAATCCAATTTTGGAATTCAGGGAAAGGATATACTACAAAAAGGATCTAGAGGAACACACTGCTCATCATACTAGCGGTCATATGAAGGAACTAGAGCGCCTGGTAGGATGCTTGAGTGAGATCACAGAAATAAGGGATTCAACATTGACACAACCAGTAAATGTTGTAAATGTTTACTTTTTGCTCTCTAGTATGAGGAGAGTTGCAGGATTAGATGAAGAAATAAGTCAGTTCAGAAAAAGCACACTAGCTCTAAAATTTCGTTTTGCCTAAAAAAAAATTGGAAAGATTAAACAAGATGGAGCAATAAAAGAGAAGATGAAGGCTTGAGAAATCAGGTAGAGGTATTTGAAAGATTATGCAGTAGGGACTGATGATGCAGGGAAAGTACCGTTCAGTCCTTTCATAGAGCCAGACAAAAGAAACTTTGTCTTTTTCCAGTCTGCTCTTATATTCAAAAGATGCATCAACTTCTTGAGAAGAAATGTGAAGCAACAGGCTTTCCTAGTTTAACAAAGGCAGGTTATATCTTTTTTTTTTAATAGATCACAGGACAAAGAAGTCCGGGGAATGAAAGTTGGTGATTTTTGTTGAAGATTAAAATGTGGTACTCTTGATCACCCAGAAATGTTCCAAGGCCTCACAGGGATGGAAAAAAGTGGGTGAACCACTTCATTTTATTTGGATGGGAGAAAAATCACCAGAAATGTTACGGTGTTGTTGACATCTCATCGTGTACTTCAACTGAAACAGAGCCATTATTTGTTTGCACCTTCATCTGGTGAAAGACTCTACAGAGGTTTCGATGAGATTAAAGAATTCGCCGATAAATCAAATTAGTGTTGGCGACAGTGTAATTTTCACCTTCACTCAGTTGAGAAAACAAGTTAACAGCTTTATCGCAAACAAAATATATGACTCATTGCAAGGGTGCAGAAATCTATCGTGGGTTTCTAAAAATTATAAACTGAATTTATAGAATAATCTTCATGACTACTTGAAGAAGAAGAAATGTAATTACGTATGAACTTTATAATTATGACTATATAGTAACTTTAAAAGCTATCATCATAATGAGGTAAAGACCTTTTAGCAACATGCTAAATTTGCCTTTTAAAATATAAAAAGCCATTGACAAACCCTTATAACAGAGAGAACAAACAAAAAAGTTATTGTTCACTTAACTTACTATTTAGAGAGTTAATTAGTCAAGAGAAATTGTTAACACATTCACCACATTTACTTTTTCATTCCAACAGCATTCATAATGACAGAGCAAAAAAAAAACTCTGAGAATTTTATGCTAGACTCGAGTACAATGATGGAATGGGAGAAAAGAGCCTTTCTGAAGAACTCAACTTAGCGCACGCAACGTCTGGTTTTGTTCCTGCATCTTATGAATACAGCCTGAACTATTTACCACTAGACGGCAAAGCCTCACAACAAATGCATGGGAAATAGAAGACATCAACATGATTAGAAACCTCAACCCGCACTGGCTTTAGTAGCCCTCTACATAATGGAAACAATACAATGGGAACCATTGTTTTCTATGCTCGCTTCCTATAGGGGGGCAAAGAGCCGTTGACTTTGCTCGTCTTCAAATAGGGAATGTGATAGACTGACAATCTGTGGTCTCCAACGAAAATTAAAAAAAAAAAAAAAAAACAATTAGAGCCTGAGATATCAGATTTGTGCGACTCACTAATGATTTATTCGGACCTTAATCACAGCAAGTGAAACAAAATACACATGAATGCCACATTCAACATTCAAGAGCGTCTATTTCTGATTCCTCTTCGTGTGCTTTGGGTGTTATACCATACATATATCTGAAATCTAACAAGATTCAGCGGACTCATCTCAGTTCCACTTTGCATCTAATTTCCTTTTGTGTTGAAGCTGCATTTGCTATATTTTCCTTCTCCATCAAAAGACAATGATTGACAGTGATTGACTGGTTTAATTATCATCACTCCAAAGTCGGTGGTTTAGATACACGCATTAAATGCTTGAAAAACTCGAGCCCCGCTACCGGCGCCCTGGCCTGACGGAGGGCCTGAAAGCCTGAGATCACCTTGTTGTGGACTGGCTATATACAAAAAAAAAAAACCAAAACCAGCTTGAAAAACATTTAAGTCTTTTTAATAAGAGGTTATATTGTGTGCTCCTTGCATCATTGTCTGGAACCAAAGGTAGCCTACAAAAATCTTAATTGGTTTTACAACCTACAGTAGACATAACAATGCTGTCCTGTCACAGGATTTGAGTCATGTTACGAAAATAGACATATTTCTCTCATAAGGCACGGGAAGATGAGCATGCTTTCTTATAGCCGTCTTTTGTTTAGCATGGCTCATCTTTCTTTAAGTATTTTCTGCAATTTGATTATCAATAATATTAAGCTTTCAAGCTCCTTTAAATCTTAATCAGTGTTTACGAAATTAATTTATATCTTTTTGGTATACAGAACTTTTGTAGTGTCTGTCACTCAGATTTTTTTTTTTATTGTTAATATTACCCAAGCGTTAATTCCTTTATTCGAAAAATAGAATACAGATAGAGTTGTAGTAGCTGCAAATAATAACAAATATTAACTTGCCACGTCACTGCTCGGCAGACTCTCCGAATTAACAAAAAAAATTGAAAATCTTTTTGCAAAGTGCTTCGCAATCTTCTCGAAATTTGCTAAATTCAGTGGCCAATTTTGGCAATTTTTTTTTCAATTCTCGTTGTTTCGATTTGCAAATAATCCGAGGTGACAGCCTTTTTTTTTTTAAAGAGATATACCTGGCATGAAATAATTAAAGCATTAGGAATAGAATAAACAACAAAACTTCTTAATGTAATATACGATAATTGGACAATTTCAGAAGATCTTTGTAAATCTGTTTTAATATTAATGCGTCGTAAAACACCAAGAGCAACAGAATGCGAAGTTCATAGAACAATCAGTTTCATGAGCCTTTTTGCGCAAATCCTGTTACGTGTGTTGATGCATAGAATGCGCAAAAGTCTAAAATTAGAAAAAATCTCCAAAACAGTTAGGCCTTTTGCCTCACAAAGAGACTAGAAATGCAATATTCACTTTGTAAATGCTAATGGAAAGATGTATAGAAATACAAGAAAATCTCCACCTCCGTTGCATTGAATATTCTAAGGCCCTTGACAAAGAGAGGTGTTTCGTATGCGAGAAAAATTGGACATTTATGGGAAAGATCTGAGAGTACTTAGAAATTTATACTGGAAATAAACTGCGCCTGTAAGAATCGAAGAAAAACATAGTGATTTCCAAACCACCAGAAGAGGTGTGAGGAAGGGATGTGTAATATCTCCTGATCTTTTTAACCTTTACAGTGAAATAATGTTAAGGAATGTTCATGATGATTCAGGCTCAAAAAAGAATCTTTATAATCTCAGGAATGTATATGCTACAGTTTTAATAGCAGAATCTGGTGAGCAACTCCAAAACTTCTAGATAATGTAGTTTTAGTGAGCGAAAAAGTGGGCCTGTCTTTGAGTGTAAAGAAAACGGAATGTATGGTCATCTTAAAGAAATCCTCTAACCCCAAGTGCAATCTCATTAGCAAAGGCGAACAAACCAAACAAGTTACAAAATTCAAATATCGAGCTAACCTGAAAACATCAGATGGTGGATGCACAAGAAAAATTAGTAAAAGAATAGCTATGGCCAAAGATACATTCTAAAGAATGAAACCAATAATGGCAAACAGAAACATAAGTATGGAAACCAAAATAAGGCTAATGAAAACACATATATGGTCAGTGCTTTTGCATAGTCGTGAATGTTGGATAGTAAACAAGGAAACAGAGAAACCACTAGAAGCAGTAGAAAGGTGGTTTATCAGAAGAATAATGAGGATATCATGGACAAAAAAAAGTCCAACGAGTTGGTATTGAAAGAGACTAATTTTGAGCGATCACTAATTGAAACTATGAGTAAAAGGTAACTTTAGTTTTTAGGCCATATTAGCCGACACAAGGGTTTAGAACATTTGGCAATCACTCGAAAGATTGAAGGCAAGTGCAGTGAGATAGGCAGAGAATAACTTTTATGAAAATCTCCAAGTCATAGGCAATGGGTAATATACAAGGGTAACACAGACAAGGTACTTAAAGAAGAAGAGGACCTGGTATGCTCTCTTATGGTGATACCAGGTACTCATTTTGCTTTGCTATATTTTTATAATCTGATCTGGAATTAAATATCCATAATTTATCAGTTCTTTTTAACCACTAAATGAATGTACTGTTTTTATTTCAGGATGAAACGATACATTTTTTAAAGTCTTTTTATGTATTACCCAAGAGATGAGATTTCTCTTTATTATAATGCCATATATATTATTTGATCGTATCAAGTGCATACTAATAAATATTTCTTGTGTTTTTAACTGGTCTTGTTTTATTAGCTTTTGTGTGATTTTATTACTGTATTATATCCCAATTTTTATGGCCAAAGATATAGGCATTATTGTATTGGATTTATTCTCCAGAACAATATGACATAATCTTCTCCTCCTTTGAGATAAAAACACCTGCAAACATAACGTTATTGGTCACACTGCATACAATTCTAAGGACCTGCATTTTGCATTGGTTATTGTTCTGTCAATAAACATAAAATCCCAAATGAAATATTGCACAATGGTGTGGTTGAGGCATCTGCAATTCGATTCTTGGTCATCAGTTAACACAAGACCCAAATAAAATATTGTACAGTGATGAGCTGAATGAATGTGCATTTTGTTCTCGGTCTGTCACTAAACACAAGACCCCTGATTATATAATGTAGTGTGCTGTGTAGTTGAGGGACCTACATTTTGTTTTTTGTCATGTCAGTTAATACAAGACCCAGAAAAAATATTGCACATTCGTGTGTGCTTGAGGCACCTGAATTTTGATTTTTGATCTATCAATTAATACAAGCCCCCATCTTAAAATATTGTAAAATTGTGACTTTGAGGGATCTACGTTTTATGAACGTGGGACTTATGTCAGTAATAAGTGAAAAACCAAAGATATGAATGTATTTTGCACGAATATTTTATTCAAAGAGGTTTTGCTTTTCCTATATTACCAAAGCCACCACAGAAATTTTGCTCATCATCACAATGAACAGATTTGAGTCCGATTGAGGCCACAAAAAATAAAATGTGTGACATGTTTCGAGAGAAACACAGAACCAAGTCTGTTGCTAACAAACGCAATACCATCTTGAATCTAATTGAACAGAGACACGGTCTTTGTTCACACCCCTATATCACAATTTGAGAAAGAGATGTATAATAATTCATTGCTGTAAAACTGCCCCTGACTCATTTTCAATGATGGTTCGAGCCCCGCCATCGGCGCCCTCACCTAACGGATAGCCTGACAGCCTGAGATCACCATGGTGTGGACTGAGTATATACAATAAACAATCCTGTGTGTTTCCGATGATGACATAAAGTGCACTGGAAAGTTGAGAATAGTTTTGACTTGTTTTCTGTCATAAAGTTTGGATTCATATTAAAATCGGCGCATTCTAAATTTTAACACTTTTAAAAATTTTCTGTTCAAATTTTCAAAAGTGGTTATTTCCTGTTG
>BLXT01003865.1:2256507-2268762 GCA_019648995.1 Plakobranchus ocellatus | reverse complement strand
CCAAAAAAAAAAAAAAAAATTAACGAAACTAGTCACCCGGAGCATTAAACAAAAACAGAAATAGATCCAAAGATCTGATATAAAAAAAAAATACAACGTAAACATCCAAAATAATAAACAAAAACTAAATCTACAAAACTAGTGCTAACAAAAAAAAAATAATAATGAAATCATAATAAAACCAAAATAAAACCACAATGATAACATGTAAAACTCAACCAGACAGGCTCTCCACGCTCTGATGGAAAATATCAAAGGAAAGATGAATACACATGTCTGTTATTAAGAACAATTTACTCCAATATTCAAAAACATAGCAAGACATTAACAAAATCATCTAGAGCCAGCATAAAGCGTGATTTGTAGTAAAAAGATACAAACCATAAAAAATAGGATATATAGGGTAGAGATCTAAGAAAAATAGAAAAATAGCAGTTTGAACACACAAGAGAATGTAAATACATACAGTAGGCACAAAGCAATAAAATATTTACCTGTCTATTCTCTAAGATAAAACACCACAGAGCTTCTCGTAAGCTTTTAGTGTTAGAGTAAGAAACAAAAAGATAAGTCTGAATGCAAGATAAAAATTAAAGCAGTCCTTCAAAAAGAAAAATAAGACTAAATATCGATGTGTCGGGCACAAACCGGTTGAGTCGAAAATTTTCAGATTTCTTTTTCTTGTACCTCATTATAGTCCTATAAAAGTAGTTTAAATCGTTGGCAGATAGTTTGTGTGAAAAGTGCACGTGATCAAACCGGCTAAGTCTTCCGAATTTGTAAAAATTATTTTGGCACAAATTGACAAAATCGCATCAACAGCCTCTGATTAAAAGAAATTCTGAGAATATTTCTCGGGTCGAAAAGATGCAGCATCAATTCATCAAGTGAGTTGATTTATGCGCATGTGTTTATTAGTCATTTATACCAGTATTTCAACTTTTTGCAAATGAAGTTTTATTTCAGATAACCTTTTTCAATTGTTAAAAATATGTAAAAATGTGTCGTTGGCCGTCCTTCAAAACAAATAAGGCATGTGCTTGATTGAGAACACACGAGTCACTGAAGTTGGCCGCTTTACCTGCCGACTTGACCGCTCTCACTTACAAACATTTAGCTGCTAACTGGATAGCCAGTGAAATGGCCGTTTGTTATTAAAAATAAATTAATAATGAAAATCTGTGGGGAAATATATCTAAAGAATTAATTTGCATACTGAATGTTACTTTTCTTTGATATAAATTGGGCCGGATGAAAGTTTTTCAATTTTTTTTTTCAGAATTCTTCAAAAACAGATCTTACGTCCTCATCGTTCTCGATCTAAAGATTTGAAAAACTTTAATGGTTACAAACAAAATAGTACTTCTTAAACAGCGTTGTAAATATACTTTGCCTTTCCTTCGTCTGCAATTCCTGCCAATCATCAACTTATGCCCTTGTTAAAGGAGACTCAAACACCATGGTGAATTAATATTCTTTTCTATAAACTTTTAAGCTGATAAAGAATTACTAAAGTCCAGAGTTGTAATTTTAAATAGATGCTTGAAGTAGTGACGTTAAACAGTATCAGCTTAAATCCTTATGAAAATATACATCATCCTCATTATCGCTAAATTCGTCTCTGGTATTGTCACACCCTTTTGAAAACATATTATATTGTTGTAAACACGATAAAATCATAGTATCATTATTGTTTCCTCTATTTAATCTTATCAGTACGTATTTTTTTTAATGTATTAACTTGTTTTTGCGTTGATCCGTTCATTTTCAAATCAGTGAGCGCTACTTTCTCATACATTTAACGAACTTGAAATCTAGCTATGACAATTTCGGCAGATTCAGATACGTATTTCATTTTCAATTGCATATGATTATTTTCACTGAAAATTGCTCATGTCTCGAATTGCTATAAATTTTCTTTTACAGTCTCAGTCTGTGGCTAGATTAACTTTCATAAAATGCAACAATCAAATTAAATCCTACAACGGAAAATAATGCACTTAGATATATGCTTTTTTTGTTGTTAAAGATGTTGATCATTTTCATCAATTTTTTTGTTTTTTCGTTTCTCGTTAATAATTTTTGGGGGTCAATCATATGAATATTTTTAAAAAAATGAATTTTAAATGGACATATTCTGTCTTTTCGAAGGATCCACTATAAAAGAAGGAAAAAAGATATATGACCAAGTTTTTGGCCAAGATGCCCATTTCAAAGCAAGGATCGAGAGACAGGAATCTAATTAATTTCATGTTTAAAACGAAAAAAATCTTAAAATCTTTTATTAAAAAAAATAAAATTGAAAAAAGGCTGCGAGAGAGTAATAAAATTGTGCGCGATTAGCACGCTTTGGTTTCAGTAGCCTACTGTGACAACGGGAGTTGTAAATGGTGCACAGTTTGGTTCATGACTAAATCTGCAGAGCAGCGTACACAACCAATATTTTTATGGAAAAATCAATATTTGCAGAAATATATTATAAAAACAGTTGCACAAATATGACCAACTTCGTTCAACAAGGAAAATAGTGGCTTACTTTCATAAAGTTAAGATCTATAGCGAAATCTTGTTGCTGAAAATAGCCACGCGCGAAAGCTGCGAAACATAAGGATTTAAGTATGGAGGCAAATTGGAGGCAAAAATGCTTAGAGTGTCAACTTTTTTCATCAGGATCTAGATTCCTGGATGATTTTGGATGGGTGAAGTATTAGATGTATTAAGAATTTAGTCCAGATGTAATCTATAGGCGTAGGTGTTTTAGTAATTTGATTCCATAGGGTCAGGTTTTTTTTATTATAAATATGCCGAAATCATCTCCACGAAGTCACAAGAAAATACATCAGGCAAAACGGAGGAAAAATGCCTAGATCTAGAGAGGCAGCTTTAGGTCTAGATCTAGATTTCAACAAGACGACTTTGGCTGTGTGAGATAATAGATCTAACCTAGATTCCAGATGTATTTTTATTTCAAAATTCTATGGGAGCAGCAATTCTGGTTTAAACATGCCGAAATTGACTCCACAAAGTCACAGAAAATACGAAAGGCAAAGGTATCTAAAGAGATTAAACCGGGATAGATCTGGAGAATTAGATCTAGATTTAAGATCAAAATTAATGTTTCAGTGGGTTACATTTCTGTCTCCAGTATCACAAAGATCGAACGATGACGTTTTATGTGACACGGATAATTAAGTCTATCACACAGCCTTATTCTACTAAAAGAGGTGAGTGCTGTCTAAGTAATATATTAATTTGTGTTCGGATCTTCATGTAATATCTATATGTACATTTCTACAATGCTCATTCTTTTCTTATCTCAAACGAACACAGACACATACTTACCACCGTGAAATCGCGGGCTCTACCAGTTTGCATAAATTTTTATTTTCCTACCAGAAGTCTGAACCATGAACCAATACAGACTGTTTAACCGTTAGCAAAATGAATCAACGGAGAATCTAAAAATCACCCGAGGAACACAGCCTCAAGGCAATACACCATCGGCCTTAAATTTTTCAGCATCACAACTTATCGAGCTCCTCGTACGATTAGATTTGGCGATCTCAAATGATACCTTTCATTTACTGCTTTACTCCCTTTGAGTGCTGCATTGAACCATGCTAATTATATAATGGATGCTTGCATCGAAACATCCACCAATTTCAGGCAAATAGCCTATATAATATTGATGAAGACGTGAGACATACAGATGTTGAAGGTTCTGGCAGTGCTTCTGGGGTATTTCCTAGCCTGAATCTTTTCGAGTCTAGGGATGTGTCTGAAAATGACACTCGTGAAATATTTCATGACATAAGTGCTGTAATACCTTTTGATATCGCTGCACAGAAAACAAAAGATGTGCTCAAAGGAAGGCAAGTGGGATTGTGGTAGAGACCAGAGAAGTGCTGCAAAGGATTTTGTTGTTGTTGTTGTTAATATAGAAGAGTGAGCGTGTTGTAAATATGGAGATACGGCTGCAAGAAACGTTGTTGAAATAGGGGAGAGTGAAAATGTGGTAGAGACTGGAGATATGCCTTCAAGAAATGTTATTGAAGTAAGGGACTGTGAGAATGTGGTAAAGATTGGAGATACGCCTTCAAGAGATGTTATTGAAATAGGAGAGACTGGAGCTGTGCTTTCAAGAAATGTTGTTCAAATAGAGGAGAGTGAAAATGTGTTAATCATTGGAGATATGTTTACAAGAGATGTTTTTGAAATAGAGGAAAGTGAGGATGTGGTCGAGAGTGGAGAAATGCCATTAAGAGGTGTTGTGTATGCAGGAAACAGTAAACATGTGGTACAACTTAGCGATGATCCTCCAAGAGGATATGTTGAAATGGAAAAAATGCAAATAAGGTAGATTCTGGAGTTATAGCTAAAGGAGGTCCTATTGAAATGGGGATATTATGAGTTGGAGGATAAGCCCGCAGGGGATTATGGCGAGAATCCAGGAAGTAACAATGACATTTCTTCTGAAGTTGAACAGAAAGGGAATTTTAAAAAAATGCGTAGACGGGCAATTCTTCATTGTCCTCGTGAAACCCATCCACAAAACCGCCAAAAAACAGAAGATCAAAAGCAACGCAGATAGTTTGGTAAGGCATATCTAGGTAGACACTTTGAGAAAAGAGACCAATAAATATGAGGAAGTTAATAAAAGAAAGCAGGTTCTGGGACCAAGATGAGCTTAAGTGATGCCGACAGAGTTATTTAAATTCCACAAAGTTATTTAAAGCATGTCATGGGTGAAAAAAGGGTTTTTGTGAGAATGGCAGTGAATGTAAAAGATGTCAGTGAGAGAAAATGTGCATCTGATTATAGTAAAAAAAAGAATAGCACCCTAATTTTTATCCTGAAAGAGCCGGACAACCGAAGAGGGTGTGCAAGGAAATGGTTTTGAGTTCCACAGTATTAAAGAAATGATAGGTATTAAATATTCTTACATCTGAAGCTTCACCAAGCCATCAAAAAGATAAGGGCGGGTAAAAAACATTTCTGAAAGTGTATATTTTGTCAAATAATTTCTCGACCGTTTACCTAAAATGCTAAATTACCGCTGTTGCAAAGATACAAATAACCTGTACCTTGAAACAATGTTTCAGTGATTTGCTGACAGTATATCAGTGTGAGTGTGAAGCGGGGGCCAAATAAAAATGTCAAGGACTGTTTTTTGGGAGACCACAAAACTTTTAACGTTTCTATCTTTGGGCCTCGCAAAGATCAGCGTGGTTTCTTTCCTTCTGATTTCTCAAAATAATGCTGATGATGACGTGTATAATCGGTACATGGAGAAAAAGAATCTGTCCAAAATGAAAAAGCAAAGGACAAGAAAATGTACAGTCTTGATTGTCGCACAAAGGTCCTGTGGATGTGCAGAGGGTGTTGCAAGCCCCTTGTTTAAAGGCATTGGTTCTGTATTACAAGAAAAAATTGCAAGCACACAACTTTACTTGACATCCAAGGACGCGGTATTTTTTTATTTAACGAGTAGTGAGTTTGCAATCTGCCTTTTTTCATATTTAGAAAGCATTAGCGATTCATTTGACAATGCCGCCATTTATTCTGATGGTTGCACCTATCAAAACCAAAATTGTGAGCTGGCCACTTCCCTAAGATTTTTCAATATATTTACAGAATAATCTTGAGACCTAAATGTATTATATTTAGGTCTCTAGAACGAGCCCCAGGCCGTGTGAAGTCAGATATCTTACTTTTGACTTTTCAGAGACTTTTAAAAGATTTAAGTTGGCGCCTTCAAATCCATCAAGCCATGCAAATGTGCAAATGTCACAAGGATTTTCACGATGAGGTATTCATCTGACGGAGCACCCGAATTGAAGCTAAACTTTTTTGATGAAGAGAGTGCTATCAAATCCATCAAGCCCTCCAAGGATACA
This sequence comes from Plakobranchus ocellatus, assembly GCA_019648995.1. Classification (NCBI taxonomy): domain Eukaryota; kingdom Metazoa; phylum Mollusca; class Gastropoda; family Plakobranchidae; genus Plakobranchus; species Plakobranchus ocellatus. Next base: position 2,262,865 of record BLXT01003865.1, on the reverse strand, counting down.
AATGTCACAAGCATCTGCGCACTGAGGTATTCACATGGCGGAGTTCCTGCATTTAAGCTAATTGTTCCTGATGAATGACAGACACTATCTCTTTGTCGTTGGAACAATGTACCAACAGTAACGTTGATCGCATAAAATGTGCAAGAGCAAGAGGAGGATCAAAAGTCCAAATAAAACCATTTACAGGCATTGAAAAGTGTACTTCCTGCACAGGTACATCTTTTCTATGATGCTCTTCCTCATCAATGATTTTGTGTGTGAGAATCTCATTATCTTCAACAGCATAACTTTTGGAGGTCCACATAATGATGGTGTGTGATCAGTGCTTCAGTATCAATATACCGTAATATATTTACATACAGAGAGAAGATTCAGAGGACGGCAATCAGTTTATGACTTAGAGTAGGAGATAGGAGAGAAAATAAGATTGTAAAACAGTAAAATAGCGTGAGAATAGAGAAGAGAATCAATAGTGAAAATGAGAGGTAGGAGAAGAGAAAGTGAAAGGAGAAGGGGATAGACAGGCATACAGAGATAAAAAGAAAGTTGCATAAATTCTTCTTCAAAGTTGAAAACCTGTTCGTGAGTGGGCCCATTGAAGGGCAATCCGATTGGACATCGCTTAACTAATGTTGGCTGCACCGGACGAAATCGCTGTGTGCGTTATGGGCACATCGGTGCTTAAGTGTTATCGGTACTCATATTTCGCTAAGCTTAAATAAGTTAATGTGGAGATATTCATAAGGATTTCATATCGACAACAGAAAAAATCATGGTTGGTTACAGTATATCAAAGGCCATAACTGTGAATACGTGGTTTACCTAAGACACGGCGAGTTACTTCCAGTATATGAATGAAGACTTTTCTGCGTTGTTACATAATTTTAGTCGTGGACTTTTAGGCCGAGAGCACAATGGAGGCAGCACATCACTTGTCCAACTATACATGTTTGAAAAAACTCTAGATTCTTTGGTGCGGAAACACACCAAATAGGCCAATATGCAAATGAAGCAGATTAAGCCAGTAACGGGCATCATTTGCCAGGCTGTGCGATTATCCTGAATGCTCGCTTTTTAGCCAGGAACACAGCGGGGCTAAACTAGAACGGCCCTCAGGGTGAGAGTGAAAAGGTTCTATCTGATAAGGGATAGAGAAAAGGCTTATACTCTTTTGTATACTAAGCCGGCGCACGATAGCTGTCTTTTTCATTGTTCTCGCCGCTTTCTTGACAACAGAGCTAACTTCTGTCGTTTTAAACTACCGGTAGATATCTGCTCTAAAAGTATAATAAAAATTTAATTTTCTTCATTGACCTGCCCACATCTGCAACTTGTAAAAATTCAAGTATTGCGTTATTTCATTTGTATTTAAAAATTAGCAGCTATAATTCTTATTGAAAAAAAAAACCCTGATTGATAGCCTAAAATGTAGATCTAAAAACTAAACTAGATCTGACCTAGACCTAGATCTTATTTTCTATATGTCAAATCTAATGTAACAAGTTTAAAAAAATCTCAGAGATGTCAATATTTTTGCTCATTTGTGTTCTTTCTTTGTCAGTATATTTTCGGCACTTTTTTTTTTTTATATCTCCTTCATTTGGTGAGATGCTAGTGGTGTAGGTGTCATAATGCAAACATATTTTAAACCATTTAAAGCATGTTGTTTTTCTATGAAATTTGAGGGGAAAAACCTAAATTGTTTTGGTTTTAAAAAGCTTAAGATATACATCCATAGCCTAACAACTATTTTTAAATGTAAATTGTAATGTAATTTCAATGACTCACTCACTCAATGAAGAGGCTTTTTACAGTTATACTCGTGTGTTAAGCGCATCGATTAAATCACTGGTGTTCGAATTAAAACTGCAGTTAAAACTTAACGCAATTTCAATCTCCTGGAAAAAAAATTTTAGATAAATCTTCTTGCGGATATTCAAGGCAAAATATTTCACATGTGAAAACATTTATACACGTATTATGATTTATGCTGTCTACAGTGAATTTATAAAAAGTAAATTAATGAATGCAAAATTTTTTCAATGCACAAATAAAGATAAATGAATAAATAAAAGAAGTTGTTTTTTTTTTTTTAACACGCCTACATGTAGATCTGTTTTGAAACCATTTCTTCAAAGCCACTGCAGTTGTAGAGAAAAAAAAATCATAATAGGTACATGCATGTAATATGCTAAATAATGAAAAGGCTGTTTATAAGCATTAAATATAAGTGTGTATTGGCACGAGAACGCTTTAGGGCTCGTAGTCGTAGTAGTAGTAGTAGTAGTAGTAGTAGTAGCAGCAGCAGCAGCAGCAGCAGCAGCAGCAACAGCAGCAGCAGCAGCAGCAGCAGCAGCAGTATAATGGATATTAAAGACAAGGTGTTTCGTATAATTTATACATGTAATGATTTGGGCTCTCTGCAGTCCATTTAAGACATTAAACGCATTGAATAAATAAAATCAATTAATACATATAGTTTTTTTTCTCTTTTTTTGTTTTTTTTTGTTTTTTGTTTAACGCAATCTCTATTTTAAAAAGCTGCACTTTAGCACTAGGCTTATAAACTGAAAATAAAATTAATAATGCCTGTAATACATTTAATAGAGTGAAAGCACCAGAAAGAGTAAAAAGCTAATTCGAGAATTTCAAGGATGCTAGGCAAAAGAATTGTTAATAAAGATGAAGATGTCAATACTAGCTGTGAGTTGCATAAATTATATAGTTAGTAGCAAAATAGGCACCTCAATTGAACGTGTAAACATAAAACCTAGTACTAGCAGTAGCAGTAAGATAAAGCAAGCAGGTCAGCTTGCTTGACGCAGTGGACGCGGGGTGTTTTAATCTGCCGCGAATAAAACCATCAGGTGACTTTTAAGGCTATTCGGGAGCCAGATACAATGGTGCAGTGGACGCATTATCTAAAGCACAATAACTGCGACACAGAGTAGGCTACGTCTCATTGGCTTCTACAAGTCGCGTTGCCTCCAGTTTGGGTTTTCCCTTATTTTTCTTTTTTCCTAAGGGTTTCTTTTATTTTAACTCGCACACACACACTTATTCTTCCTGTCGCTTAGTCTGACTCTGAAAGTTTATGAGAAGCACTGGTGTGTTTTATCTCAGAAAATGGACATATTGATATATTATTTATATACATTCTCTTGTGGGTTCAAACTGCTATTTTTCATTTCGTTTAAATACTTATAAACTATATTCCTTATATTCTCGTTCTTTTATGGTTTGTACTGTTTTTTTACGAATAACGTTTTAAGTTGGCTCTAAATGACTTAATTAATGTATAATAATTATATTGACTATTGATGTAAAAATTGCTCTAATTAATCATACATGCGCAATAACTGATAATCTGTCGACAATTGTTCTTCCTGAGCACAGAGAGGGCCGGTCTGGTTGGATTTTAATATTGTTTAATTATCTTTTAAGTATGGTTTATTAAGGTTTATTATGATTATTATTATTATTATTATTATTATTATTATTATTATTATTATTATTATTATTATTATTATTATTATTATTATTGTTGTTGTTGTTGTTGTTGTTGTTTGTTGGTACTAGTGTATTTATGTTTTGATTTTAGCTGAGCATAGTTGGGTACTTGGTGTGTGTGTTGTGATTGGTTGGTTAGGCCACGTGACAACGGCGAGCGGACGAGACTATGCCTTGGCGGGATTTCTTCAACGGTGGAACCGATCCTATTTTATCGCTCGTACTGAGCAGTCGTGGACGATCCTGGCTGCAAGTTGTAGCGGATGTCTGACCGCAGAGAATGCATATTTTAATCTTATTACTACCTGATTGGATCTAAATTTATATTTATTGCTTGAGGCTGTGTGCCTATCCAGACTGATGTCTAAAATCTACGTATTTATGTTTCTCTTGTGAAACTGAAATGGTGGTATAACGCAATCGAATCTATATTGATATTTATTGCTTGAGGCTGTGTGCCTATCCAGACTGTTGTCTAAAGTCTACGAATTTATGTTTCTCCTGTGAAACTGAAATGGTGGTATAACACGTAACTATTATTGTACTGGCTATTATTGCCCCTCACGCAAGGGCTTGTCACCTGGACTTGTGAACGACAGTATTGTCGGTGACAATGAATGTAAGTGGTGAACATATGGACATGATACTAGGACTATTATCACTGTTTAAGTGATGAACATGTGAGGAGGATTTAGGTTGTGTCGGAGCTGAGAGGATCATTAACTGAACATTTCTATGAACATTGGATTTATTCTACTGCTCGCTACAAGTTCTACGGACGAGGATCATCGATGGATTAAGTTTAGAAGCGTGTGCATAATATACTATTTGAGTAAACCTCGTGTATTTTATTGAATTATTATTGAATTATAAGTTAGTTTTAGCAAAGGTAGTCTCAACTCCACTTCGGTTTTAAGTGGTCCACAGCCCACTACATTATTTTTCGGTACTTCCTAATTCACTCTGGTAGTGTGTATATACCTCTGGGTAGGGGTTTATTATTAACCAATTTCTTATTTTTACTTATTATTAACTATAGTAGTAGTCAGTCGATGGTGGACTTATACGCGAAATACTTGGATTTGGGTGCTAGATTGGGTAGGTCCGGCGAAGACTTGGCTGCATGTGTTGAAGATAAGGTTAGACAGGACATGGAGCGTAGTGAAAGACATATCGAAAGGGAAAGTAAGAGAGAGGAAATGGAGTTACAAAACCGGAGGGAGAAAAAGGAGAGTCAAAGACAGTTGCAGTTGGAGTTGAAAAGATTGGAATTGGAAGCAGAGACAAAAAATTAGAGCTCGGCTCGAGAAATAATGCCGACGGGGCAGGCCCTAGACAAAGTTATGCGACCCAGAGGCCCACAATACCCCCGCCAAACGACCCGTCCCAAGTTGACCTCTATTTGGAAAGATTTGAGTGCCATGCTACCGCATTTGGTTGGCACGAAACCGACCAGGCCTCATGTTTGTCTAATTTATTGCAGAACGGGGCCCTATCTATATTTTTATCATTAAGTCTAGCGGAGGGCACGGATTATCAGGCAGTCAAGCGCGTCTTGCTACGAAGATTCGGATGTGATAGGAATGGATTTAGATCTAAATTTCTTTCCGTTAAGCCTCAAGATGCCGAAGATTTTGGGACATTTATAAACCATGCGAAACGATACTTTGATAGATGGGTTGAATTATTGGGAGTAACCACCCTGGAGGGTCTATCATATCTAGTTTGTTCTGAAATCGCCCTCCAGGCGTGCGACGAGGATTTTGTCGCGTATGTCAAGGATCGTTCTCTATCAGATATGGTCTCACTTAAAACGGTGGCGTCAGCATACATCGACGCAAGGCCCAATAAATCCTTTCGTAAAAAACATTCTGTTTGTTTCTCTGCCAAATCTGAGCCTTATCGTCCTTCGATACTTGTTGTTGGTAAGGGAAATAATCGTAGTAATTGGCCTAGGTCACAGAGAGGTGTTAGCAGGAGTAATTATTCTTCCCAGGGGCACAGATCACCCAGCTTTCAGGTTTGCTCTGGTGCAGTTAAAAGAAGTACTTCTCGTTCTCCCTCCAAAGACAGAAGCGAATTTAATTTTGATAGCAAGATTGTTGGCAAGGGTCAAGATTTTGGACCTAGTTCGAGCAGTGGTTCTGGTTTGGCCGCCAGCCGTAGTGACGTCACATGTTATCAGTGTGGTGGCAAGGGACATGTGCGCCGTGAGTGCCCAAGCCGTCCACAGGACGCTAATTCCGCTTATTCGGCACCTAAATTACCTTCTCATTGCTGTGCCGCCAAGATGGGTTGTGATCTTAGAGGTAGATTGAAGATAGAGTCTTGTAAGGTCTTTGACCGGGTTTCCACCCTAGTTCGTGACTCGGGTTGTAACACTGTGGGTGTGTGCAAATCTCTAGTACCGCCAGATTGTTATACTGGCAGATCTATGTTAGTAAACACTTTTTGTTGCAAGAACAAGTTGTTTCCTACTTGCATTATCAATATTCAAACTCCATATTTTTCCGGTGATGTTGAGGCATGCTTATTGGGTCACCCTATCGCAGATGTTATCCTTGGTAACATCAATGGCTTGAGTTCAGAGAGCCCACTATCATTTGATTCAGATTCATCTGCTGTGTTCCCGGATTCATCAATTGCTTGTGTCGTTACTCGGGCCAGGCATCGAAAGCTTCGGTTGGGAATGAGTTGCCTATTTCTGGCACTCCCACACATTTTGATGTGCTAGCTCCTTTTTCTGACCTTCCGGTTAGACAAAGGGAGGACCCTTCTTTAGCACCATGGTTCAAGCGTGTTGGTTTGCCACCAGTTGCTGGTGTGTCTTTTCGGATTGAGGATGGAG
>BLXT01003865.1:2110056-2122556 GCA_019648995.1 Plakobranchus ocellatus | reverse complement strand
AGATAAACTGGGTAAACTTCTGATGATTTATATCCCTCTTTCTCTCTCTCTCGCTCTCTATCTCTCTCTCCCCTCTTGCAGCACAGGCTTAAAAGAAGAAAAAAAGTAAGTGCAACACAATCGGGTATATTGACGAACAAATAAGCAAACACATGAAACTATCAACTTATAATGGTAACATTAGAACGTTTATTCTGCTGCTCTCTGCAGAAAACTGCAATATGCAGCTATAGTTGGTAAGATTATAAACGTTGGTTCAACTTGCTGTGCTGGTGTTTATGCTACAAACCTTGTTAACAACTTGGTTACTTCAGACCATACACTTAGCTTCAGTCAAACTGGACACCATTGTAAGCACCTGAAGAGGTTGAAGTAACCTTTGATTGACTGTTTTCTCGGATCCAATCTCGTGCCAACATTATCTCGTGTGTCGAATCATATCGATTTGGTTAAACATATACAATGTATCAATAGAACGATTAGCGCACAAGTCTTGACAGGATTGCGAAAACTATACAAAAATAATTAGTACATATTATATATAATATAGTTTATACTTTGACCAACGAAGCGCTCAACTGCATAGGTGCCATAGGATTAATGGTCCTTGCTAGAAATGTTGCCAATCGTTACATGGCCGCCAATAACCATACAATTGGAAATTACTAAATCAATGATCAGAATATATTGAAGATATTTTTTTAAATCTTTAAAGATAATACGTGTAAAAAACCCAAAATACAGAGAAACATAGAAGGCCAACTATCCTTAAAGAAAAGGCAAGGTAGCAATAAAGAAAATGAAAAATCAAAAAGCCACAAGATCAGATAATTGACTAGTAGAAATAATTAAAGCATTAGATAAATTTAGGAATATTATAATTGATGGGAAGGATCTTAGAGTAAATAGAAATTTATACTGGGATCCGACTGCATGTGTAAGAATTGAAGGAGAACATAGTGTTTTCAAATCCATCAAAAGAGGTGTGGGGCAGGAATGTGTAATATCGCCTGATCTTTTTAACCTATAGTGCAATGATCTTAAGGAATCTTGACGATATTTCGGGCTTAAAAATAAATGGAGAGAATTTTAGTAATCTCAGGGATGCAGATGATACATGGTTTGGTGAACAACTCCAAAAACCTCTAGATACTGTAGTTTTAGAGAGCGAGAGAATGGGCTTGTCTTTGATTGTAAGGAAAACGGAATGTATGGTCATTTCAAATAAATCTTCTAACCCGAAGAGCAGTCTCGTTAGCAAAAGCGAACAAATCAAACAAGTTAAAATATTCAAATATCTAGGTTACCTGATAACATCAGATGCACAAGTGAAATAAGTAAAAGAATATATTCCAAAAATGCGACCAATACTGGCAAACAGAAACATAAGTATGAAAACCAAAATAAAAGTAATTAAAACATATGTAAGGTCAATTCTTTTGTATAGTAGTGAATGCTGGACGATAAACAAAGAAAGAGAAAAAAACTAGAAGCAGTAGAGATGTGGTTTATCAGAAGAATGATGAAGATATCATAGACAGAAAAAGTCCAATGAGTGATCACTAATTAAAACCGTGACAGAGGCAACTACAGTTTTTAGGCCAAATTCGCCGACACAAGGGTTTAAAACACTTAAAAATCACTGGAAAAATTGAAGGCAAACGCATTAGAGGAGACAGAGAATAACTTTTTATTGAAAGTCTTCAGATGAGGGAGGACAGCTAAAATCGAAGGATTTGGTTCAAACTACGTCATAGAGGTATTTGCATATTCGGAAACTAGAACATCTATGGGATCAGTCTGCAACAAGAACAAACAAGTTTTATCACTTTTTACACCCTCACAAGTGATTTGAACATACCCCTATACCCCCAAAAATTTGACATTTGGCCTAATTTATTACTGATTTAGGCTAATCAGATGAGCTATTCAAATTACAATGCCTGGGGCAAAGAGGAGTAGAACATAATTATTCTCAGCCTTCGTCCCAGGTTTCGTGTATAGTGTAATACATAAATGGGTAAAGAAAGTTCTCCTTTCTTGTTTTGGTATAGGGTCAAAGCATAAAGTTGCAGTATATATTCATACGCAAGCATTTCCTACAGTATCTAAATCGAGTTTTGACCCACATAAAACTAAAAGTTGACCCATAGCAACAGTCTAAGAAACCAGAGTGACTTGCCCTTCTCTAGCTGATTGGTTGAAGGTCACAAACACAGCAGTCACCATTGGCAGTAGCTAAGGTATATTGACCTTTGACACGACGCTTAGCGTAACAACAATTCTATACGTGTTTCTAGGCCTTGGTCTATTTTGATGAAGGAGAAAATTGTTGAATGCCTTTCTGTGACACTGTGTTATACCTATGTGATTTGAAAGTAACTTAGGAGACGTATAACTTTCGCTCTGTCAGAACAGAGGTTTCACCGCTAGTCTACGCGCCGTTTTTTAAGCTCCGTTTACTCTTGAACGCTTGTTGTTGCACTCATTTATCGCATTCAATCTTGAGTCTAGAAATATTACAGATTATTATCGTTTTCTAGAATTGGAGAACAAATTAGATCTTCTATCGTTTACCCATCTTTCATTAGATTAGATCTACAATTAAAATTTAGACCAAGAATGCGTAGGAGAAAGTACGCCAAGCGCCCCAAGGTGCTTGAAAGTACAAGGCTTAAAAGAAAGGCTTTTCGTTCATCATCGCCGCCAGCTGTGCCACCCAACGCCACAGACAATGGAAACCAGGTAAGTATGGATTGAAAACCAACAATTTTGCTTGATTAATTACTCGATCTATAGATTTTGTTTTACACTCAGGCTAAATTTAGTCTAGCCTAGTTCAAGAGTAAATCTAGCCCTGCTCAAGACTTAGAATCTAGATGTAGATCTAAATCTAGCAAGATACGCAAGAACTAGATCTAGATCTAGTCCAGCCAAATAAAAAATATTAAAACTTTATTGACCTTGAAAATTTACAAACCTAGATCTACATTTATTTTAAATTTTCAGTCGATATTATAGACGATGCAAAACTTTGTGTAGAGATACATGTACTGGTTTTTATATCCTTAGGGCCTATTAGGCCTATATTTTTATTAATACATGTCTAGATCTATACACACAAATTGTAACTTCGATAAAACTGTGTGTGATCTTCCTGTTATTGTGAGAATGAATTGAAATAGAATATTAAATTTGACACATTTTTTTTTTATTGTCAGGATCCTCATGCCCAGCTCTTGAGTATGTACATTCTCGGACTGAGCAAAAATGTGCCCACTTCGGCCAAGACTCAGGTTTAGAAACAAATCCTGAGGTTGTAAGGACTGTTGTTGACTTGGGGCAGATTGGATTGCTTGCCAAACAAGTCAGCTGCCCTGAGTGTCTAACGAAGGGCACAATACGGCTCCGACAAGATCAGCGAAAGGGACTGGTTGTTCGCCTCTCACGTTCTGTGATGAATGTAACAAACGTCACAGAGCCAGTTTTCTCCTCAGCAACAGAACTTGATGCACCGGGTACCAACAAACCCTTCAACATCAACAAGGCAGCAACCTGTGCCTCTCTTCAGGTTGGTTTAGGGCTATATAAATTCAATAATTTTTGTCAATTTATAAACATGCATGGGATTGACCAGAAAACGTTTGATAAATTTGCATCCAGGATGTATGAACAAAATAACTATCTAGCTGATTCTGTAAGTAAAACTGCCTGCGAAATAATAAGACAAGCGTACACGAAAGAGGGGGAAGTACCAGATGAAGATGGCTGCTTTGAAATAGCAGTGAGCTATGATGGGTCATGGCTCACTCGCGGCTACAAATCTTTGATTGATATTGGCAGCGTAGTCGACGTTTTGACAGGGCCTCGTTCTGGATACTCATGTAATGAGTCAGCACTGTCAGACCTGCTCAACAACAGGTGAAAGAATAAAGCGTGTGGAACCACAGAAGTTTGAAACTTGGCTAGCAGAACACAGGGCATCTAAAAAATGTTCCAAAAATGTTTAAGGTACATCAGGCATGATGGAGGTGGGAGCAGCAATAATTTTGTGGGGTAGGTCAGTTGATAAATTCAAATTTAAATATACATGTATTACATTTGTAGGGGACGGGATTCTAAAGCATGTAACAAAGTGAAAGAACTGTGAAAAGCCATATGTAAAGAGGAGTGTATTAACCGTGTTAGCAAGCGTTTAGATACTGCGGTTAGAAATCTTGTCACGGACTGCAGCAAAAGAGGTCAAGGCAGGCTCACTGCAAACACCAGACGCAATCTTTGCATCTATTTTGATAGAGCCATTCGTGGCAACAAGACTGCTGCTGACATGAGACAAGTGGTTGTGGCCAGCCTTTTACCATTGTTACTCAATCGACGAACATACTGAACACAATACTGCCCGCCAGGTGAGAATTCGTGGTGTTTTTATAAGAAAACCTTGGCAAATTATGCATTTCCGTTTGTACATAAAGAACGCACCGCACCCTTTTGAATATGGAACTCCTACATCAACACCTCTGGCCTGTGTATGAGCGACTAACATCAGATGCTCTGCTCTCAAGATGCGAGCGGAAGGCCACACAGAATGCCAGTGAGAGCTTTCATGCTTCTGTGTGGGCCAAATACTCCAAGACCCATTTCCATTGCAAGGAAAAGGTAGAGCTAGCAGTGAGTTCTGCTGCTGCTGCATACAACTTTGGCCCATATTTGCCGACACAGGGGTTTAGAACACTTAGCAATCACTGGAAAGACTGAAGGCAAACGCAGTAGAGGTAGATAGAGAATAACTTTTATTGAAAATCTTAAGTCATGAGCAATAGGCAAGAATATAGCAGTAACAACTTTATAAGATTAACCCAGAAAAGGTTTGAGTGGAGAAACATGATCGCCAATGCCTGTTCCAGACAAGGTACCTGATGATGATGATGGTGATGATGACTAATTACAAGCATTTAAAGGGGCTCTTTTGGCCATCTAGGTCATTAAACTTTTAAGTGAAAAAGCAGCTGACAATAAAGCCCCATTTATGAGAAAATTTTACAATGCTATGTAAATTGTGGCAGATATAATTTCAAATAAGTTCTAAAATTTTCTTTTTTCGAAGAAAAAAAAACCCCATTAAATATTGTTTTTTGCAGAGTGAATTTTTTTCTCTGTTTAAAAATGTGGTATTGCACCACAATTAATTTGATTCAACAGATGAAAATCCGTTTAGAAGTTTCTATAACAAAATACAGGCGAGGCAATTTAGCAAGCACTGCATTTCATACTCTATGCATTCGTTAGGATGAGTCAGACACTTGTTTAACTAATTAAAACATCGTAAAGATTCTATAGACCTTCTTTGGTATTTTGCAATTCTGTCCCTCTTTAAAGTTTCTTCAACTATTCTTGAGTAGGTTATTTCAACCTGTTTAAAGGAATATTTTAAGAAAGACAAAACAATTATTTACTTTCCTTTAATTTAATTTAATTTTTCTCAAGCCGTGTAACGACTGTTATCGAAATTGGTTCAAATTTTTTAACATTCTTTTTTTCAATTTGTGGATCGAGAAAATTTGACAAAAACCCACAAAGAATCAATAAATTCATTTTCTACAGTACAAAAACCTAATTTGCTTTCAAATTGATTATAACATTTTCTTTTTCCTTCCTTTTTCTTTTTTGTTGTTGAAAAATGAAAGTGCACAGCATTACCATTTCTCTGTTTGAAAAGGTTATTAAAAATGTCATTTTGTGAACTTGTCACTTGCGCTAAATGTTATTAAATGTTATTAAATTTGAATTTTTTAAATGATTCGATGTACCGTTATATTTGAACAGTCAAATTAAAGAAAAAGAAAGACATTTAATTAAGAAGAAACATAATGTCTGTTGTTAAAAATACCTACTATCTTGTTAACTTGTTCAAAAACGAATGTGCGACTCACTAATTTTGAAATGGAAATAACCACAGCCACAAGTCTTTTGGCGGCATTAGATCATAAAGCAGTTTGCCTTTTGCGTATCATTCTCAAATTATTAGTTTTTAACCGCATTGTCAAATGAGGAAAAAATACCAAAGAGAGATAAAGAGATAGAGAAAAAGACCGAGAAAGAGACACGGGGTGAAATAGAGAGAAAACTAGATAGATAATGTAGATAGATAAAATATCAGTAAACACTTAAAAGAATTATAATTAATAATATTTTGGACTATTATAATTCTTAACAAAATTACTTTTTTCGATTTTTTCTTTGGACTTAATTTTGGCTTCTTCCTGTACGTGTTACGAAATAATAAGTAAGTCTACGGACGTGATCGTTGTCTGCATTGCGTGAGAGAAAGTGATTCATTGTCAGAATAAGTAATACACCAAGATATTGTGCTCTAAAAGGCAGCCTATACTGGTCTTGGAGAGGATGAAATTATCTATTTTCTATGATTATGTCTAAGACCGCTACTCGGAAAAAAAGGACAGGATTCTTAAGAAGTATAAAATACGTATTTTTTAAAGAATAATTGTACAAACAAAAACAAATCAGACAAACTAGAGACACCGACGTTCCATTTAAATCCGACACTGAGGTCAACCCCTTCGACAAAATTGTTGTTTGAATACCGGAACTTATTTGACCCATCAACACATTGCACTTTTTCGTTTCTTTTTTTCGGCAAGCTAAAATCAAATTCAATATCAGTTTAACTCATCATTTTTTTAAATTGCACTGTTGTGAAACAGATTTGAACACAATGATCTTGTTGTGGGAAAAACTACCTACAAACCACTGTAGAGTGAATTCATTAGCCACACAATATAATAAATCTGCAAGTCTCCACTCTTGTAAAGTGATTCGCGCTGTTTCATGGTCTCTACGTGCGACTGATTTCAGACTTCATCAGGACTGCATGATAACTGCACGATAGGAGATGTTTGCTGCATTTTTTTTTCTGATGGCATTTTTCTAAACACTTATATAGATAGGAAAAAAATTTCAGTATTCCCTTATCTGTCTGGTAGTCTGTTGATGATTAATTTTCTTTTAGGCCCAAGACGTTATGTACAGTTATAATTTTGATGATAGAAATTTTGCGCCGCAAGGTTTAAAAAGAATCGCATATTATCCTCATGGAATTTATAATGTAACCGACTTTTTTCAATGATCTCAAATAATCATAGACCTGAGAATAATAGCTTTATGCAACATTCGATTGAAAAATCTCTGCTGCCATAGGACTGTAGAGCGAGGAGGTGGGGGTCTGAAAAAGGAATCTACCATTAAAGGAATAATGCAAATTTTAAGTTTCCTCAATAATTTACGCTAAACAGATCCTTATAGATGGTCGAGGACAATTGAACAAGTTATTTATCGGAACAAACATTAATGTTGATGCTGTAAACAAAACACACTTAATTCAATCAAGTCGTACTTACTTTGATAATTCTACAATAAAAAAGGAGCGTGTTTTAAAAGTTGGCCATCGACATCTTACGTTTTAGCAATATTGTGATGCCGTGGCAGTGCATTCTTCGGCAACACTCGCAGAAGTTTTATTGTGTAAAAGGACGACACATTATTTCAAGAGTTTTGTTTTACTTACTCTTCATTTATCATGGCGTCAGGGTCCCGAAACAACCGACAATAATCATCTCTAACATCTCTATACTGGTTGAGCCATCATGGCAACATCCACACTCATGCAGTGTTTCATGTCCTTTGCTCAGCGTTGCAGTGGTCTTTCTGCCTTCCTCTGTCCGTTTCAGATGTTATTTTCTCTCTTGGTCCTCGTGTATTTTTGTGTCGCCAGAATAACACCGCTCTATTTATTTTGCTGTATTCAAAATTAGTTTTGTGGGACGCTCAATTTTTCTAGGATTTTTGGTGATGTTTTCGCCGCCTGGGGAGTGGGAGGAGGGAGGTGGAAGCCATAATAGTCTACACATCTCAGCCAAAAAAATTAGAATTTTTTTTTTTCTGTTTTGGTGAATCCTCTTTCTTAAAAGTATTCGTAGCTGTTCATTAAGGCCTTTACAGTATTTAATTTCATTTTACAGGATTTTTTTTTACACTTATCCTTCTTTTCGTGTTTTTAATTATTAGCCTCAGGATTTTACAACAATTTGTACCAAAGCTGCTAGAAAGAAAAAAGAAAACAAACAAAGCAAAACAGACAGACAACAGCAACACAAACAACAAAAAGAGAACTGATTCCAGGTCCTAGACTTTTGTTTTTTCAAATTTGAAAGCAAGATTTACAGAAGAACGATAGAGTCACATGAATTTTGTTCAAATCCGAAGTTAAATTTAAACCTTGAAATCACATCTGTATACTTGACTCCTCTCGGAAATAGGAATAAACAAATGCAGCAATAAATTTAACAATTATTTTTAAAAAACCTTCACAGCTGAGCACCTATTTGATACAGTCGCACAGAGGGAGAAAATCCCTACATATATTTAAAAATGATCGGATTTCTAGAGTTATCAGGGCGCCGACTATATTAGCATTAGATCTACATTGTTATCGCAAGTTTGATAACCCTCTACAGCCAGATATTTATGCTACAGGCCTTAGAAGATTCCAGGTTTCAACTGCAATCCCCCTCTCTCTCTCACATTTTTTCACCAGGCTTTTACTCCTCTATTCCCTTATCTTACTTTCCCTTTTCTAATCGCTCTCTTCGGGGCTTTGGTGGCACAGAAGATAGCGAGCCTGCACCGAGGTCCGTAGGGACCAATCTCTCGCAGGCTTGAGCATCATCCCAACGCCCTGGTCTGAAGGAGGGCCTGAAAACTTGAGATCAATTTTTTTAATAGCTAGGTGAAGAAAACGCGCACATAAACAGTTCATGCCCACTTAAGATCGCATGTAAAAGAATGTATTTTTTTTTAATCGGGTTTTGAAAATATAAGATATATTAATTTTTATGTATGTGTGTGTGTGTGTATATATATATATATATATATATATATATATATATATATATATATATAATGGGAAAAAGAGAGAGAGAGAGATAGAGAGAGGGAGAGAGAAATAAATATAGAAAATTACTTTATCTCAACAGTGTCTTGTGTATATATTTATGTCACACTTCACATTTTGTTGGCAACATGAGAAACCCTTTACAGCTCGCTATCTTTACATATTGAGGGTTTTTTTTTTTCATTTCACTGAGTTTTATATTGTTTTGTGAGTATTTTTAGGTCATTTGAAATCTTAAATGGAACTGACGGTATTAAATTTTCAACGGAAAAATGATACATGTTAAAACTCCTATATTTTGATTTTACACGGGCATAGCACAAAATAGCGCTAGCGAGTTCTGACAAGTCTTTCTTAGATTGCCACGTATTTCATTCGGTAGCCAAAATCAATAAATAAACATTTTCACTATAGCAAACCATATTTTCACAGACTGATTGAACTGCAATGTAAATTGAGAATCCCACATGACATCGCATTTACCACCTTTTTTTCTCTGGAGATAAAGGAGATAACTTCGGGTGCCCAAGAACACGCTTCTTCTCTTTTTTCACATGGCAATGATTATTTGCAGCACTAAGAAGATAGATAGTAACGAACGCCGCACGCCCTGAGTGTGCTGCGTGACTTCTAACATAGTGATAATGGAATAGAAACTCGAGTTTGATCATCTCTGGGACACAAGTGCCCCCAGGACCGACCATGTTTAAAAAATAATCCATGTGCCCAGAGTTTGGCTTAAATTTATCATTTGCTTCACGCACATTGACAAAATAGAAAGAGAACGTGAGGTTCTTGAGACTTTAATATTCATGACAGCCACCCACACATGGGAAATTAAACACCATTCTTATACATAGGAAAATTAAACACCATTCTTATACATAGGAAAATTAAACACCATTCTTATGCAATATTCCCGTCTCTTTAACCGCATTTTGAGAAAGTTTAAGATTTTATTTTCGCAAAAAAAAAGAAAAAGAAATTAAAGAATACCCTTCACTAAAGGCCTAAGAATAACACTGCATATCAGTTTTGAAAAAGATCGGCTTCTTTTAGAACAAGTCAAAGCGCTAGCGCATATGTCAGAAAGCTGTACCAGCTGAGACAAAATTAAGGTCACGAAACAAAATAATGTATTCATTTCAGATCTGAGAGAGAGAAAGAAAGCAAGAGAGAGAGGCAAAGAATTAGCTATGAGGACACGAAATATTTGCATTATATTTATTCCTCTAGCTATTCCGACATAAGCTTTGTTGTTTGCAATCACTGAGTCTCAGACGTTATAGACTGTCAAAATTTTGTGAAAAAGGAAAGGAAATACTCAGTGCATAATATTAGACTAATTTAATACAATATGCACACTAATCATGATTTTTTCTCTTGAACTTTAAAAGTAGTCACATTCGACAACGGTTTGATGAAAAAAAAAATCAAATTATGGCGTGTCAAATAAAAACATGTGGATTACAATTAATTTTGTGATTGCAGTTAAGATGAAATACCATATCTGAGTTACCTGCCTTAAAAATGATTCTTATTTTTATAGTGACAAGAAAATTAGACAAACAAGAAATAAGAGAGTGTGTGAGAGAGAGACAGGCAGACAGATAAAGACGCAAAGAGAGAGAGAGAGAGCTAGAGGCGCGGGTAATATGGTGTGATAGCCTATCCACTTAAGGTGATCTCAGGCTTTAAGGCCACAGTCTAGCCAGTGCATCTTGGTGGCCTCGAACTTGCAACAGAAAGTTCCGTGCAAATCGCAGGACATTTTCGCCAGCCATTATGTCTCCAAAGTTCTAAGAGAGAGAGAGAGAGAGAGAGAGAGAAATGAATGACATTTGGACAATAGTGACTGGACTTTATGATTGTGTGTGGATCAGACAGAGAGGATATAAAACGTATTAAGGAGAGCGTGTGCGGTAGATTTTGTGATTAAAATCTCAAAAACTGAAGCCTTCGCAGGCAATTTATCTGAAAAAAAAAAAAGCCGCGCATGCCCTTTTTGTGTGAATACATTTTGCTAAAAGGCAGACGTATCGAAGCTGTGACTATTCTTTCAAAAAGTCTCTTGGTGATCTCATACTTTAGAAAAATATTCTGAAGAACATCGATTTTTACCGTTTCCTCCTGGAATTTCTTGAAAAAGGCAAGAAAACATTGCAGGAAAATCAAGCTAAATAACCATAACATCTTTTCTTGCGTACAAAACGATTATGGCCGTTGGAAAAAATTTTTCGTCGTGTTAGATTACTGTTCCACTTAGTAAATTTCGCAGAAATTTGTTTCTGAAGAATTTTGTGTTTATCCGTCGGTGCAATATTGAATCCCAAGTTTTCTACGAAGCTTCATTTGCAAAAAAACATCATGAAAGTGACGCATGTGATGCTAGAGGAACAAGTATGCTATATGATATTAGTCAAATATTTATTTTACAACAACCCCAACACTTTTATTTCACCCTGAAATGTGTTTAAGCTACCTTTTCTGTTCTCTGACAAGTGATCTTAGTAGAATAGCTTCTGGTAAATAGAATTTTAAGGACCAAAATATTATGGAAACAAATTTCAGTTATAAAAAATAACTAACATGGAGGGTTTGACACCTATTTGTTAAAGCTTAATGTTATTTGATATGGCTTGTTCTGAATTAGAAGATAATTAAATCGCCTATCTCTAGTGACACTGACAAAAGTCTTAATATTTTTATTTTAACTCAAGACGCATAAACGTAGGCACATGGCTGGAACACAGTATACATGTACTTAATAATAGTTTGACAAAAAAGGGGCACTGAACTTGCAAAATCTAAATCGGTCCATTTGTTCAGATGGATCGAAAACCTATCTAGTTAATGTAAATTAAGTTATTCCAATATCAAAGGGGGAAAGCATAGTAGATGAAAAGGTGATGAAGTGATCAAAACAGTGCTTGTTGGGTGCTCGTTTTTTTCCTTTTCTTTTCTTTAGATTTTGTAATCTCTTCTTACAAAAGAGGATTTATGCCTTGTGCAAAAGATTTTTTCTCACACGATTTGAAGATAGGTGACTTTAACATGTACCCTGTTCTATGAGATACAAAAAAAACTTCCAATATGTGTATAAAATCATTGCAGAGGTGCTTAAATGTGTTTCTCTCAATTCATGAAGGAAATACGGCTACTAGATGAGCTCTCGAGCTAGAATTTACAAATGCTCATCAAGATTCAGATCTATATCTATGACAGATTTTGGAATAAGCAAGGTTATAGTTTATAACTTAAAGAAGCAATAAGATGTTTTTTCACAACTGCATGTAACAAAGATAATGAACAATTTTTTTCTCTATTAAAACATTCCTGTTAAAATTGTTTGCGGTACCATTTCTCTGGACCATCACAGTTATTACAGTTAAATTGCCTTTTATTTAATAGATATTTAAAATTTAGCAAGTAAAACTGATGCATTTGTGTCTTAGTCCGGCCAGGTCTGTCTGTGGTGCTATTATGTAACCTCTCTCTCTCTCTCTCTCTCTCTCTCTCTCTCTCTCTCTCT
>BLXT01003865.1:1954926-1966085 GCA_019648995.1 Plakobranchus ocellatus | reverse complement strand
AGAGAGAGAGAGAGAGAGAGAGAGAGAGAGAGAGAGAGAGAGAGAGAAATTAAGGTGACCAAATACATACATGTAACAAAAACAAAAAAAAAGACATTTCCTAATGCGTTTGACATCCTTGGTAGTCATTTCTAATGAAAAGAAGTATCCGGCGCCGACAGCATGCATTACTGGGGTATGTGTTTCTGTGGTGAGTTTCAGTGAGTTTTGGAGAGTTTCGGTGAGTTTCGGTGAGTTTTGGAGAGTTTAGGTGAGTTTCAGCGAGTTTCGGAGGTTTTCGTGGTGAGTTTCGGTGAGTTTTGGCGAGTTTCGATGAGTTTCGGTGAGTTTTGGCGAGTTTCGGTGAGTTTCGGTAAAAAGACATACCGCATTATTGTGTGTGTGCATGTGTGATGTGAAGGCCTCAAGCAAGCACTGCCGCTTGACTCGTTTCATGTGCGTGTAGCTAGGCCTGTTGCTATGTCGAGGTCTTCAGCCCTTTCTTGGTTCACCTGCTGTGAGTATGTCATTGCAGTGACTCAGCCTCGAATGGGCTTGCTCCATTACTTTGCTCTTTCCTATTTGAGCAAGCCTGTATCCCTGTTCTTCTAGTTCTACTTAAGGGTAGAAGATGTTGTTGAGCCCAGTGGCATAGGGACTGTAAATGTGTGTGGAATTAGGCTAACTGAATGGTGCCAAATAAATGATTTACCATAACAAATACTTGGTATCAAAACCACCCTAAGCGACAATGGACTTGGAAGAGCCCCGGAGATAGAAGTAGAAACAGAATAGATTACATCCTCATTCACAAAAGATTCCGAAACGCCTCAAAACATCGAAGACACTGACGGAGATCATATCATATTCCAGTAATGTGTAAATTTCAGATAAAACTTAAGAAGTTAAGAAAGGCAAAGGCTAATTCTAAATTCCAAATGGGACTTACTAAAATCTGATGAAAAACTAAGAGACAAAATTGCTGTAGCTGTGCATAACAAATATGAAACTCTAAATAATATCTCAGAAATATCAGAATTATTGTCAGAAATGAAAAATTCACTTAATGAAGTCATAGAAAAAAACGTTCCCAAAAAAGATTTTAAATAAAGAGCATAAGATTTTTAAAGAAATGGATAAACAAAGAAAAACTCGATTTAATGGAAGAAAGGCGCAAAAAAAAAATGTAGAAGCCAAATACAAAGACCTAAACAGAAACATCAAAATAAAATGCAACGCAGCGAAAGAAGAATGGATTAATCAACAATGTCAGGAAATAGAGCAAAAGCTTAATATAGATAGCAAATTCATGTACATGTATGCTAAAATTAATGTTGTCAGTGGTAAGAAAATCAAATGTAGTAGCCCTGGCTGCATCAAATCAAAGATGTTAATGGAGAAGTAGGAAATACGAAACAGATGGTCAGAGTATGTTGAAGAAATAATTAAAGCATTAGATAATTTAGGGATAGATCTGACGACAGTGGTACAATTCCAGAAGATCTTTGTAAATGTGTTTTTACAGTACTGCCTAAAACACCAGGAGCAACAGAATGTGAACTTCATAGAATACTCAGTTTCATAATCCTGTTACGTGTTTTGATGCATAAAATGCACAAGAGTCTAAGACCAGAAATATCTCCAAAACAGTTTGGCGTTATGCCTGATAAAGGGACTAGAAATGCAATATTCACTATGTCAATGCTTATACGGAAAGGTGTATAGAGAGTAAAAGATCTCCACCGCTGTTTCATTGATTATTCTAAAGTTTTTGATAAAGTAAGACATGTAGAGCTGTTTCGTATGCAGATGCGTTAGACATCGATGGGAAAGACCTGTTAGTAATTAGAAATCTCTACTGGGATCAGACTGCATCTTTAAGAAATGAAGAACATAGTGATTTCAAACCCATCAAAAGAGGTGTAGGCAGGGATGGGTAATGTCTCCTGATCTTTTTAACCTATATGAAGAAATAATCTTAAGGAATCTTGATGGTATTTCAGGCTTAAAAATAAATATGGGGGAGAATCTTAGTAATCTCAGGTATGCAGATGATACAGTTTTAAAGCAGATTCCCGCGAACAATTCCAAAACCTTCTAGATACTGTAGTTTTAGAGAGCGAAAGAATGGGCCCGTCTTTGAATGTAAAGAAAACAGAATGTATGGTCATCTCAAAGAAATCCTCTAACCCCAAGTGCAATCTCTTTAGCAAAGGCGAAAAAATCGAACAGCAAAATTCAAATGTCTAGGTTACCTGATAACATCAGATGGCAGATGCACAAATGAAATAAGTAAAAGAATTGCCATGGCCAAAGATACATTCCAAAAAATAAAACCAATACTGGCAAACAGAAACATAAGTATGACAACCAAAATGTCGGGTCAGTGCTTCTGTATGGTAGTGAGTGTTGGACAAAACAAAGAAATAGAAAAAAAAAACTAGAAGCAGTAGAGATGTGGTTTATCAGAAGAATGATGAGGATTATCATGGACGGAAAAAAAGTCTAATGAATACTGAATAGGTTCTGAAAGAGGCTAATCTTGAGCGATCACTAATCAAAACCATAAGACAGAGGCAACTACAGTTTTAGGCCATATTCGCCGACGCAAGGTTTAGAACACTTAGAAATCAGTGGAAAGATTGAAGGCAAATGCAGTAGAGGTAGACAAAGAATAACTTTTATTGAAAATCTTTAAGTCATGGGCAATAGGCAAGGGTAGTAACATTAACAACAATTTTATAAGGTTAACTGAGGATAGGTTTGAGAGGAGGAACATGATTGCCAATGTCTGTTCCAGACAAGGTAACTGATGATGATGATGATGATGATGTATCCTTGTTATAACAGATTGGGCTTCGATTAAGCCCTCTTATAGTTATTGCCAATAATGCTTACTACTACTAGAGAAAAAAAACGGGAATTTTTAAAAAATTCGTTCTTACAGGATCCCTATCATAACCAGGCCTGTTATATATAGGCCTATGGTTTTCACTGTACCAATATAAGTTATTGTGTCCATTTTAAGAAAAAAAAAAAGTCAAAGAAAATAATGTTACTTCCATATATATAAATAATTACAATTTTCTATGATCGGTAGTTTATGGTCCAGTAAATATGATGGAGACAATCTTGCTTCAAACCAAAATTGTTCCATTGAGCAGGAAAATTGTGAGAAAAAACCCGGACTTTGCAACAAAAAAATTGAAAAAAGACAAAATATGCAGTCAAAACCAGGAATTTGGACACCCTGCTTAAATCATGTCTATTCATGAAGCTAGACTGTTTATTATCAACTTTTATTATCATTAGGTACCCAAAACTAAAATGCAAAATCACAAATGGCTTATAACTGTTTTTTTTTTAATAGAAAGACCTTGCTGAAACAAGAATTTTGCTACCTTTGTTTTTATCAAGCCTAGGATTTTTGTGCAATCATAATCAAACTGTTGTGGTCAAAGGGAAGTAAGAATTTTAAATTGAAACTTCATCCTCTGCTTTTCTGTTACATTTACACGTACTTTCTTTTCATATTAAAGTTCTAAAATGGAATAGAAAAATACATATCATCCTTTTAGGAAGGCAATTACAACATGAAAAATATGAGCATGCAAGATGGCATCATCTAGATAATGTCCTGAGCAGGAGGCTTTAACTAGCTTTTCAGGATGTTTCTTTCTGAATCCTAATAGAGATTTAGACGTTGATCATTATGAATCTGACAGTGAACTGAAAGTGGTACAGATGAGAAAGACTTCTTCTAGGACTTAGAATTAAATAGATCTAGTTCCGCAAAATCTATCTAAAGCTACTCCGACTATTGAAATTCAAATACTAAACCTATATCTAGATAACTTGAGTGATGCTGATAAAGTGATATGAATGCAGTTGACGAGAAAAATGATAGAGCAGTTAGCTTGTAAATCTTTGATCTAGATTTGGCATACAATGCTGACATAGAAGCTGGATGTGGTGATACTGATACTAATGATAGTGATGGCGGTAATGTAGGGTGGATTATATAATAAATCTTAGTAAGAGGCTTTCTCAAGGTATCGGATTTTGGTGGTTATGCTTGGGTTAAACTCGATGTGAGTGTCAACCCAAGTTATCCAGACTTCTGTTGTCTTATTAGTAATTACAGATGGGTGGAACATAGAAACTTATATTATTTATTGATGGAGATGCACTGATGAAATGTGGCGAAACCAGGCTAATATATCATCCTGAAGAATCTATTGTCACTGGATGCCAATGACACTAGATGAGATTAGAAAGATTTATTGCCATACGTATATTGCTACACATAGAATTGGTACCAAAAGCCAGATTTACTTATTACTGGTCACTGGATCCTGTTTCTCACACCTCATTTTGTGCCCAAGTTATATCCAAGGACAGACTTAAGAGACATATTGAGCTTTCCTCATTTAACACATACAAATAATGAAATATTTATTCCACATAGGGAGGATGAACATGACCTGGTGCATAAGATCAGGCCTTTATTGATCATTTCAACATACACTTCACAAAGTTGTTTTTATGTACCTGAAAAGAAAATTTCATTGATGAGAGTAGAAACGGGAGATATTGACTTCCCACGCAATGGACAGGTGATAGTAACAAAGTGGATGGTCAAGAGAGAGGGCTGGTTTGGAAAAAAAAAAAAACCTTTCAGTCATCAAATGCATAGCCCAATGTCCCGCGGTGAATAAATTAGATCAACTTCTACTATCGAATGCTTCGCAAATCTCTAAAGTGGTGGAAAAGCTTTTTTTTCTTTTTTGCCATCTGCTTGCATACGCTTTCAATCAGCACATCTTATACAAGTTTAGAAAAGTTAGAGACAAACGATGGAAACTCTGGACCAATTTGCCAAGTGGTAGTCTGCTCCAGAATCAGCAATATGGACTAGGGACCCCCCAGGGATCGTCTAAATTACAAGCACTTCATTAATTATGTTCTTTCCACTCCTGAAAAAATCACTTCATTATAGTGCAGAACTGCAGAAGCTAATGGAAGAGCAGTATCATAAAAAATTATGTAATTTTACTTTTTTTGCATTTCATTACAATTTAATTCATAAGAAATCTATATTACTTTGCAGAATTGAAAAAAAAACAATTATTTTTTTTTATCTTTGCGCAATTGAATTTTTCAAAAGAGGTGTATCTTTAAAAGCTACCTTCCAACTGTCAAAAGCAGTATTGTGCAACAGTCAATTTAACCACGGTATTGTTTTGGTGGAGTCAAATGAGATGCATATACGGTAATTATAACGTTCATGACTGTATGCAGGCAGCATTCTGCAGCTGACCAATACTCTCAACAGTTACTATCTATCTCCATCTCACAAAGTGAGCGGACCTTTGTCCCATCGATCTTTGAAGAAAAACCGGTCACACCTCAATGCAGTTGCAGATTAGAAACTTTTAATTTGCATACCTGATGAAAGCTTTCTGGGATCATCCAAGCGGAAATGTTTGAAGTCCATTTTTTTTTATACACAAATTCCTAATATAAGACAAAAAAAGTACTTTATTTATAGTTTATGAAAATTCAAGCGGTCCAAGAAAGTTTTGATGGAGTATATCATAAATGGCAATAGTTGAGGATGAAATTCAAAAGTGAAAAAATCCCTAGATAAAGA
This sequence comes from Plakobranchus ocellatus, assembly GCA_019648995.1. Taxonomy (NCBI): domain Eukaryota; kingdom Metazoa; phylum Mollusca; class Gastropoda; family Plakobranchidae; genus Plakobranchus; species Plakobranchus ocellatus. Next base: position 1,960,453 of record BLXT01003865.1, on the reverse strand, counting down.
CTTTTTTTAACATGTCCCACAGGAGCTTTTAATACCTAAAAAGGTTATAGGTACAGCATTCAAGAAAATCAATAAATTATTCAATTTTGAATTTCACAAAAAAAGTTTTTTCTTTTTTTGGCGCAAAACTTAGTTGGCCATTTTCAAGTGGCCATTTATGTAAATAAATATAAATGTTACAGGTCCAATTATTTTTCACAAATTCTTCAAACAATCCTCATAAGATTACACTTTTATCAGATATCTACAAAGGCTACAAATCTATTTGTATAGTTCATGAAAAGTAGTCCAAGAGCGTTTTAGCACAGTACATCATTTAACTCTCTGCTCCTTACAATTTTCTAGCAAAATAATGGGAAAATTAGATCACCAAAACGATCTACGCATGTTCTTAACAATCAATGTTTAAACATTTTTTCTCCTCTACGTTTCAATATTTAAAGAGCATTAATACTAACCAAGATTATCGCAACTATAGTCGTGGTGGTCCAATGTCTATACTGGCTCCTACACGTTACAGTGACTATTTAGATGTAGATCTAGCTAATGGCTGGTTTCGAGAGGCATCACTTCTACTACCAGAACAATGGAGTAACACACTGACAAACACAAAAACAAATATAAAAAGCAAAAAGGTTGGTGGCATAAATTTTTATTTCATATGAATCTGTATTCCATTTCCATTCCATTGGTGCACGGTTTGTAGTTTTATGTTGAAAAATAAAGTTATGTGAATTTTTTTACAACCCCTTTTAATTTTTCAAAAACTTGAAATTAATTCGCCTCTGGGGGACCTCACGGGTACTGAAAATTTGCCGCTCTAAGAGTTAATACAACATTGAATTATTGAATTTTTCCTTTTTTTTTTTTCTAAAGAAAAACCCAGTATTCGATTCCTTTACGGGTAAACAGCATACAGCATTAACAGCTTTTAAAAATGAGATATTTAAAAATAGGAGGAATCAATGTTATGAACATGAAGACTTTATACAAGAATTTAATTTTGATGAAAAGCTCTATTAAAAAAAAAAAAACAACTTATAAGAAAATTGAGGAGCGCTGGAAAGTCAGTCGTCAACAAAGATCTATGATGATGACAATGAACATTGTGAATGATGAGGACGGCAATGGCGGTTTTGGCAGTTTTTTCTTAATTTACTTTTAGTTGGGTGTGTGTGCGCACACTTTGCAGGAGCGAAATTATAATAGTTGCAAAGTAGATGATACATTCCTGATTTTTCAATGATGCTTTTAAAACTTACCACTTCATGTCAAAGTGAAGTTAGGGGGTGTCATTTTTGTTTTATTGTTTGTTGTTGTTTTTGTTCTTTTATTTTTAAACTCTAAAATATTATTACAGATTTCAAGACACTTTTAATGCATTTTTAAAAAATCACTCATGATAAAAATGTTAACCGCTTGTAACCAGGAAAGGACAAGTGCGATTCAGTTTAAAGATGAAAGAATATAAAATTGCAGAAGTTGATTTATAGGCCTATGAATGTAATTTAGGTCCGACAACCGTAAAAAACTTCACATGTTCATGCCAGTTTCACCAATTTACCGATCAGCTCCCCAGGAGGTTATGAGATTAAACACACCAAGCCAATATGAGTGTGAAAAGTGCTGCTGGATCAAAGAGAATTTTATGATACTGCATTTCTTTTGGCTTCCGGTGGCTAAAAGACAACCACTTCTGCTATTTGATAGGCAGTATTGTGTATATTATGTAACACACAAATGGTTAACCTTATCCATATGAGGTTTTTTATTGTCGTTTCCGTACATCTGGAGTAACTGAGTGCCCCCAAATTATAATATCAATATTGTCTTATTTGTATGTGTGGGGTAACTGCTAGTCCCCATATCGTAAAAAGGTATCTGTACGTGGGGGGCAACAAAATCACCCCATACTTTACATAGTAAAAAATACAGGGAGGGTTTCAGAAATGACCTCAGGTCAGTTCAATATTGATTTTCTGTCAATCATTATTATGTAATCCTATGTCAAATTGAATTTTTGAGGAAAATTTAAAAGCTGAAAGAAAAATTGCCATTTTAAATATTTTTTAAAAATTAAAAACAAGCCTTGGGATAACAAAATTACCCCACATGTACGGACAGGGTTAAACACTGTTGGTTTGCATAAGTGTTGCAGTTTTTTTTTGGTCAATTCCTACATACCAAAGATGTTTATCAGGCCTGTCATATTTAATCAGCAGAGTGTAAAACGATATATTCATGATTGCGGAAAAAGTTGAATGACCGGTAGGTGTGATAATACTGCTCTTTACTTGTCAACAGCATAGAAACTGTAGTCTGTTGTGACAAAGCCTTGAAGGCAGGCAGAAGTCCCATAGAATTAAAAGCGTTATTAGCCAAAACATATTATGTTTCAATGCGAGTTTATTAATTTTTTATTTAATTATTAAACTCTTTTAAGTTACCAAAACAATAGCAAGTAACTGAAACAAACAATTGTGGAATAAAATTGCACATGGAAATATGCCAAACTGTTCAAGGTTCCATATTGAGAGTGTCACAAATGACCTTGATTAGAATCTCAATCAAAAACCTTGATCTCCGTGAGGCTTTTCAGATTCTGTTATTGATAAACCTTAAAGAAAATGGTGTTTTGAATGAAAATGCGTGTAGTTTCCACACTTTGATTGAGAATTACAGTCTAGAAATAGATCTAAGCATGGACCCAACAAAGAGTGCAGTACTATTTTTGTAGTCTTCTCATACCACTGTGAAAAACTATGACTGATAATGTCATACTAAGCTTCCTGTGGCATCAGTTGATTATTTATGATAACTATTTTTTAAAGGACTTGTGCAGGAATGCCATTACAACGAGTTATCTTATGTTTTTTGTATTTTGTACTTCAGAAGTATTTTCATCAAACAAAAGTTGGACAGTTTTGGGTCAATATTTTAAGATATTTTTTACAAAAATGTAACTGGGTTGGCAAAATTTTATATAGAACTTGAGATCTTTCAATATTGGTGTCAAAATGAAGCTTTTTCATTTCTACGTCCCTTGATGTAATTTTTAGAAGAATGACATATACAGCATGCATGCACAAGGCAGAGAAAGAAAGTATTTTCGCAAAGCAACATAATCAGCTCTGTGCACTTAAAATGAACTTGACATTTTCTTCTAAAGCATTTGAGATAATGCATTAAGTACACCTACTGATGCTGAAAAGAGGCAAAGATAGGCTTTTGGATCATGAAAGTTGTTTAGTAATTGTATGAAGATATGTGATAGAATATAGCAGTTGAAAAATATTGAAATGCAGATTATCGGAGGTAAAGTGGCTTTGATCTGTTCCTGCAGTCAAATGGATTTTTTTAATATCATATCATTCAAAGTGTAGGCCCACACTGGAGGCATGCGACTTGTCATGGCTAACTTGAAGGACTGATGTGCGCTATCCACCGACAAGTTTACCCGATAATTTTCGTAACAAGACTGGCCTCGTGTTTCTTGCAGCAACGGTTAGTAGAATTATGCATGGTCACATAACGGCACCCCCCTTTTCCTTATCCTACAGAGCCCCTGACGTAAGATCAGGCTGTAAAACACAAAGGATAGCTCCGACGCTCCTACAAGTAGCCGACTTGTGCACTGGCACCAAAGAGAGAGAGTATTTCAAAACATGTATTGTTCGATACGCGAACTGCTGCCTTCAGTGTGGGCCTAAGCAAACACATCTACCATTGCATAAGAATTTATGTGTAACCACAGTGCAGTCTAGTTAATTCAAATCCTGATATTTGTTATTATCTGTAGTGTAACACATTTCAGATGAAAAAGATTCTACTGCACTTTCCATGAAACAAGTTTTAAAAATCATTTTGTTTCACACACATATATTTAATGAATGATGTGAAATAAAACATCTTTCTGGTATAAGAATCTTATACTTCAAAGAATTGCATTTCCACAGTTAAACGTACATGCCTATTAGGTGTTGCATGAATCAAATACCAAGGATCAAACAGTTTTAACAGCCAAATTAAAAAATAGCAGTGAACACTATGACAGTAACACCTAACACTGTAACAAGTCACCACATATGCAGAGAAAAAGGTAAATGGTTGCCAATGGTAAGATGATTACTGTGTTACTTATGATGATATTCTTGAGCTTCCCAAAATTAAAAATAGCTATCAACAAAATCTATCATCAAACAAAAGAGTAGTGATTGCCAATGGCTCGACTATGCTGCTGTTGTTGAGCCTGCGTCTGTTCTCGTACCACATTCTCGATGGAGGATGTTCTTGCCCGCACAGACCCACTTACCACTACTACATCTCTAATACCATCAGTGTGAACAGCAGCAAGCACATTACGACTTGCTCCATGTCCAGGGCCAGCAGCTCCAGCGCGAACCCGTGGAGAACCATGGATTGGTGGAGTTCGGGGACGGTCTAGGGACACAATAAAGTTCTGTAAGGTTACGTCTGAACTGCCTCCAGATTCCAGTGGGATAGGGTGTGTTCGGAAATGTTCAAGCATGTCAAAGATGGTCTCAAACCAGAGATGCTGCACACGGCATCGAGCTTCACTGTTGATTGTCATTCGCAAATGCTGGCAACAATAACAGAAGAAAAAGAAATCATTAAATGGGCTTTTCAAATATAATCTTACACCTTTTTGATGAAACTTTACATGCATGCAAGTTGGTTGTAAGCGCGAGTTCTGGCCAGTTGGGCTAGACCTCCCCTTATGAGAATTTACCTCCTACAGAAGCTCTGGCATTATGTCAATTGCACATAGTTCTTGATTTACATGTTAGACAGCAGCCAAAAGAAGTTGAAAGTTTGAGGGAGTACAGAATACAAACTATTAATACAAAACGACTATTACAATTTAATTTTTTTTTTTTATTTAAAATAAGCATTCCTGCGTAAGAAAATGCCCTGCAATTGGCTTTCTTTAAAATTTGAACCACCGACTCTTTATTAAGACTCTAGTAAGTACTAGCAGCCATTTTGACGCAAACTAGTCACTTTTTTAAATAACTATAAATAATCAGAAATTGAGAATAGATTTTGATTGGATCTTAAAGGCCTGGAGCTCTCAGTATTTATTGTGTACACAAATTTGTAAATATCAGGCAAACATTAACTGATAAAAGGCGTTATCGCCCGCCATCGCCCTTTGTGGGCGCTGGCGGGAGCGCCCGCTATCACCCGTTGATACTTGACTATAGCATACACTTTTATAGTACGGAATAAGCCCCTTTATTTTCTTTGCAGTGGCTGGGAGAGTTCTACTTTCGTTTTCCGTTTACTGTTCTAAAATTGAAGGCATGGTTACCGAGTAACGATTTTTTCAAAATGACCTTCAACTTGCTCTCGCAACTGACAGACAGATCGACAAATAAATAAGATGAAGATGAGGGTAGCCCTGTAGATGATGTTGGAGATGAAATTGATGATGAAAGTGATGTTGATTTTGATGTAGAGGAGGGAGAAGGTGATGGGCTAAGTCTAGACTCTTCCGACGATGATG
>BLXT01003865.1:1944423-1954573 GCA_019648995.1 Plakobranchus ocellatus | reverse complement strand
AGGCCTAGATCTAATCTAGATCTAGTGTCTCGATCTAGGTCTTTTCAAGACCGCTTGTAAATGTCCCAAAGCTGGAATTTCGGACAATTATAACCATTAGCTCTTTTTTTCTCCCAGTTTTGTTTCTTCTTCTCAGTTCGCTTTCTGCTTCTGTTTAATTTCAATGAAATACACACCAAAATTTTGCACCTCGGCTATTACTAGCTAGTATTACAGCCAGGAAAAGCGAAGAGAGAAAATTTCGTTGGTTTATGAGTTTTTTCTCTCAACAAGTTTTATTTTCCCCCAGACATGTATACATTTTCTGAAAGTTCATTGATTTTTCTAAATTATGATATTTTTTCCCCATTAAAATATTAGGTTTGCAAGCTTTAACAAGTCATTAAAAAAAGAAATTATGTTTTTCGTAAGAGTTATGTCCCCTGGCTTAGACACCAGCTTCTTAGGACGTGGTTGCTCCTTAGCCATTAAGACTAGTACCTATGGCACACTATTAGGTTGGAAAGGGTTAAAATAAGCATTCCTGCATCAGTGGTTGTGAAAGAAAATGCCCTGCAATTGGCTTTCTTTAAAATTTGAACCACTGACTCTTTATTAAGACTCTAGTAAGTACTAGCAGACATTTTGACACAAACTAGTCACTTTTTTAAATAACTATAAATAATCAGAAATTGAGAATAGATTTTGATTGGATCTTAAAGGCCTGGAGCTCTCAGTATTTATTGTGTACACAAATTTGTAAATATCAGGCTAACATTAACTGATAAAAGGCGTTATCGCCCGCCTTTGTGGGCGCTGGCGGGAGCGCCCGCTATCGCCTGTTGATACTTGACTATAGCATACACTTTTATAGTACGGAATAAGCCCCTTTATTTTCTTTACAGTGGCTGGGAGAGTTCTACTTTCGTTTTCCGTTTACTGTTCTAAAATTGAAGGCATGGTTACCGAGTAATGGTTTTTTCAAAATGACCTTCAACTTGCTCTCGCAACTGACAGACAGATCGACGAATAAATAAGATGAAGATGAGGGTAGCCCTGTAGATGATGTTGGAGATGAAATTGATGATGAAAGTGATGTTGATTTTGATGTAGAGGAGGGAGAAGGTGATGGGCTAAGTCTAGACTCTTCCGACGATGATGAATCTGCATGTAGATCTAGATCTAGTCCTAGTCCCACTGCCGAGATTGTGTTGTAAATTTTTTTCAATATATCGTAAAATAACTGATACTTAGTGTATATATCATAAGAAAGTGCATCCAATCTTCTATTTTTTGGTGTTTGAATTATGTTTGTACCTTCCTTGGTTTAAAATCTATGACAAGTTTTGTGAAACGTATACTTTAGTAAATTAGAATATGCCCCTTACACCCGCCATAGGCCATTGTTAATTATGGGCTGGGCCAGCCCTCTATCAGTTAAAACAAAGGCTTTTGAATAATTTTCAAAATAAATCATTGTTGCAGTCTTAAATTTAAACTATATTTTAGGCTCACTACTTTGTGACAAGGTGTGTATATATATATCTATATAGTGCATCTATTAACTGATCATATTATATTTCTAGAATTTAAAAAGATCTACCTTTCTATTTAGTGTCCTAACAGCGCTCTAGCAGTAAAAAAAAATGAATACCAGGAATGATAAAATTTCAGGTTGTGTTCATTTAGTTAGGTTTTTATGAGGAAAAAAAAAGGGTGAAAATGTTTTATTCTAAGTCATTTATGCGGAATTCTTAACTAAACATGCACAATTGCTGGATAGGAGCAAGAACGCGGGATTCTTCTTCAAGAAGCGAGGTTCTAGGCAGGCTTCACTCTTCCAGAGTCTAGATATATATTTTTAAAAATTAGTTGAAATTCAAAATGTGAAGGATCCTGAAACCTGCAAATATTTCTTTTCTTTTTTTTTTTCTGAAACAGAAAAAATTAGAGTAGAAATCTAGACTGTGGTACTAATGCCACATTGATCCAGCTGCTAAATAAGAACTGTGACAAGTTAGGCCTACACTAAAACGCTAATTTGTGTATATTTCAACCACTTTTCTCAAATGTCTATTGCAGAGCCTAAACTCTTGGCCATTTTTATATGGGGCATGTTATTAGAGCATCCATTAGTTGACTATCCCAGGTACACACAGGCAGAAAAAAAGAAGTATGGGACAGCAGAAGGAGAGCTAAATAGCACAATAGCGCACGAAAGCAAGTGGGCAAAGTGGAGAGAAAGTGATGCTGTTTTATGTCATGAGGAGACTGCTGTTTTATGTAATGAGGAGAGGCAGTTCATTGCTTATGGCCCCCTGCTACGTAAGGTAAGTCACCCACAACATGAGAGAGACATAAACTGACCTATTAGCCAGCTACACAATGGCTACATTATAATCAGCTTTTTATGATCACATCCCTCACCTTAGCTCTACCCTGGAAGTTAAAGGTGAGCACATACTCTCCCGCCCTTGTCTCACTTTTCCGCACCAAAAAGACACCATGCCCTGAAGGCCCCTGTTGTAGGACCAGCTGAGCAGCTTCTGCACGAGACAAGGTTCCATGGAACCATGGGTACTCACTAAGCAGTGCCTCCACACCATTCATTGAGTCATCATGGTGACCCTGTGCACCCTCTGGCTCACCTGCGCAAGAAGCATTCAATATGTAGCAATGTAACATTATTTAAAAAAAAAAAAAAAAGGTGCTGCAAGATAGTCCTGAAAAGTTGACGGAATACTTTTTCAAAATAAATAATGTGGGTCAAAATAATTCCCTGCCTGTCTCTTATTGGTTTCATTTATATGAATTTGAAGTTGGGTACACCCATGGTAGAAAGCACTGTGAAATTGAAAAGTACATTAATATTTTTTAGACAGCTGTATCCAAAAGGGTGTTGGTTATTTTTAGCCCCAATGTCAGGTTACATTTTTATTCAATCCCCCTGTGTTCAGACAGACACTCTAATTGATTTTCATCCTTTTTGAGTGCAAACCTGGTGTCTGTCAATGAAAAATTTAATTTTTTGTGCATTTTTGTCAAGTTTTCATTTTTTCTATCTCATCACGCAGTTACTGCATTCCAAAACTTAACATTTAAAAATAAAGCTGAACTTATCAATTTCATGAGCTATGAAAAGTTCACAAGAAATACATGACAAAACTGAAATAGTGGCCCTTAATACAAGGGCAATAAAACAGTGCATTTTTAGGACATCAAAAAATTTATAGCTAATTAAATATCGCATACATACAGTAGACCACACCTAAACCAAAAACAGCTGAACTGAAAAAACGGCTAAACCAAAAAGAAATTGAAGTGTTTTCTGTTTTTCTCTTATTCTTTCTTATTAAATATGCGGTAAACCGAAATCGTTGGCTGCCAAACTATCGCTAAGGCGAAATAAAAACTACCGGGAAAGCCCAGTCACTGTCCGACCGACACATGAAAAAAAAAGACTTTTTTTTGTTTTTCAACACACCTTGCCCTTCCCTTTCTTTCTCACATTACCGGTACACCACACAAACCCATTGCTGTTAGTTACCAGTACCTCACACTACAGACGGCCAGGCCCGATGTCTGGCTAGGTCTAGGTCTACTGCACACACCTGCCCATCCCTTCTCTTCCACCACTCAGTTACACAGCGGGACCGTGCCATGTCTAGGTCCCATTAGCGCTAAGCTAAGCAAACACTGTTGCTTCACAGCCAGTAATAAAGCCATCTGTCTTGCTGAGAACTTCAGTACCGGGAAACTTAGGTGATTATTAAATTGTAAAAGTAGAGACTTCAGGACCGGAAATCTTACTTAGGCGATGTTGAAGTTGTGGGAGCTCTATTATTCTACATCGATAACAGGCGCAATAACCTCTTAATTGAAAAGGAAAGAGAAGGAGATAAAGAAATGGATAAGAAAGAGAGAAAGATTCGTGGACAGGTGTGTTCATTCACATTTTGGTGTGACGATGGGTGGGATTGAATTAACTTAATACTTCGGAAGATGGTTACTCTCTTTTTAATCTTACTTATTTAATGCACTATGCTTAAACCAAAATAGAAATCATATTCCCTAGAATTTCGCGTTCCACTGTACATGTATGTAAATCATAGCCATAGTTTGAATAGATTGGTTGTATTGGTTGTATTGAACACTCTGTAACATATGAAAGTGAATATAAAGAGAGGCAGGTCTTGATGTGAGGCAAACTTGGAGAATTCTCAGGTGTTTTTTTTAAGCACCTACTAAGTGATATGTAACAAGTTTTATTTTTCAATTTGTAAATTAAAAATTAAAACATTATAAAGCTTTCTAAGAGTAGAATTAAAAGCAAGAGGACATGAATTTTCCTCACACAAAGATGAGTGTTCAATAAACCCTCAGTCCTTCTTTATCTTGTGCTATTCAGTTAGACATCTAGTTGAACACTGCTTGTGACAGGTAGTTTCTTTTAAATAGACCAAAGAACATAAATTCCTTCAGGTCTTCCCAAAAGTGGAAAGAAAAGTTGATTAATTTATCGTAAATGAAAAATAATTTAAAACAGCAAAGAAAATTTCCACAATTCTATTGATCTACAAGTTCACAAGCCCACAATCTCTTCAACAATCTCTCAGCCATCTCTTTTACAACCACCGCCTAAAACTTCTAGAAAATAACCAAACAATACATGCAAGATAACTCTACGTTAAGGTTCCGTCATATGTAATCAAGGTTAGTTAAATATATTAATCAATCAAATACTTTCATTTATCACCTCCCTAATATGTAAACATCTCCAGAAGTTTCCAGTTGTATCTCAAGCTTATCTGATCTCCAGGTTACACTTTAACATCTTACTGCAAACAATGTTTTTGCACCTTCAAAAACCTTCCGGAAATCCCTAGATCTAAAAATTAACAATGCTAAAATAACAATAGACTGTTAAACCAAAATGGGCCTGGACGGGCCAATTTAGAACCTGACTGAATATGACAAGTACATAACGTCAGTGTGCTAACCTTATGGCCTAAGTCAGACTTAGGCCAAAATGCAACTAGACCATTATGGGATTCTTCAAACAAAAGGCTATCCATCAATACTAAAATTATTCAAATGCGCCGATTAATTAATTAGTAATTAATTATTTTCTACTATGGCCTAAGTCGGTCTATCGACTTAGGCCAAAATGAATGCTGCAGCTAGGCCGCTGCCTTTTGGCCTAGGTCACGCACGCTTGGCTTATGCCCACTTGCACAGTGCGCCTTTTAGCCTAAATTAACATTTAAAACATTTGAACTCGCGCACTAAGTGAGGGTATTCTTCTTTTTTGGAAGGCACAAGTTTGCAACGGGCTGTTTGCCTCAACTTTGGGCTTAAAAGACATTGATTGCAGGAGAAGACGGAAAAAACACCTTACAAGGTGAGAAGGGCAGGTAGCGGTCTCTGCAAACTTGTAGCCCACGAAGAGAGAACATTTCTTCTGAAATGGTTGAGATAGTTACTATCAATCATCTCCCATTTTTATAGGAGGCAAGTATCGTACCAGGACAAAAAGTTTATATTTCCTGGCAAAACTCTATGTCAGCTCCATAATGAGTATGTTTTACGTTATGAGCATGAGTCAAGCAAATGGGAGGATATACGTTACAGAAGTTTCCCACCAACTGAACATGTCATTTTCTATAGCGGGGGGGGGGGGGGGGGGGGGGGGNNNNGAGATATCCCAAGAAATCCCTCCATTGCACAAGTTATGTTCGGACCTTTTTTATTTATTTATTTTTAAATGGTACTGAATTTTGTTGTTGATTATGTATTATTTAGTGCCAAGAAAAGCCACATTTTCACTTTCAAATTGCAAAAATTCGTCAGCCTCCCCCCGCCGCCTTAAAAAAAAATATATATAAATAAATAAAAATGGGTACCTTGGCCCCTGGGATCCCAAAACCCTCAATGTAACCCCTCCCTTCTGAAGTTCTTGATCCAGACCTGAGATCAATGTAATGTTTGTTTGGTAACTAAAAATGGCAATGTTTCAAATGAGCAATATCAATGTCATCTATTCCAGAAAGCCATTGCTCAGCAGTTGAAAGCATGGAACAAAGATTCCATCTCCTTGTGGACATTGGACCTTCAGTCGGTTTGCTAAGTCCTAAATTGCAGACAAAACTTGCACAAGATGACCTACTTTAACCTTAAAAGCAAAGAAGGTAGTTGCCACGTGTACAATGAAACCCATAGAGATCACTAGGAGGCTGTGTTTGTTTCCCTGCATTTCAATCATTTCCTGCGGTACCTTGAATAAAATCCTGCTAAATGATTTGGAGTGATGGCTGTGGCTATCAGAACAAGTCATATTGCTCTGGAACGATCTGTCACACGCTGATGGAATGCGATTCAATGCACAGCGTAATAAACAGGAGGCTAAATTGGGTCTTTTTTAGCCCGCATGACGATGTTTTGGCCATGCAAATGGTTAGGCAAGTCCCTTTCTTCAACAACGTCCTTGAGGTTCTTTTCACAGACAGCGTTGTAGACGCCATACTTGAAGTCTGTACGTCCTGGAAAATGTGCTAACAGTTTCATTTGTGTGCTGTTACTAGTACATTGGACCATCATGCACAGTTTCGAATAACTGGGATGTAAAGACTCATGGACAGACCTTCCAGCCAGGCTGAACAATGATAGGGAACAGGCTAAAGGTGACCGTAAGAAAGTTTGCAGATCTTCAGTCCATGAAATCAGTCAAGCCAGCTTTTGCTCAACACTTTTATGTTACCATGCCTCATGAGTAGTGCGTATTTGAGTGGCTGCCTATATAAGGGCTGACATTAGCACCGGTACCGACCAAAATAATACATACAAATTTTGCAATATGTGGGTGTCCCGTCGGAAGTCTTTTCCATATATATATATATATATATATATATATATATATATATATATTTATGTACTAATTTTTACTGGCTATGACCACTTTCTCTTATTTTTGCTGAGGCATCCAACGTAAGCACAAAAGTCTCGATGTAGGCTCTTCCGAACTAGATTTACATGACCACTGAAATTCAGCTTAGTGATGAGTACTAGGCCCTCCTACAATGCACGATTCTTTATTTCTACACAACTAATCTATAATAATTCACTATAAATACGACTGTAAGTACACGGTCCATGAAACAAATATAATACTAATAATTTTTTTAAAAAAATGATTTTAAATATTTCTCTTTTTTAAAGTTTTTATCAACCTAGACTTAGTTTAGAGATATAGAACCATTACAAAAATAATACTTTCTTGATGGGCAAAAATAAACAAACTTAATGCTCTTGGAATCTCAGAATCAGTTAAGATGCACAAAGAGGGCCACTAAACTGTAGACTGATTTATGAAAATAACATTTAATAACAACGATTGTTAAGCCACAAATCAAATACTACTTTAATAATAGTGGTCAGGCCTATTATCATGTTCACCATAGTCACCTAGCGCACGAAAATACGATAGCCTATGAGGTTCTCCTTTCTGCCTAAGTCATCTTACCTGCGCGCATTATAGCCTAAGTCGTGAACATTTTGGCCTAAGTCGTGCGGCCGTCAACGCATTATGGCCTAAGTCGTGAATATTTTGGCCTAAGTCGTGCGGCCGTCAGCGCATTATGGCCTAAGTCGATTTATTCTTAAATAAACGCGCGATTGTATAAAATAAGTCATCGGATATATTTGTCTAGTTCTTACAGTCAAAGTCATGTGTTTTTGGTACACCTAAGTCATGTAAATCGGTCATAAATCAGTTTTTTTAAGTTTACTCAAAACTACCAAAATCGACTTAGGCCAAAAGATTAGCACACTGACGATATATAAGCTCAATTAGATAATTCAAGGATTCAACATTAGCCAACAAGTCAAAGTCAAAATCGCCATTAAAATAAGTATAAAGCCTTGAACCAGTAAAAATACCTCAAAAGTTATATTTGTGGGATGAACATGCTAAAGAAGTTACAAATGGAAGAAACAAAAATTCATGTTTCAGATTTTTTCAGAATAATATTTAACATAAATGTAGCTGACAACAAACCAGGAGTAAACAGAAGATGTATAGTGCGAGCAAAAGTCTGCCCTTCCAATTTCAGTCTGCGTATTGCCTCCAGGTACCTGACAGAGAACAATTAAAAAGAACCTCATATTAAAAAAAAAGGGCTGCTTATAAGTGAAAAGTTCGAATTAAGAAATATATACTGTAAAATAAAAAAAATAGGGTAGATTAATCTAGGGTTTTCAAGCTTTGATATTTCATTCCTCACGGATTTGATTTTGTATGCTTTTTAAATTTTGATTATTCTTTCCGATAGCCATAGTATGCCTGTAAAATTTGTCAAAACAAATCTTGTTTTTTTCTATCATTCAACTTAAAATCAATTTTATGAATTTCATCTACAGAGGATTGACATGACCACTATGAAACTATAACAGTCACAGGAAACAGAACAAAAAACATGTACATAAGACACTTCAAAATGAATACAAATAGAAGTTTATATATATGCAGAAAAAATTGTTCACAAAAATTGATAATCTCTTTTGGAGTACCTATAATGATAGTAAAAGATTACTCCACAGAAAATGTGCGCCCCAAAGCAAGCATCACATGCCAGTCACTGCTATTAAAAAAAATCTAAATCTTTCAAGTATACTCAGTAAAGAAGAGATAACCCAGACGGACTCCTTGAAATGGCATGGTCACTTACCAACTGGCAACACACTTCATATCCTAAAAAAAAAGAAACACAATACAAGATTCATTTTATTGATTAATATGTCAAGATTATAGATATTTAATTTAGAGCATGCACGTTTAGCAAGACTTAACATTAATTTGATTCCAAATGAAGAAGAACTGTGAAGAAATTTGCAGTGTATAGGAAAATTGCACATGTGTCATATTGAAAGAAATATTGGATTAGATTTTTACAGTATGAAAATTTAATTTCCAATCATCTTGTATCATCAATTGACAAAAAATTTATTCTGGATATTTACTCAGTGTTTAAATTTCTGTTTCTTTTTTAAAAGAATATTTTATTCAAAAAGGAAAAAGAAAAACAGAAGCAGCAGATTGAGTTGAGAAATTCATGCATTACCTGCAAGTGTGACAATCGAATGAATCTTTTCATGCAGCGCGCTCTACTCAACAGTGCTCTTTCTAAGCTTTACTAACAATCTTCACGAAATTATTTAGTAATACTATATTACATAGAATATGATTATGATAGTACAACTCTTGTATTAAAGAGACAGTTGATAATGATGACATATTCAATACATTTTGATTTTTTTAAAAAAGACGCTCAAAATTTACAAACTAAAAATATATAATTTACACAAAGAAATGTAAATTGTTATTTATATTTTTCTTGTATACTTCTTTTGTAATTTATACATGTAATAAGCAAAAATGGATACCACTAACATTTTAGCAAATCAATAATTCTTGGGAACATTGACAGTATTCAGTATGGTTCTTATTTTTAGTCATTTATTTGTTTGGGTTTTAATCTTTGTTTTATTCTTAACCTGAGATCCTCTAGCATAAATATCTCCATTCTCATCTTTGTGAGCACTAAATGGTTCATACTTCCATTCATTCTGCGGGAAATGAAAATAGAAAATGTGACAATTATTGCAAATTAATAGGCTCTAAACATTGAGATTGACATAGCATTATTATGTGATCTTTGCCTTTGTTAAAAATCCAATACTAAGAATAATATTAGTCTTTTCTAATTATCTCTGCAGGATAAGGCAAAATGAGAATAGATCTGGCGATAAAAGATCTCTTTAAGATGTTAATTGGGAAATCAGTACTTGGAAATTGGAGCAATATACTTAAAAACTAACTGGAAAAATCTGTACACCAGCTGCCGGATGACTTAAAACCCCAAAGAAATTTGAGAACCACATAAAGTGACTCATTTCAACTGCTGACAATTTTGTAACAATTATTTTAAGTTAAAAGTATCTGACATGGCTGAATAGCAGAAGAAAATCCATGCAACAAAATCAAACAGTGAAATAAATTTTTCTAGAAATTAAAATGGCAGATCAAAGGATTATATTATGATCTTTTTTTTAAAAAAGTCAATATTACTTTTTTCCCTAACATTTAAGAAATTTCAAATATCTCTAGTAAAGCAAA
>BLXT01003865.1:1917646-1930213 GCA_019648995.1 Plakobranchus ocellatus | reverse complement strand
TGCTGTTGGGCCACTGTCGTGCTCGGCTGCTGCTGATACAAGTGCAAACTGCACTCGCCTCAAAGAATGGAAATTTTTTTGGGAATTGAATTGGCGCTAGGTTAGATCTAACTTTACTGAGCTGTCCAAGCTTGTCTGCGCTCTTGTATTGCACATGCCTCTGTTAGTTATACAGCACGACGTTTCTTTCTTGGCATGATTTTCTTTTTTGAACAGACTCTGCACAATAATTTTCAATGCGAAAACCGCGGAGATCTACTAAAAGATTGAACAAAACGAAGGTATATAAAGATCTATAAACAAATTCAATAATACAATTTGTAGCAGTCGAGATTCACCGAACACATGTTCTGCGTAAAAATAGCTGATCGTGACCTTTGACATAGTGCTCCACTGATGTTACTTCTCGCTGACTGTACCAGCCAATGAGAGCAGGTCTGATCACACAGAAGTTGCAAGCCACCGTGCGAGTACACAAACTTTGCCTAAAATGGGTCAAGATGTGGATCAATTTTTTCAGATGGGGTCAGTTTATGAATGAATGCACCAATGTGGGAAACTATAGACTGAAGAGCTATGTGCAGATGTCTTGTACGCATGTAAAGGATTCTATCGATACCAAATACAAGCAGATAGAGGTATTTTTCGCCCAGCACTCGGCCATAACGTGCGGTCGTTTTTTTAGGTTTTTGGTTGACCTAGCCTGAAATTGGTCATATTTTGACCCTACCCTCCTTCAGAAAACATCAATTTTTGACCACATAGACATATATTTTTCTGTATTTCTTGGTGGATATGCATAATAGAATGTTTGAACTTTGCGATTCTGCAAAAATCTCAATATGGACATATTGATCCCTAAAATCGAAATTTTCATTGCCAGAGAAGCCGCTCCTCCTGTTAAAGGGCTTCTGAAAGCAAAATGCAATATCATATCATAAGAAGAACTCTTGACTTTTGGCTTTTAAAATATGCCAGATATGCCCAATTTATGGCTGGCTCACCTTCCTGTAGAATCTGCTGTCTGTAGCAGCAGGAAAAATCTCAGTCTGAATTTCAAGATCTCTGAAAAAAATTAACACAGAAAGTATAGAAATGTAGATTTTACATAATGTACTCTAAGAAGTGCTGCAAATGTTGTTATAATAGCCGAGTGGATGATATACACGCAAGTAGTTATAAGAATTTTTGTCAACAAGGAGAATTGTCATGCTAAACTGTGATTCTTGTGGAGTTCTTATTTAACCTATATCAGTCAAATGGACATCTCAGACTAGATTTTGCAAATAACAACATTCATGTCATTCTGCTAACAAGTCAAATTTATCACAGATGAAATCATTGATACACCTAAAGATTGCATTGTGTACGTAAGTCACAATTACCATAGATTCAC
Source organism: Plakobranchus ocellatus (assembly GCA_019648995.1). Lineage (NCBI taxonomy): Eukaryota > Metazoa > Mollusca > Gastropoda > Plakobranchidae > Plakobranchus > Plakobranchus ocellatus. The sequence continues at coordinate 1,928,817 of BLXT01003865.1, read as the reverse complement.
CTGAAGACTGCATTCTCTTAATATATAGTCATATTTACTACAGTTAAAAGTTTTGATATCCTTAAAGCCACTTTTTTGTGGGCTTTGCAATGATGGGAACTGCGTTAAGATAGTGTGTTAACTAACTTGCGACTAACCCATTTTCTTCTTGCTATTCCCTTCAGACTGAGGTTTTTTAGCCTTTTTTAAAAATTTGTAAAAAAAAAGTAATAAAACAGACATTCTAAAACTTTGGACACATAAAATTCATTTTTAGATATGTTAGTTGCAACACTTTTTATTCAGCTACCTTGATATGTTTATTTTGTATGTTTTTTACAAAAAAGGTAAAAATTTGATATTTCGGAAAATTTCTGAAGCCCATGAAAGATGTAGCAAACAGATAAGAACACACAAAAGTAAGGAAAGACGCTTTTGACTTCAATGGATTTTATTTAGATCTAGATATCTAGACTGAAAATCATCTGTTTGTGCTCATATTTTCGATTGGATCTTGATTTAGTGCTCCTAGATCTATTACTCTGAGTGTTTCTTAGTAGGTCATCAGTGGAATCACTGTGACTTTCTCCATCTACCTCTCAGATTTCACTAATTCTGGACTGACTTTCGGTTCTAAACTATTTTATAAAAAAAAACGAGTTCTGCAATGACAAAAATGCGATTTGGAATACTGAGGAAGAAATGGTTCAGAAACAATAGTGTGTAGGCGGCGAGTTGTTTGTGCGATTATTATGGATGTTATAGAGCGTTAAATGTAAAAACAGCAAGGGTTGTGGGCGCCGTCCACAGATAATTTTTTGGGTTGCCCGCAACAGGTGCAGGCAGCGTCGCAAGTTAATATTGTGAAAAGATCAGGCATAAAAATATTTCAGGAGGAAAAAAACTGTGTTGGTTTTTCTCAAAATTATTAGGGGCAGCATAATCTGGTCTCAGGACATCTTTATATTCTCTTTTTGAGGAAAAATGTTGAAGAGAATAAATGCAGAACGTGTAGTGGATGTTGTTTCCAAGAAGTGATGTCACATTTTTTTACTCTTGTTATGCAGGATTTTCAATTTACCACAAGATTTAATGTGTGATGGGTTGTGATGCAGATCATAGTTTGAGCTACATTGTACTCACACAGACTTGCAGACGTCTCTAAACGTGACCCACCATGGATTATCTTCCGTCAAAGATGCTGTCTCAACACTGTGGCTTTCCTGCAAATAATGAAAAAATGTTCAACTTCACTTTATAGATTGAAATAGAGGCAAACTCTAACATTTGTCCTAAGAATTGAAAAAAACACAATCAATGCATAAACTACACATATGCAAATAATTGAACAATTTTACCTCTTTCTTTAATTTTGATCGAAACAAAATATATCAATGTCATTCCAAATAAGTCGAAAGATGCAACCATGCACAAGGTTAGCAACATTTCAAGCGCTTGTGTGCAACTATAAAAAGTAAATAGAGCTGTTGTGATTCAGTGATAAGATACTGACGATTTCAATTTTTCTTTTCTTTCTTTTTTTTTTTAAGTAGAAAACAAATAAAGTTAAAGCTCTTTTTACTCAGAAATCCTTCATGTCACATGCTGGTCATTAGGATTCATCTCAAGACAAATCATCACTGTTGGTGACTATCTGAGTGTTATCTTTATTTTTGGCTGAAATCTCTTTTTACACCAGCTTGTTTTTAAAAAATAGCTTTCAAATATGACCTGCTGCTTTATAGCTTCTCTTCCCTTGCCAGCCAATGAAATTATCGGTCTTCCCACATGTGCCTCTCTATTGATGCATAATGCAAAAACAAAAGCTGAGTTGGGTATGGAGAAAGTTTCAATATGAGGCTAAAAATTCCTTGTAAAATTATGATTTCTGGACTTCAGTCAATCATCAGATGAGAAATGTCATATTGGATTTTTCTCGAATTTCTGGTTTTACAGAGATCAGCTCTGTCATATGCAGAGAGCCAAACAATTTTTATGAATGAGAACCACTAAGGTGTTATCCAATGCCAGATCTGACACACACATATGTGCAATCAAGTTTTATCAAACATTTTTTTTACTGTGAACCTCTCAAAAAGGTTACATTATTTAGGCTTTTGTCTTTGATTCTTCTTTTTAAACTTCCTCCTAGTCCTAGATATGGTTTTCTTTGCCTGAAACTGTTACTTTCCAAGTAGCCCAGGTATCAGGTCTAACTTACTACAATTATTTCATAATCCACCTCAGGACCAGCATCTTCACACCACTTCCTGATCTGGGCTTTCATCTCAGATGGTGTCATTGTTGGTGGTAATCGCATGTCTATACCTGGAAAATGATGGCACAAAACGAATCAATTAAGAGAGCAAAGGTGAGAATGACTCAATTTCAGGTTTTAAAGCAAAGCCTCTGTAAAAGATTCCATAATCAAAACATTGAAAACAGCTAATTGCTTTGTTCAATAACTTTGGTCAGCATGAGCAGCAGTTCATAGAAAGAATGGATAAACTTCACTATAGTCCCAATATAGAATTATTTGCAGCCTTAGAACTCAAGAATTTATGGTTCTTACTCAAAATACACCCAGCGCTGTATGGAATCTCAATAGCTGTATAGAACATGTAAATGTTCTTGTTACTTACATGCTGACATTGATGCTGGCACAACGTTTGGTTGCACGCCACCCTGGGAAAAAGAAAAGAAAACCTCCAAAAGTCTTAATTCTACATGGAGTTTTTTTTTTTTCTATGTTTGATTTTTTTTTCTTGCATCGATCTTTAAAAAAGCTATGCAAGCATCATCATATTATAGATTTAAAAAATTACTTATCTTTTAAATTTGACTTTTTTAAAAAAGTTTTGAAATGTTGAATAACAAGAGGATCTTATAACTTTTACACAAAAGTATTTCATGGTTTATAATATAGGATTAAATGAGAGGGAATAAAATCTTTAACAAACACCTTTTTCTAAAAGGACCTTTTTGACCATACATGACCATTTCCGATACAAATTCAGCGACAGTCATAAATAGAAATAATTGACATTGAAATTTCAAAACAAAATAAAATTTTAACACAACATGTGTCACAAATCTATGATGGTGTCAATAGGTTTGTATGTACTTATCGCATGAAATTAAAAAAATTAAATAGATAAAAAATATCATCAACACACAAATTACTCTGAAACAGCAAAGGTTTACATTTCTCTGCTCAATTAACATATCATTTACCTCTAATATTGTTACATTCAACGTTGTCACAGCCCCAAGGCCAGCTGCAGTATTTGCTTTGTACCTGGCATAAACAGCAAATTACAAAGATTACTAATTGACACAATAGACTATCCAATTCTTTTCATTCTTACAAAAACAAACAAAAAAAAAAAAAAAACAAAAGAATTACATTTTTTGCCTAAGGTTTGGAATTTACATTCTTTTCAGGCAGGCATTGTTTGAGTTGTCTGAATGATTCAGCTTGCATACTGAATGTTTAATCTTTATCTCTGAAAGCTTTCCAAAGAGAAAACTGGATAGATTATTTTGATTTTTAACTAACATTGGATTTTTTTTTTTACTTTCTGAAAAATTATTTCAAGGAAGGAAAAGAAACCTTTAAATTATTCCCTATCACAAGTTTTATAAGACACTCCAAGTCATTGGGGCAGGTCTAAAGACCTGAGTAAACATTTAATTTTTCTTTTTTAATCCATAAATATTGTTTTGTTATGTCCAAACTTGACTATTGTACAGACTGTCAGACTTACAATTTTTCTTGCTCATCCCTGAAAGCTAAACAATAGCCAATTACATTGTGCTGTGGACAAATAAAAAACACATGAGCTTAGATCATAGGGTTTGTAAGGGAGAGAAAGAGTGAGCGTAATCTACTAGAGGAGGTGGAAGATAAAACGTGTTTGTCTAAAACAAAAGTGTCCAGGTTTGTTACAGCATACAAGGATTACATAAAAATACTAATATTTCCTTTTTCATGAAAGTCCACAAGCAAAATGAGCAGAGCACTTACTAATTTTTTAACTGCTGTGTTTTCTATGAAGGCTGAAGCATGTCCTGGTGGCCCTCTACTGGTTATCTTAAACCCTGGAAGATTTGAAACAAAAAATCAATCAATATACTCAGACCTCAGCATTTCTTCAGTGAAACAGAAAGTACCAAGCATGGCTTAATGCTGGAACAACCATTGTGTGAGACTTGGAAGGAAACTGAGATTGGTTGCTCTGCTCACAGAAAAAACATGCACATTTCATTCGTTTTCTTTTTGCATTCAATCTCTCATAAAGTGTCTTTGTAAGAAGTTAAAGAAATAAAAGCAGGATGGAAATTTTACTTTTGATCTTTCTACTTTTTACTTTCCATATCAATTACACACCACTTTTGCAGTTAGCAATGTTTCTTTTTATGCAATTTGTCCTGTAGAGACCTTGCTCTCAAATATTTTATATCAACTGCACTGCTGTTTGCCACCGCCAACTTAGTTGCGAGGCTCAGCAGGGCACTGTGCCCCAGTGACCCTGTGACCCTGTTCACCAGGCTGCACTGCGACGATATTGTAAGATTTTTAGGATGGTGTAATTAACAGATAATTTTCACTAACATATGTACATTTTGGACCTTAAAATAAAGTTTTGAAGATGGCAAGGGCTACAAGCAACAAAAATATTTATTTTGACTACCATGCTGTGATTGACTTGTGGCGAAAACTGCTTTTATAGAGAAATTTATTTATTAGGTCAGGGTGACACAAATTCAAGAAGACATTTCAAAAACATGAATAACTTTAATAAGAAATGGACTTTGATTTTTTGCTAAGCAGAAATGTAAGAAGAAAAGATTTCTACTTCATATGAAGCTGACTTCTAGAGTGGCCCACCTTGCTTTTAATGATAAATCCAATTTGAATTATAATGTTCATGATTTATTTGCAGATTGCATCGTAGGTAACAGAATCCCGAAATGCACATGACCTCAGCAGATTATTATTTCAGCACAAACTAAGAATATCAGAAAACTGTTATCTTGTAGATAGATCTTTTATGTTGTTTACAACAAATTATTAGATCTATGAAAAGCTAACACTTATTTTGTTTATTACAAAAATATCTTCTCTCTCTCCCTATTCACACGCTCTTTACATCTATGTCTCTCTCTCTCTCTCTCTCTTCCTCTGACTCTCTTCATCGTTCTCCACCTTCTTTTGTCTCCTTATCTTTCTCTGCCTCTGTGTGTGTGTGTGTGTGTCTCTCTCACTCACGCAATCCGTATGCCTCCTCTTACTGTTTCTTTTTTTTCTGTTTGAAACAAACACAGAAGGTTTAGCAATGATTTTTAGTATATGTTTTCCTCCTTTCTTTTACTCGAATAAGTGATTGTTGTTGTTGAGATGTTTGTAAGAGGTAAAACTTAATTGTGCTTTAAGATTGACTAGCTTTGTTTTTCATGGCGTTAGTTGTGTGTGTGTGGTTTTTTTTTCTATCGGTGATTCTACGAGTTCCCACCCACCCTATTCTCCTGAAAAAAACTAAGATAAAAATCTATGTTTCTGTGTATAGGGTAGGCAGTGATATTTTAATTTGTCATATCGTCAAAGAAATTATTCTGCGAAATTTTTTGTGATATACTGTCACATGGTTTTCAAGGCCTAAGATTTTTTTTTACATTCAAGTTGATAGTTTACACACTGAAACCAAGTGGGAATAAAATCATAAAAAATAACCTAAGGTGGGCCAATTTCGTGCTTTTCGTACATATTACAAACAATTTTTCAAAAGTCCGTTTCATATTTGTTTAAAATTAACAGTTTGATAACCTATTATTAGTATTAAAAACCACTGAATATCCACGAAAATTTTAATCACTAACACACGCTACAAATAATTGTCCATATATACACGATGTGATCAGAAATAAATATGATTTTTAGAGCATCTTGTGTAGAGAAAATGATCTTTTAATAGATACCAGTCTTGACTATGTTGAAAAGTTTGACTTTTGTGAATAAGAGGTTTAAATTTAAACATTTGTGCACATTTTCCTATTGCACTGCTGGTTGCCGTGTCCTGTATGCCTAGGCAGGAAGCATCAGATAAGGTCGCCGGTGCCTGTCAGATCTAATAACCGCAGGTGATAAATCTTGGCCTGGCAGCCATGCGCCTGATGTATAAAGTCTTCTAAGTGTGAAAGGTTTCTCGCTGGTCCCCGAACTAAGTTACTGCTCTGACCGTTATGAAAAGGCCCTGTGACCTGTACTTACACCAGACAGACCTTTCTCCATAGAACACTCTCATTTTATTTCCAGGACTGGCAATACCTGAAATAAAGAAAGTAAATACAAAGAGAGAATGACTACGCACCAACATTGTATAGTTTTAGCAATAATCTAAAATGTCTGTCCAACAGAAACAAACAATGACATTTCAAACTACAAATGATTAGTACAAGAAGAAAAAACAAACCTGAAAGAGGATCTGGAACAGCCAAAAGCTTCATGCCATTTGATACTGATAAAAATCACAATCATTCTTACAGATATAATTAGCAAAAATGTGGGGCCTTTAAACAATATTGCCAATGAAACAGATTTCTGGCATTAGCTTACACACCGTACCCACATCTCTCCATACAAAGATCTTGGTATGGAGCGAAAATTGAGGTACAAATGACATTGGCAAGTGTTCCTTAGAAACATTAAAGATTGAATTTTCAAAAAAATAAAATATATTTTAAAAATCCTGAAGATGTCGCAAAAAAAAAAAAAAAAACAGTCCCTGATACACAGTTCTATTTTTACATGGCTATTTATTAGGAAGTATTTTGTCTTAACCTCTTTGCATTTTAGAACACATGTCTCAGAAAGTTTCACAACAAACCTTCATCTAATCCAAAGCAAAGATTGAGGTTTTTAAATTCCTGAGTTTGAACAAACTTTTCCAGAGGTTTGCTACCAATCTCTTCATCTGGAAAAAATAAATTTACAAATGAGAATTGAGGATTTACTTCACAATACTTACCATTCATTCCACAATCTATTAAATCACTAACTAGGATCTAAGATCTTTTCAAATCTTATGAGATCTCACTTTGTTGCTGCTCTCAAACAGGTTTGGTGTATCAGAGCAGTTCAAAATTCTAGCAATAGCATTCTTTTTTTTAAACCAAACTTAAATGTTTATTTGGGCTTAGTTCACACTGTTAACTTACAGAGTTAGATTTTAACACACTACATGTATTATTTAGACTATTTTAAAATTCACAATGACTACTTATGATTAGAAATTAAATAATTTGATGGAGGAATCTACACATTTTGCACAAGATTTTATTCACATTTTGCACCAAAAAAGCAAACAAAAAAAAAATTTTCAGCCTCACACCTATGTAATTTTTAGTAATGATTAAAATATTAAAGCTCACTTTGGTTGTGTTCTTTTTTAATAAGCAAGTAAGCTCACTTAGATAATTCAAGGCTTCAACACCAGCACACGAGTCAAAGTCAAAATCGCCAATAAAATTAGTATAAAGCCTTGCATCAGAAAAATACCCTCAACAAGTTATATTTGTGGGATGAAAATGCTAAAAAAGTTACAAATGGAAGAAACAAAAATTTATCTTTCAGATTTTCTCAGAATAATATTTAACATAAACATAACTGACAACAAACCAGGAGTAAACAGAAGATGTATAGTGCGAGCAAAAGTCTGCCCTTCCGATTTCAGTCTACGTATTGCCTCTAGATACCTGACAGAGAACAATTAAAAAGAACCGCATATTAAAATAAAGGCTGCCTAGGATTGAAAAGTTTGAATTTAGAAATATGTACAGTACAATGAAAAAATTGGGTAGATTCATTTAGGGTTTTCAAGCTTTGATATTTTATTCCTCCCGAATTTCATTTTGTATGCTTTTTAAATTTTGATTATTCTTTTCCAAAGCCAAATGCCTGTAAAATTTATCAAAACAACTTGATTTTTTCTATCATTCAACTTGAAATCAATTTTGTGGATTTCATCTACAGAGGGTTGGCATGACCAATATGAAACTATAATTAATAGTCAGGGGAAACAGAACAAAGAACATGTATAAGACACTTCAAAATGAATACAAATAGAAGTTTATATGCAAAAAAGAATTGTTCACAAAAATTTGATAATCTCCTCTAGAGTATTTATAACAATAGGAAAAGATGCATACACCCCAAAGAAAACATTATATATCAGTCACTGATATTCAAAAAAATCTAAATCTTTCAACTATGCACAGTAAAGAAGAGATAACCCAGGCAGACTCCTTGAAATGGCATAGTCACTTACCAACTGGCAACACACTTCATATCCTTAAAAAAAAAGAAACACAATACAAGATTCATTTTATTGATTACCATTTTAAGCTTATAAATATTTAATTTAGTGCATGCACGTTTAGCAAGACTTTACATTAATTTGATTCCAAATGAAGAAGAACTGTGAAGATATTTGCAGTGTATAGGAAAATTGCACATGTGTCATATTGAAAGAAATATTGGATTACATTTTTACAGTATGAAAATTTAATTTCTAATGCCTTGTATCATACATTGACAAACAATTTATTCTGGATATTTTCTCAGTCTTTAAATTTCTGTTTCCTTTTTAGCAGAAGATTTCTTACCAAAAAAAAGAAAAAACAGAAGGAGGAGAGTGATTTGTGAAATTCATGCAGTAACTGCAAGTGTGACAATCGAATGAATCTTTTCGAACAGCCTGCTCTATTTGACAATCACATACAAAATTGTATAGTAGTACAATATTACATAGAATATATGATAGTGCACATCTGGTGTTAAAGAGACACTTGATAATGATGGCATGTTCAAAATATTTTGATTAAAAAAAAGCGGCTTCAAATTTACAAAGAAAAAATATATTTAGACAAAGAAATGTAAACCGTTATTCATATTTTTCCTGTATGCTTCTTTTGTAAATACATGTAATAAAAAAAGATGGATACCATATTAGCAAATGAATAATTCTTGGGAACATTGACAATATTCAGTATGGTTTTAATTTTTAGTCGTTTATTGTTTGGGGTTTTTTTTTTTGTTTTATTTTTAACCTGTGATCCTCTGGCATAAATATCTCCCTTATCGTCTTTGTGAGCGCTAAATGGTTCATACTTCCATTCATTCTGCAGGAGAAGAAAATAGAAAATGTGACAATTGTTGCAAATGGATAGGCTCTAAACATTGGGATTGACATAGCATTATTATGTGATTTTTGCTTTTGTTAAAAATCCAATATTAAGAATAGTATTAGTCTTTTCTAATCATCTATGCAGAATACGGCAACATGAGAACAGATTTGGTAATAGAAGGATTTCTTTAAGATGTTATCTGGGAAATCAGTACTTGGAACTTAAGTTAACTGGAAAGGCAGTACGTAGAACTTGGAGCAATATAATTAAAACTGACTGGAAATATCTGTACACCTGCTGCCAGATGACTTAAAACCCCAAAGAAATTTGAAAGCTACATCAAGCTACTCATTTCAACTACTGACAAAGATTTGTAATAATTATTTTATGTCAAAAGCATCTGACATGGCTGAATAGCAGAAGCAAATGCATGCAACAAAATCAAACAGTGAAAAAAATTTTTCTAGAAATTAAAATGGCAGGTCAAAGGACTATAATATGATCGTTTTTTTTTTAAAGTAAATTTTACCACTTTTCCTAAAATTTAAGAAATTTCAAATATCTCAAGGGAAGCACAAAAAAAAAAATAAAAACCCTTGATTTTGGCACTGGACCCATAATGCCAAGTTCTAAACATGATGCAGAAAGTGAATGAGTGGTTTGCTAAGAACATGACTGTATTCAAAGGTTTAAGAGAAGTTTGTGACATTGTATACATTCACAAAATTAGTATTGGCCTAGCTAGAAGGTGATGGATAAAAAAACTTGATTGCTTTGTAAAGTATGCTATCAAATTTATCCAACTTAAAAAGGAGTCCACCTAAACTTTTGCTGAATCATTTACCAGGCGAATATTTTGAAGGAAAATAAAGGCAAAAATTGTTCTAAAAGTAAAAGGCAACATACTTATTATAATTTTCACTCAGACCAATTGCGCTGTAAGGTTCACAAGAGAGCAACTCACAGGAAAGACTGGTACAACATCCATGTGTGATGACAGCATAATAGCTTTCAGGTCAGGGTTGCTTCCCCTCCACGTCATTAATCCCAGTGGCTTTGATTCTATACCACTCTATGAAATTAGTTGTTTAAATAGGGTTAATTTGGCTCCCCAAGCTTACAACAAAACATAAAAGGAAAGTCTCGTATTTTCTCATACTCTGAAAGAGATAATTTAAAATGAATTCGCTTTCATAATTTTTTTTTTCCAATTCTTTGGCATGGCTTGCAGTTTTTGTTCTCATGGTTTTTTTAATATAGATTCTCAAGGATGATCTAAATCCAAATCCGTCAACTTGGATAACATTTTTTGGGCAAAAAAAAACCATCTTTCTTTGTGCTGTCCCTATATAGCATTAGATATATATATATATATATATATCCACAAAATCCACAAAAATATACATATGTTACTTTAAATCATGCAATTTTATGTGGGCATATTTAAAGATCCCAAAAGTGTTTTATGGATTTACACAAGAACATTTCATTACACCATTTGAACCTTATTAAGCATGCAAAACAAAATATTGTGGGTTGATATTTTAATTAACCACAAATCTGGTGATGTCATGTTTTTCTACGTAAAGTACACATGAGTCTCCATCAGGGTTGATTTCTAGATCTCTAGAGTGGTATGCGCCTACCTGAATCTGGTAGACTCCCAAACATCTATGACTCTAATTTGGGTAGTATATTATATACTCATTTTGTTATATGTATTTACAGAGCAATATTGTAAAACCCTGTTTTGAAACTCTGTGCCCACAACTCTGGAATATAGCCTTATTTTGTGGACTAATTTGATGCACAAAAATAATTTTCATCCTGGTAAAAAAAATAGCATTACAATATTGTGCCACTCATCAAAATTTTTCAAACTTTTTCTTTTATATCAAGATCATTTAAAGTTTCAGGAAAAACTTGTATCAAATCTATATTCCTCAAGTTTACATGAATATTTACCTTTATATATATATATATATATATATAGAGAGAGAGAGAGA
>BLXT01003865.1:1838174-1849983 GCA_019648995.1 Plakobranchus ocellatus | reverse complement strand
TTTGGAGAGGGGGGGAGGTACAAAACAAATATAGAGGTGGATGAAGAGAAAAAATAAGACCCCGAAACAAGGAGATGGAGGTTAGGGAAAAAACGAGAGTGAGAGAGAGAGAAAGGGAGAGAGACAGAGAAACATATAAAGGTGTGAAGGTGTGAAGGTGTTGCTGTCTTGAAGTAGAGCGACTGTCTAATGCCCCAGAGGTGTGAAGCACAACACCAGGGTTTCGTGTTTACCTGGGGACGAATGATTATTTCATGATAATAGCCTGGCTGGAGATTAACCACCAGGACAATGCCAGGCCTTGAACCGTCCTGTGTGATCGCTGGTTATATATGTCATGAGTCACAAAGTTTAGCATATATTACAATAACACATTTAACTTTGGCATTGCATGATATTCACATATCTACCTAAGATGAGGTATAGAAGATGTAGGATTTGTAGGATACAAAATGACTTTTCTCCTATGAAGGAAGAACAAGGCGATTGAAAAGAAAATAATTTGTGAACTTTCAAACCTTCAACTTTTCATGTTGAGATTATTGGCTCACTAATAAAGAGTCTGTAGCTGAGAGCAGTGAACATTTTGAAGATAACTAAGGCCAACATTCTTTAAGGAAGCCTTTTTTTTTGTCCTTCATGCATATTAATTAGGTTGAGGTGGAGCAGCCCATCAAACTCTAATGACATTTGTACGTACATACACATAAATGGCAAATCATCACTGGGCTTACATTATGGCTCAATTCAAACCTCTGATAACATGTGATTTTAGAACTTTTTTTAAATTTCTGAGCCTAAGAGTTATCTTTTTTTTTTTTAAGAAATGCCGTGTTTTTTTAATCATACATCATCAATCCAATTTAAAGAGGATAATACTCACTGTTTTTCTTGATTTCTTGAAAAAATAATACAAAGTAAGTCTCCCATTGTATTAGCCAAATTAGAAAAATGGTATAATTCATTAGAAGTAACCAAAAGTCCAACAGTAGCATAATACTATTATTTACCTATTTTTTTTTTTTTTTTATTAAAAAGTTGAACAGATGATATCTCTCACTAAAAAACAAGTTAGGATTCCTCAGTGACACTTTAAGGAAAATGCAAATGTCCAATTCAGTAAAATTTTACGTAGGATATTACGATGAGGCTGCATCTAACTTGCGACGCAAAGAAACCTATGCAAGTTTATGGACAAGATCGCAAATCACTTCGTCATCTTTGCTCATGGAATACAATTATTGCAAAAACTTTCCATGCAAAATTCTGGAGCTTAATATTTGAGGAAATCTGAGGTATTTGATACATCTTGAGTATCTGCTCCAGATATCTTAAGTTATCTTGAGTATCTTGAGTATCTTGAGTATCCTGAGTATCTGGAGTATCGTGATCTGCAGCTTCTTGATTATTTTGAATACCTGGAGTATCCCGAGCATCTTGAGTATCGTGAGCATTTTGAGTATCTGGAATTTGTGGATTATTTTGAATATCTGGAGTATCCTGAGCATGTTGAATATCATGAGTATCTTGAGCATCATGAGCATCTTGAGTATCTGGAGCATGTGGATAATTTTGGATACCTGGAGTATTTCTCTGCTGCGCTGGAGTTAGATTGTGACATCTACGAAACAAAAAAGTGATACTCTGGAGACATGAGAATTTTGCAAAACTCTAGCGCGGTCCTTATGCAAGCAGAGACCTACTGGAAGAAATTGAGACATGGAAGAAACACGCAACACCAACGACTTGAGCATGGACTAGAGTGAACCATATAGGAGATGCGTTTGTTGACGTTCTATCAAAATTTATCACTTATACCTTTGAGAATTACATGTAGCATCAAAACAGAGGTCATTTGTTTTTTCGTTTTACTAAAGAATCAAATAGAGGAAGGCTTAGAATCGACTGTTTTCCCAAATTTGTTACACTTTCTAATGGTCATTATTCACATGTGTATAATTTCTATATGATACAACCACCAATGTTTTATACAAATCTGTCACGAATGGCTTTGCTCTATTTGGTTATAAGTCAAGCTGAACACTGCCGGTGACAATGACTTCTTTTCAGTAGACTAAAGAACAGCAATCACTCAAAGTCTTGCCAAAATTTGAACGAACGTTTATTGCTTTAAATGAAAACAATTTGACAACAGCAATATAAATTATCACAGTTCTTTAGATCTACAAGCTCACTAACATCGGCGGCCTATCTCTCTCTTTTATACTCACTGCTCTCAGCTTCTAGAAAATACAAGTTATGCAGTACACAGGTTAATTTAGTCAATATCACACAAACAGCCCATTCAAGAAAAAAGTAGAATCTATTGCCTTATGTTTTCAGGGTTAGCTAAAAATATTGACCAATCAAATACTCTCAGCTATCCTCTCCATAATAGGTAAGCATCACAACCTTACCTACTCTGCAGGGTACACCTTCTGTAAACAACATGTTCATACATTTGAAAGTTTTCTAGAATCCCTAGACCTAAAAAGGAAAACAATGGAAAATAAAATAACTTTGTTAGATTAACATAGGACGAATCTGGGTCGACTCAAAATTTGACAGAAATTACAAGCAGTTCAGGCCAAATCAAAATATCAGCTCTTGCGAGTCTAGATTACTCAACTCAGCTAATTTCGTACAAAAACACATTTCTTTTTATTTATCAACATATTGATATTCATGATTTTCTTCTTGCACCCTTTAAACAGAATTTGAAATTAAATTGCTTGTGAAAATTGTATATACACTTTTCCTTTCCTTTTTTTTTTTAGACCTTTCATCCACTTCAGAGCTCTGAGAAGTTCTTTAGAGAGATGCCTCCAAAATATCTGCCATTAACTTTGCCATTAACTTTTCATATGTACACAAAGCAGCTTCGGCCGGCAGATAATAGCCTTGGATATTTAGTATCCTTTTTTTTGGGGGGGGGAGAGATTTTTTCTCTCATGCCAGCTAAATAGACCTGAACGGTTAAACACAGAAAAATATTATAGAATTAACACCAACACCAAAAGTGGCGCCACCCGCTTTTCAGCTCAATGTGAACCGCAGGCGAGAAATTTCCATTCTGTTTCGTTCTGAGCAACAGTACTCAATTATTCCAGAAATAGCTCTGCTTGTCTGGCTTGCTCCTGCCTAATCTTCTTTATCATATTTATTCTGGTCTGTTTCTTTTTTGTATAATATTGTGCGGGAAGAGAGAAATGAAGATGATGTAAAAAGCTAATTTTCTTTTCAAAAGTTTTTATTTATAGAGCCTTGTCATGGTCACAAGTTCTTCAGTCTTATTCTCAATATGCCACAAGTTCTCGCGCTATCATACGAGGGTTAGGGTTTGCTTTACTTGTATAACTAGATCTATGAATCTGGTTAGTTTTAGCTTTGGATTTTATTCTCTTACAATGAAGCTAGATCTATATCAAGAAATAGACCTTTAGATATGGACCGAGACCTATGTATAATATACATTTCAATTAATATTTCTTCTATAGAAAAAGTCCGACAATTTGAGTGATTTTGTTGAAATTCAAATCTCCGATACCGTATATTCTAAGCAGGTTTGAAAAATAAATGCTTTTGTTATCGTGTAGAGCACTGAGGCCGAGAGCACACCAATTTTTTAGAATGCTGAACTCTGATTCTTTTACTTGGAAATCCCACCTAACCTTTTGATCTACATTCAAAAGTTAAAAAAAAGGCGTCGGTCGCACAATGGATAGCGAATCCGCAGGGATCTGCGAGGACCTTTTTGTCTCGGGTTCGAGTCCCGTCTGTCAAGCTTTTGGTTTGGATGATTCGACGTAGTTGGGACTTTTCGTTAGGGTTGTTCTTGTTGTTGTTCTTGCTTCCGCTATTTCTATTGTTAATGTTGTTGGTTTTGTTGTTATTCTTGGTACTGTTGTTGTTTTTTGCTGATGCTGCTGTTCATGTTATTGTTGCTGTTGTTGTTGATAACGATGATGCTGTTTTTTTCATTTATGTTGAGGTTATTGTTATTGATTTTATTGTTGTTGCTGATGCTGTTATTGTTGCTGTTGATGATTTTCTTTTTGTTGACAATATTGCTCTTGTTCTTGCTGTTGTTGTTTTTGTTGCTACTGTTGTTGCTGCTGTTAAGCTTATTCTTGTACTTGTTTGTAATATTGCTGCTGTTGCTGTTGTCGTTGTTGGCATTGATGATGAAGATGATGGTGATGATGATGATGATGGTCTTAATAATAATGATGCTGCTTTTGCTGCTGCTGTTGTCTTTCTTTTTGTTGTTAATCATAATGCTATTGTTGCTTTAAAAATTTTGTCTTTCGTTGTTGCTGTTGCGGCTGGCTTTTATTTATGTTACTTTTGTTGTTGGCGGTGATGTTGCTTTTGTTGTTATTAATTTTGTTTTTGTTGCTGTTTTTGGTGGTGGTGGTGTTTTTTTTTTCTTTTTTTTTTCCATGGCCTAATTTGTTGTCCTGCCAAATAACGCATGTTTCGAAATGCGAAAGGAAAACAAAGGGCGTGACTCTTTGATTGTATCTTGATAAGGGCAATGTTTTCCAAGTTGTCAGTACAGATTTCTTGTCACGAAAATTATCTGAGCGTGCTGTCATAGAGAGCGACGTGAAAGGTTTTCAGAAACTGTTCATCTTTAAATCATAATTGAAATTGATATTATCGCTAACACAACCTAGTGTATAAAAAATAAGCACTAGTATCTTTGCGCGGTTTATCTTTCACACCCAGGTCAATGTCTCATTCTCTAAGCAAGTGTAATACTTCGTGTAGTTGCAAGTTGATTCACTCTGTTTGACTCTGCCCTTTATCTTGAAATAGAGAGCAAATATTCTTGATCTGGATTTGTTAAGAATAAATTATCTCTTGAAAATGGTGCGAGATTTACAGAGTTTTCTTTCAAATTGTGATTTTGACGAATTTCTCTTTGCGAATGATGTGCTATATATAAGGATCTTCTAGTTTCACGATAGCGCTAATTAGAAGCTCTTTTTTATTCACAGTGAATCTTCTATTTGTGAGTCTGATATCTTTTATTTTGGGTGATATGAGACCAAAAAAAAAAAGATATTTTTAAAAAGGAATAATTTTCAAAGGTCTATTTGTAAGAATATTCTTCAAATAAAATCAGCATTTTCGTTTTCGTGATGATTATGCATAGTAAACATTAAAATGTCTTGAATTTATTATTCATGATTTGACGTCATTCATGTAGTGCAACAACATGGCATAATTTGATTTGGATGGTAATTTTTGTCTGAATTTCATTATTCTTTAGATGTTCATCGTATCGTGCACCTGCGACTAGATATCGATTTTCATATCTGAGGAGATTTTGGAAATACTTCAGCTAGCAGAGAAGAAAAGATATAAAAATTGTTAGTCACTGGCTTTAAAGATCTCTTTTTAAAAATCAAGTTCAGATAGAGATCACAGAATAAAAGAGGACAACAAAATAAGACAAGATGGACTGGGATAAAAGATACTGTGTGGATTAAACAGAGTCAGTGGCATGATCAGCAGGAGAGAAATAATATTTTATAACGCCAGTCTAAATATTGTGACAAATATGAACATATTCTGCAAAACTGAACGATTTTAAGAGACTATGCGAAGAAAATTGTTATAAAAGGGTCTTGAGAGAGAGAGAGAGAGAGAGAGAGAGAGAGAGAGAGAGAGAGAGAGAGAGGAGGGAGGAAGAAAGAGACAATGCCGCAAGAGAGGCAAGCAGAGAGATAAACAGCCAGCCAGAAAGGTAGACAGAGATTATACGCGACCATTTATTAAAGTGTTGTGAGAAAAACTGGATTTGAAATATAACTTATGATAGCATGTTTACAGCTCGCTTATATGTTTAATGAATCAGATTAAAGAATGAATCTATGCAGATTTAGACAGTAACATTTCTTAATGCGGATGGTTTTCTCAATTTCCGCCATTAAGGCTTCTCTAGTTTTGTCAATTTTTCATGGCAAAGTTGCGCTTAACGGCATCCTCTTTCCTCTACTTCCATGACTCATAGACATCTTCCTACAGAAAATAATAATATTGGATATTTCTCGTACATTTCCTAGCCATTAGTGCATTTGTAAGCGTACATTGTCCTGATTCTCTAACCAGTCTGATTGAAAAATGAATGTCTGATTAATCCTTCCGATTATAATTAGAGTAATAACTATTTCTTAAATAGCCTCTTTTTACGGTTGTTTCACATGATCCGATTGCTCAGACTGGTGTGTGCGTCAAACATCTTATCTCCAGTTCATTTGATTGAGTTTCTTTATTTAGTTTTTGTCTGTGTAAGTGTGTGTGTATAATACTCATTGAGATCTTTAACCTTTTTTTGCCGTCTTTCTGGCTTTGCTAGGACTATTATCTTATTACAAAAAATAGCAGGATTTTTGAAAGCTGAAAAGTTGGACTTAACCGATTTCAATTAACAACAGCGACAGACAGATCTATTTATCTATTTTAGAATTCAATTTCTGTTCAGGTTTTCTAGTAGCTTTTAATTTTCGAATTCTATTAAAGAGCCTCAAGGCCAGAGTCAGAAAGAGAGAGAGAGAGTAAGAGTGAGTAGAAGACAAAGATGCAGTGGAAGGGAGCTGGAGACAAAGAGGCAGAGGGAGGAGGGGAGATAGATAGGCAGTCGGAGGGAGAGCGAGACAGAGAGGCTGTGGAAAGGAGAAAGAGAGATAAAAGCAGTGGGATAGAAAGTAGAGAAAGAGAGTGGGAGGAGGAAACACGGAGGCAGGAGCAGGGAGAAGAAGAAGCAGAGGTATTAGGAGGGAGATGGGACAGAGAGGAAGTGGGAGGGAGAGGAGATAGGGAGGCAGTAGGAGGGAGAGGAAAAAGAAAAGCCGAAGGAGGTATAAGAAACAAAGAGGAATTGGGAGGTACAGGGAGACAGATGGGCAGTGGTTGGAGAGGGATACAGAAAGGAAATGCAGGGGAGAGGGAGGACAGAGAGGCAGAGGAATGGAAAAGGAGACGGAAAAGCAGTAGGACGGAGACAGAGAGGCATTCGGACCGAGGGAGCGTGTTAGAGTGTAAGAATGAGTGAGAGAGGTAGAGAAAAATGGAGAATGGAAATATTTTTATTTGGTTAGAGAGGCAGAGATCAGCATATATAAAAGAGAGAAACTACTATCAACTGCTAGGGACAAACTCCCAAACATATGGAGAGACAGCTTGATAACAATATCAAAGAGGCGAAAAAAGCGCGAAGAGGAATAAAAAGAGGAGGAAAGCCTCGGTGTCCTGTTGTTTCAGGGCGAAAACCCTAACACCTGAACCGAGAGTTTTACCTGTGACATTTCATCTACAGATGGCAGTGCGAGTTACTGTCTTAGCGAAAGCTTCTCTTTCTACGCTACTTTCATGTGACTAAATCTAAACTTGTATAACGGTACACCAATTATATACTTTAATTTTATAATTTTCTTCCTCGGCCATTGAATAAAGATCTTGCAAAAGTATCGCTTGTGCGCGATTTTTCAAGATCTATGTTTATAAAGACACGTAATGGATCTTGGTTGGTTTATTCTAAAGAAAGGTATACTTTACTTTAGAATGAAGTAGTGACCCACCAAAATGGACATTTTCCGAATGGGGAACCTCTCTGAAGATTTTTGGCAAGGCGATGGATATAACCAGTGTCGTGTATCATGAGATATCTGGCAGAAGAATAAAACAACAGGGGAAAGATTGTTTGGCGAAATGCAGTTTGCGCCATCTTCAGCAAATAAAACTGTAAAAAAAATAAACAGACAATTTTTTAGCTTAAACCAACAGCGAAAGAAATATCTGAGCAAATAAATATTTTTGAACTCGCTTTTTCTTTTTATTACTAAAAAAAACATAGATTTTGAAAATTGATAAGCATAAATTTTCATAATTATGGTGTGGTTTTCAATTTATTGGCCAATCATTTCGTTTAGTGTATGACAAACAATTATGTAAATAGAAGCCATAGAATTATTAATCTTAACCATTTAAGCAGCACAGAAACAATCACATAATTGTATTTTGGATGTAGCGGCGAATTAAACAAAGGCTTTTTTTAATTGTTTACGCGAGGCTAGTGTAGATCTCAGGAGGCGGTTGCGTGAATTTTACTGATCGTCTCTGTCAGACAGTTAGACCAGGGCCGAGACCAGGCACAGGGCTAGGCGTATCCTGGGAGATCAAACCCATTGTGAGAGTTGGGTGAGTCGCCTTACTAGGGTATCTGAGCTTCCCTGGAGACTCTAATCATTTTACTCGTGTTGCTCATTTCCACAAAGCTAGAAAATTAAGATGAAGCTATCCAAAGGACGTGCAGAGACTGCGAGTGGCCGCTTCACTGGGGCAGAGAAACAAAAATCTAGGAACATTTAGGGGATGGGGCGGGGGTGAGAGAAGGAGAGTTAAACAGAGAGATAAGAGAAAAAACAGCGAAGAAAGAGATAAAGGAACTAGAGGAAAAGAGACAGAAAGACAAAAAGAGAGCGTGAGAAAGGTTAAGAGAGAAAAAAGAGCGACAGTAGGATCAAGAGAGGGGAGAATAAAAAGAGAGAGAGACAGAGAGAGAGAGAGGGAGAGAGAGAGAGAGAGAGAGAAAGAAGAAGTGAAAGAGAGATTCACTAGAGGTGGCACTAATGGAAAGTGTTTGCTGAGAACATCATTGACCCAAATTTGAATTAGGAAGATTCAGTAAGAGAATGCGTAAAGATGCTTTATTAGGGAGGACGAAACAAAAGAATACGAGCGTTTCTGGTAGAAATCTGTAAACACTTTTCTCGATATTTTTTTTTTGTGTTTTGAGCTTATCAATATTGTAAAGACTTTTTTGCAATTCCATAGCCGAAGCTAGGTGTGAAAAGAGCTTTCCCTTTTAAGTAAGGAAAGTAATGGCTGACGAAGTTACTCTGCATTGGGTAAATCTAGTTTATGTGTCAAGAAAGGAATGAAATACAATAACAGCAAGTATTTAAAAAACCAATTTAAAAAGAGGGTGGGTTGAAATAACTATTCAGTTTACAATAAAACTTGTAGTAAAGTCTTAAGTTCTTACATTTCTACGACAATACAAAAAGCATGTTTATTTTTCGATCATAGTATTTTATAAAATACAATTTCACATAAAACAAAGTTTCAAATTCAGGTGAATGTTCTTATCAATCTTTCCTTCAACTATCTCTCGAATAAAGGTGGACCAAGTAACAAAACTCTGTAACAAAGCTTTCTAATGTTGTTTCACTGTAATAATTATGCGGATGATAACTGTGGGATTCTACTTATTCTTTAAATCCGGAATTAGGTGTCGTTATTCCCCTAACGAATTCCTGTTAATCATGATCTGTCCGCAAAAACGTGATTTGTTTACGTAACGTCGTCAATCTTACAAATTGTGTCGTGACGCACTGTTTCGATAGTGGAGACGTTTCATAGCAAGCCGGGGGGGCATATTGTTGTGAATAACGTAATACGCACTGAGGAAACTGCGCCACCGGTAAAGCGCCATTGTCCTGAACAAACCACGCACTGTCCATACTGGGCTACCATTCAAGCGTCATTGTCCTGAGCGTAAGGTGCGCTGCCGATACTGCGCCAACAGTACAGCGCCATTGTCCTGATCGTAACGCGCACTGCTGATACTGCGCCACCGGTAAAACGTATTTTGCAGTGTTTCCAATTGCGCTAACTGATTGTGTGCCTATCAATACACGTTTAATGGGAATGATTGCTAATCAAAAATTTCCTGTCAGGTCACACTTTTATTCTTCATCTTGCGCAGTTGAAGGAATGCCCATCTAATTCTAAGATTTTGTTGTTTTTTATTCCATTTTGTTTTAGTTTTGCCATTGTTGTGTTGTTATTCTTATTGTTTTCTTTTCTTTTCTTTTCTTTTCTTCTATTATATTTTCGCGTGTAAATCGGCCACATAGTGGAGTGCGGAGATTACATTACGTAATGCAGGCGAATACCTTGTTGGTGACTCTGAATTTCACAAAGCATGTTTTATTATGAAGATTAGGCCAAACTCAAGAGCACATTCTCAGGCAAAAGAAAAGTAAGGGACTTCAAACTTCCATGCGCTCGAATCCTACACATGCCGCTTATAGCATGAACCTTACTACTACATCTTATAGAGCGAGGATAATGATTAAAGTAAATTGTATATTGCTACTGTCATTCTCTCTCCTTCTCTCTCTCTCTCTCTCTCTCTCTCTCTCTCTCTTTCTCTCTCTTTCTTTCTCCCCCCCCCCTTTATCTCTCTCTTTCTCTCGGTCTCTCTTTTTAAACACCAGGAAACCCGTTGTAATATATTTTTTAAAAGATTTTATTAATTTTAGTTAAGCTTAGTTAAGTTGCAGAAGATCATCATGTTTTATCAATAAATCGATTCTAGACTTCAGATATACATACACATTTACAAAAATAATCTTCCCATTCTTCGTTTCACTCCATCCATCAAAATACATTTAAAACACATCCTTATCTTCTCAAGGCATTCAATTTGCCCATGTTTTGTCGCTGATAGATTTCTGACCTCATACCGACTTGTTAATGAATTCATTTCTAGATCTCGTCCTAGATCTAGATTTTAGATAGTATTTTTCGTTACATTTTACATTCCTGGTGAAACAGTCTTTTTTTGGTTTCTCCTTTACTTTTAGTGCATGTGTTGGTTGTTAAAATGTTTTTTTGCGCATAAAAACATAATATGCTTGTCACTCAATCCAATCGCGTATTTCAGTATTGGATAGTACGAAACCAAACAGCCGATTTCGTTTTTCGCTTTAAAAAAATCATTTAAGAAGCGAAGATAAAAATCTAGCATCTTCAGTTTTTAAACAAAACCATCATCTACTTTGTCTGGAAATTCGTAACTCTAGGCACAGTGGTTCACAGATTCTGGAATGAGAAACTTAAAGTGTTTTCGATATTTAACCCTCTCACGTTTTTTTTTTTTTTTTTTTTTTTGTCTTTTCTTCTGTGCATTGATTAAGAATTTAGGATTTCCAAAAGTTTGTATTCTTTTCTAGATTATGCGTGTGTGTGTGTACGTGCATGTGTGTGGAATCAGTAATTGCTTTACATGCGTCCTTAGACTTTTTTTTTTTGGTCTGCAAAACGACAAATTGGCTTTTGTAGCGTAGTAAAAAGCTGGAAAGTGGAAAATTAAACAGCCAATTTTTGTGGCCTAACTTAAAAATAATTTGAAAAAACAAAAGAAAAAAATTGCATCTCCTTCAATTTCTACTTGTCGGAAAAAATTTAATTGTTACAATTCTACGTGCACAAGTTTTCGAGGAGTTTGAGAACAAACTTTCCAATTATGTAGATCGATACCAATGCATAAGTCGTGTTTCAACACCTTTTTTTTTTAATTTCATGAGCTTGATCCATTGTATGTGCGTCATCTACAAGAGGAAGTTCTCCAGCTTCCTGACTGGGGCTCGTCTTGAGGACTCCTGGTGCGGTTCCAAGCTTAATCCTTCAGCACAAGTTTTTAGAATTCAATTTAAGCTCTTGTTTTATAATCATTTTCTTTGTTCAAAGCTAGGGTGAGCAAGTCCAAACGGCTCCATTTAGAGCCGGACAAGCAACAATGGTACAGACGTTAGCGAAATCACACTGAGATCTGACAAAAATCTCTGCCGCACGATTCGAGTAGCACAGGACAACCTTAAGACTAGCCAGACGTGGGCGAGTTGTAGGAACGGGCAAATTAACGTGACCTCCTGATTGCCCAAATTTCTTATTTTTTTTTTCCTCTTGCTGTCTTCTATGCTAACAGCTTTTTTTTTTTTTTTTTTTTTTT
>BLXT01003865.1:1711161-1728786 GCA_019648995.1 Plakobranchus ocellatus | reverse complement strand
CTACTCTGGGCTTTTTCTCAGTAGACACCCCAAACCAGAATTGATGTTAAAGGTGCCAAGAAAGCATTATTATCATTAAAAAGACTAAAGAGCCCAGTGAGCTGTCAATTTTGGCTTAAATTTTTTTATATGTGAGAAAGTTATGATTTTTCAAAGTTCCTCAATTTTGGTCACATTTTACAAAACATTATTTAAAATGATTATTGTGCTGCAAAATTAAGGCTGGACGTCTTTAAAACAAGTAACTAAAATGAACGTCTATCACGTGTGCAGAGGCAAAGGTTTGAGCATTTTTGTACCTCTTTCTTTGCCTCAGCTCGGTTTTATGCCCACAGACCGGATGTGACCTTTCATAATTCCTAGGTAAACGCGAGTTTTTGGTCAATAAATACGGCTAGCCTGGAAATTCATCCGTACTTAAGTACGTGTAGACTCATGAGCGCGGCCGTCCTTAAGTACGGCTAGCCACTTCGTAATTTTATCACCTTGGGTGAATAAATGGGCATAGCTTTTTTTTCCCCTCATATTTAATAATGCTCCCAGATTTACAAATGTCATAAACTATAATTGCCAGCTGGCTTAAATATGTCAGCCTTCATGTACAATTATCATAACGGAATACCTCTATAGTTGGACTCTTTTTTTAAAAAAACTGCTTTGTTGATATTTTAAAGACCGCAATAAATAAAAATTGAACAAATTTTTGGAGTGAGTTTTTTGCGAACTTTCTGCAAATCAGTACTGTAAAGCTAAGATTTGTGAATCTGGAAAGCATGAGAGCACAAAAAAGAAAAATGAGTGAAAGTATTTTATTGCTGGCATCTTCTGCAGTTTTGTGATAGACACTTGGAGATGAAGGGAGAAAATTGTTGGAGATTTTAATTTATCCATGTTTTGCCTTTGTTGTTGTCTTAGCCTAATCTTTGCTGCTGTTCTAGAAAAAAAAGTGTTAAGGTTTTTGTAAATCTACATGTAAGGCTCAGTATAATCTCTCGGGTGAATTATGTATAAAGAGTAAAGAAGCTAAGAAAGAAAGAAAATTGTGGCTTTGAACTTGTACTAGACTTGTCTAGCTATCATGCATTATATTACATTGCTACATTTTCTTTCTTTTTTTTTTCTCATTCTGTCAAATTATATTACCATGAAGCTGGGATGCTGCCTACAACAGAGAACTAAAGGCTTTCACAGACATTGGGGATGTTGGTGAGATCTGGTAATTTCATTACATGTTTTTTAGCATTCACAACCTTCTCAAGTATCTTAACTTTCTTCATGATTTCTCTTCTCCCCTCATTTGAAAATCTTTCTTATCCCTTAGCGCATGTATGATATACATGAATTTTTTAAATTTTGCTTGTGTTCCCTTACAAAGATCTAGTATGACAGTCTGACATTCTCAAACTTGTGTTACTTTAACTGTCAGTAACTTCAGTCATGTCCAAAACATTGACTTGAAGTTTCATTAAGGCTGTTTCAGCCCCATCCTTTAAAATTATAAGACTACAGTAGAAAAGCACTAGTTATGACTGGGCCAACTCACAGAAAAACATGCGTCACTGCCTTGCTAAACCTTTTATGTATAGCACTCCACAAATTTTCAATTAAGTTACATCCGTAGCAGTTTATTTTTGTTTTTATCATATTGTCATATTGGAATATTGGATAGGAAAGCTGCTAAGATTGCCTTGCGAGTAAAGAGCGAAAATTTATTGCCTACCCAGAGTTAGGCACACAGAGTCAAAACTGCTTGTTTCTGAATTTTGTTTCAGGTTTGGCGAAGATGTCCAGAACAGAATGGTGCGATGGGTTTCCCAGAGATCTGACCTTCTTCATTCTGCCAGAGTTCTGGATCTTGGCTGCGGCAATGGGACAATGCTTCTTGAACTTGTAAGTCTTTCATTATTCTTGTTTTAATTCCATGTAGATTTTGCAATCCTTTTTTTGTAATTATGATGGGAATGACACAATCACACTAACTGAATATCTTTAAAAGTATATATATAATGAAGCTCATTTTTATTTTATCTGTAATTAGATGAAGGCAATAATGCTTTTGGAAAGTTGCATTTTGTTTTTGTTTTTTCAATTCTTTCAAGGATTAGTCCCCACCTGTGTTAATACTTTTGGCAAATAAGTTTGAGAATTTTTTCAGACTTGGAAACTTTTTGTAGACCTATCTTTGGAGTTCCCAAGTTTATTACATTTTGGTTGAAATATAATGAAAGCTTTTTTTCAAACAATTTCTCCTGCCTTCTTTCTTAGTTTTCTTTTTGTATTGCCAAAACATGAGATCATTTTGTTATCAGTATCACAGACATAATATGTTTAAGCTGTTATTGTGGCTAAGTTCAAATTTTGTAATCTTTTAATCAATAATCTCTGTTTTGACTGATGTTAATCAATTTTTACAAAGAGAGACTTTTCTCAAGAGGTTGCTGAAAAAATATTTTTGAAGTATTTTCCCCAAAAAATGAGATCTGTATGTGCACTGGAAATTTGCCTGGATGCAATAATAAGTACATTGATTTTCAAAAATTATTTGTCTTTCTTACTTTAGCATGAAGAAGATTTCATGGATTTAACAGGGGTGGACTATTCTGAAGCAGCAATACAGCTTGCCACAGATGTTGCTGCAAAAGCTGGAGTGACAGACATCTCCTTTGAGGTACTCATTCTACAATGACAAAAATAAATACTTGAGAAGTTGAACATAATAATAAGGCAGATTATCACTTTGCCCCTTTAAGATAGTGGTAAAAAAATTGTGTTTCTGTCAAAGTATGATATCATTCAGGCAATGAAGACCATCAAATCAATATCTTGATACCATGAGTTGATTTTTTTCTCACATTAGAATTTTTGTAGCCTCTGTTTTCATAATTTAGGTTTTTATTTTTATTGATTTATTTTTTTTTAATTTTCTTCCTTACATTTTTTTTTTAATTTAACTGGGTTTTTCCTGCACTTAGGACAGGTTGAAATCCACATAGCTCGATCCTGCTTGGTGACTGCCAACAAGCTTGAGATCATGAAACAAATTAACATTTTTGATTTACCAAAATGAGAAGATCATAATGTGAAATTTATGTAGTTATATTAAAAATCAACTAGAAAGGTAGAAAATGAGAGCACATCTATTGTTTATGTCAGTTGCTTATCAGGATACAATTGACAGAATTCTTAGAGGACAAAAGTTAGAACACAGATTTTGAAGCCTGTTAAATTTATAGAAAATGATTATTGCAACCTTATTGGCACCAAAACAAAAATGTGCAGTTTTAATAAGGAAGTTATTTATTGTGTCCAGCATATCAAACAAATAAGAGTTGAATAGATCTATCAGTAACATTTGTGATGCTAAAGTTGGCCTTTCTACATGTTGCTTTGTAGTTGTGTTTATGCCCCAACAAACTGCTTTCATATGACTTGTGCAGTGAGGCAGTGGTACCAATGAGATTAGCGACTTTGACCTGGAATTTGCCATAACCCTGGTCATAACTTAAGGCTTGACAGAAGCCTGCCAGCCAGCCAGCAATCTCCACGCTAATGATATAGTCTCCATGCTACAATATCAAACAATGTTCTGAGTATTGATTTGAAGGGTCTCTATGACACCAACAGTGGCTGAAACTATGAGGCAGAGAAATGCCCAGTTTTCTTATTTGAAACCTCAGACCTTTCCTTTGTTCGTGCAACACAGCTGTCAGGTGCATCTCAATATGGTACTTGATTTGTTCTTCTCTCTCTCACTCTCTCTCTCTCCCAGGTGTGTGACATTTTAAATGAGGAGTCTGTGTCTAATCTGATCCAGGAGGGCAAAGATAAGTTTGACATTTGCCTCGATAAAGGTACATATGATGCCATCAGTCTCCATGATCCATCTGACCCAACTGATCGCAGGCTGTATGCAACTCATGTGCACTCTCTCCTGACTGACCAAGGCAGATTGATCATCACATCTTGTAACTGGACAAAAGACCAGCTTGTTCTCCACTTTGAAAAAGGTTATTTTTATTTTAGAGTTATTATTTTTTAATTATATAAAATCTAACTGATGTAAAAGAGGAGAAGATCTGGATATGTAAACCTCTGGAGAGAACTAAGTCTGACTTCTCTAAATTTGACTCAGAAAACAGTTTTACTTTTACAAATGAGCTATTGGCCTTCCTGTTCCAATTTTCAAATAAACTGGATTATAGTTTCAATAGAGGGAATTCTTTTTAAAAATTTCATAAAGGATAGATATAGACTTTAAAAAGTATTCTCAAAAAAGTGACTCACTTCTGTCAGTTAGTATCTGACTCTTCATTAATAATTATGATAACAATATATTTTGCATTATGCATATTATATCAAGTACCAAATAGCTCTATGGGCTTTACAATCATCATATTTAACACTATATTTCAGTCTCACAAAAATTCATTTGAATAGGCTTAGCTTTCACCTAGAATCATCTGTCAGACGCTAAGTTAACACAATTATCTTTTTCAATCAATCCAAGTAGATCAAAATTCAGTTCTGGTTATCTCCTCAAATACATTTTCTAAACTTACCAATAATTCAAGTTAACTCTTAAACCGTTAAGTTTTTTTTCTCACACGAAGCAATCATATAGGATGTGTAGTTCAAAACATAACGGAGGTAGTCCAGGGGCAAATAAAGTAGTTTTGGAATAATTTGGTCAGTCTAAAATTCAAAACAAGGTAACAGAAACAACAAACCCATTGGACGCTGGCAGCATCCAGTACCGTGAATCTTACAAACTATTGGACGCTCCCACCGTCCAGCACTGGTTTATGAGTTAACAAGGCCTTTGTCTCATCTGTACCAAAATTGTGACTTCCAGTTTTTTTTTCTATCATTGTGGTGGTTTGGTTTGCTATTTTGTGTACATCCAGTCCACAAGTTGATCTGAACCTTTCAGGCCCTCCATCAGATTGAAATGCAAGTGGCAGAGCAAAACCCTTGACAAAAGGCTCCTTGCAGATCTCGGGGCAGACTGGTATCCACTGAGCCACCAATGCCATTGCGGTGAAAAAGTAACCAACCTGAGTGTGCGCTAGTTTTTTTCCCTTATCCTCCGGTTCTAGAAACTAAGCCCATGACTTCAAACTTTCTTGAGGCCAGTCCCAGTGACTCACATGAAGCACATGTAATGCTTTTGTAAAATCTTTGTCTCATTTTTTTTTAATCCCTTTTTTAAATAATAGGGTCAATTATTTGTATTCCCTTTTCACAATTTGTTTACAATGAGTGAAATGCACCCTGTGATTCATAAGTCTGGATTCAAAGCAATTGCTTGTTCCATGGTGAACAAATGGTTTTAAAATACTTGAAAGTTCATTTGTTTGAAAACCTGGCCAAGATCAGATCTTCAAAATCTTGTTCTAACCCTTGACTTCTCTGGATAAAGATAATTTATTGTTTATCCCTTTAATGCTTTGCTTACAGCAATCTCAGGCCTACTAGTACCCTCATGGTGCCATATGCCCGGAACCATTCCATGCATATGACTAAGGCATTTTTGTATTTGGTCAAAGGTAGTTGATCTAGATAGCAGTTTCTTGTTTCTTTTTAGCCAGTGATATCCCTTGAAGAAGATTTTTTTTTTATGCAGCATATGTTTAATATAGCCAGTCTATATATTAACAAGGTAATCTCAGAATTTAAAGTCCTTTGTCAAGCCAGGGCATTAGCAAAGTGCTCAGACTAATGACAGAAAGGATCTTGGAAATGAGATTATAGAGCTAATTACAGATTGAGAGGCTGGGGATATTTGTAGTGATTCAGTGAGAGTGGATATTAGTTGTTGAACACTCTTAGGGTCGCGTTCCATCTTCAGATTCGGAGCAATGAAAGCTGCAGTGGCCAAATGAAAAGCAGTGATTATCCATAGCCTTAACCTAATACTGCTCTTTATTTGGCTAAGGCAGAAAGGCAATGAGTATCACAGAAGGAGAGGAAGGTGGAGATATTGCCAGATGTTGAGACAAGGTCAAGGTTACATTCTATTGAGGAAGCTTATGAAAGGAATGGATGGCATATGCAGAGAAGCAGGGGATGAAAAAGGGAGAGGCTGTGGCTATGATGAGTTATAGGTCTTTTAAAATTTTTTTTTTGATTGATTAAAACTCAAGGAAGAGGTCAGACCTTATATTCTAGATTATTTTCAGAAAGATTTATGTTTTCTACCGTTTTTTAAGCAGTTTCAATGAGAAGTGAGTGTCATACAAGGAAATGCTGAAGTCCTTTGGGTTTTATATAAAAAGTGCATACAATTTCAGTCAACTTTTTAAGGTGTTTTTTTAGCAGTGTTATGAAAGTCATTTACTTTTCAACATATGAGTGTAATTTCAGGTCATGAGTACAACCAATAAATGAATTGGTGCCCTTTTTTCATGGTTTATCAGTTCAATCAGTTATCTCCCTGGTATATTGAATAAATAACCAAAGCGTTGACAAGGTAAAAAGATTTTTTTTTGTATTTGTTTCAGTCTCATTTGATTACAAAGAAACTTTGCTGTATATTTGTGTCTTTCTAAAACTCGTGTATATGTGACTGTCTCTATTTCAGAGTTTGAGCTGGTGCATGAGTTGCCTGCCCCTAGCTTCACTTTTGGTGGCAAGAAAGGCCAGACAGTGACTACACTTATCTTCAGAAAGAAAACTCTGGATGCTGGATAATTGCTTCATTGCTTTCCTACTTGTATAATTTGCAAATGTGCCCTTCAACTCAACAAGTAAAAAAAAAAAAACCCAAAAAACTCAGGATATGCGAATTACAAGTTAATGTAACTGTCCAACAAACTTTATTACTGCCTTTGTTAAACTTTCCCTATTGAATTTACAAAACTGGCCTCAAAACGGGCAGGATAAGGCAGTTTTAACATTTTTTAGAATCTGTCAATTTAATAATATCAATCAATTTGATAAAAGGATTAGTTAACCTTTTTTTTGTTTGCTATTTTATGAATTGTAACAAAATTATCCTAAAGATCTTAAATAATTTGTCCACTGCAAATGGTGGTTTTAATTGAATCAAGTTGAAGTGTAATTTTTATTTTGTGACGTTTTTTTTTTTGTTTTGATTTTTAAAACATAATTTGGTACCATTTTTGCTTTTTAGGAAATTTTACACTGAAAAATAAATGTTTGTTTTCAATTGCATTGGTTTCATTTTTAGCTGTTATTGTTATAGGCTTTGTGGTTTCATTTTTATTTGTTTTTGTTATAGGCCATGTTCTTTCAGAATAAAGATCTCTATCAAATATTATTCATCCTTAATATAGGACTAGTACATGCATAACTAGCTTAATCATTTTTTTTTTTATTATTTTATTCCAAGTCAACAAAAGAGATGGAAACAAATTGAATACAGCAGGGCTGGGATTCGTCCGTGGATCCGCGGATCTCCGCGTAGTCGGGATTTTGAAGCCGCGGTTCGAAAAAAAAAATCCGCGGAAACGCGATTAAAAAATTATCGGTAAAAAAGCGAAACTTTTTATCGACGAAAAATGAATCATTAAGAGTACGAGCTGTACCGGAAATGGAAATGAATTTTACAATGTTGGCTTCCGGAATACAATTTGCCAATGTGTAAAAGTAGCTAATCCTTTATTTTTAACTGAAGTTGCCAGACAAATTGAACCAACACGATTTTGGCTTTAAATTAATTGCTTTAATAAAATATACACAGCGGTTCTCTGGCAATCGAATTGACATCATTTCATTCGAAAACGTCAGTCTGCGCCCTTGTCATCTCGTTGCACTTGTGAATACTTTGTGTTGGAACAAGAAAGCCTAGATCTAAATCTGACAAAATGTCGACGCGAAACTATTTTATTTTGAGGGATAAGGACTCAAATATTGATGACTCTACTGTCCGTAATCGCTGGAAATGGGATTGGATGGACCGCATCATTCAAGTTGGAGAAGATAATGAAAGGTTAGGCCTCTTCATTCGGAAACTTATGATGGCCGAGCATACTGTGTTCAATGCCGGGCACTGGTGGAGGACTGCGGTCCCTATCAGTTTTCCTCCTAAAGTGAACGGCCAATGGGTGTACAAACTACTACAACTTCGATATGTTTTTTTCTTTTTTTATGATTTAATGTTTCCTAAACGGCTGCCTCAATTTCTATGGAAATTTGAAAAAAAATTTATTCCCACACCATCAGCTACAGACGAAATTAAGACGCAATATTTTAGATCTAGATTTAATAATAATATCTAGATCTAGACAATGATGACACTAGTTGCCCATCTACTGACGTCAAATAATCGAAATGGCTGACTTTCTCAGGTGGCCAGCGTAAAACACCAAATCTGTTACAATTATAAAATTAGTTACAGTTTGTTATTATTGTGTGGAGTCCCTTTTTTCTTAAAATGAGAAATTCTCTCAGGAGAGGCTGGTTTTGGGATTGTCAAATTGTAAAAACCCTAATTATTTTGGGGACCCCGGAATTTCAGCTGTGTAGACTTTTGGTAATCCCAGCCCTGATACAGGTGATGGTACTGGTCCAGGATAGGGATGGTTGGAGAGATTTCACTCATGGATTAAACTCTGATGGGTGATGATGATGATGATGATTCTAAGTCAGACAACAGATCTTTTCAAGTTAACCACATACAGGCACCTAAAACTAGCAAGCTAAATTTACTCGATGCTTCTTAAATCTCATGCACATACTTCTAATGTGCATAAATCCAGCAAAGCTTTCTACAAAAAGTTGTGTATATAAAATTGCATGATTCAGCTTAATGGATGGCTTACCTACTTTTCACCTGCCAATCTTTTTTAAATTTCCTATAGTGTGTCAATTCTAGGTATAGGCTTTATTTCTGTCTTCATGTAATAAATTTCGACAAAACCTTATGAACTTTGACCTTTAATTTATCCTTCAGTTCCATGAAGATCTTACATGTTGTTTGATGTATTAATCATTACAGTGACACCAGCAGGGTGATGAAGGGGTGGAGAGAAAGTAATGTATAATAAGGGTGGCACCTCAGTCACAATTTAGTACTTCAAGGCAGAATTGATCATAGGACACCATGGCCCAAGGAGGGATAAAAATCTAACAGTGGAGAAGGTATGAGTCTTGACCACAAGCCACACACATTAGCTGATAAGCTTAGTTCCTATTTCCAAAAAAAAAAGAACTGATCTAGGAATCTAAGTGCCTGCTTCCCACTTCCTGCATCTGAGTATTGCCAACTTAGTGAAAAATCCAATCGGGATTTCAATTTTTATTGTCATCCTCTACTGCTTTTTTTGACATATGTTTCATAACAAACAGCATTAGAATTAGGCCTGTATTAAAAAAGTATAGTAGACTTTTTTAATATCTTTTAAATCTCCCCCGAAGCTTGGCCTAGCAGAAAGTGCTTGCATACACACCAGTAAAAATCAAGATATAGAGATACATGTTTGCGGCTTGGAGTGACATGTTATTTAGTCACCATTTCCAGGTGATTTCATCATTTTCATGGCGTACGAGACTGTAGGCCAATTCTGGCACAAATAACAAACTTATTACTGTGTTGATGACCTGCTTTACAATCTAAGTTTGTCATGTTTTTTAAAAATGTATTGGAAGTGGCCATTGTGTTTCGAAATGGTAAATTTAAAGTAATAGATATTCTTAATGAAATGGTGTAAAATCACCAGCTGATTTTGACAATTGTTTTGGTCTACATTAAACTATTTGATAAATATTCTCTTAATTTTGATGCACTTGTCCATATTTATTAGTAATCCTTATACATTCAGAAACTTGGTGATGATGAAGAGAAAAAAAAATAAATAAGCCAATTCCACACATCATTGCTCGTTCACCCTTTATTGTCAGAAAGAGCAAAATATCTCAAGCATAAAATTAAAATATGTGAGGGGGTCAGGGCAAATCAGTCACAGGTCCGACTGTGGACATTTCTTGTTATGAGCATATTGTCTTGGTTTCCACATACACTTTTATAGAATAAAAACATGTATCCCTCCCAATCCTGTCAAAAGATATAAAGGGCCTTTATGTCAGTTTCAAGACTGTATTTTTATTAGCTTTTTGAGTTGGTAAACAATAAGAGGCTCTAGTACAAAAATGTCCAACAGCCACTTGTGACTGATAAGCCCAGGTTGCCTACCTCACATAGCATGTTTTGCGCATCAGCATGGGCAACAGTAGGGCAGTTTTTAAAGCACCACAATATTCTATACTTGTATTCTCAGGGGGAAAAAATTCAAAGTGAAACCAACATTTGCATAAAATTCTGTACATATAAATAATGCTTACATTTAATTATAATAATGGTCATGTACTTGTCAAGGTGCAACACTGAGTAAAATGTAAACTGGGATCTGCACAATTAGGAGCATACAATATGTATATCCAGGTTACCAGTTCATTCTGTTTATCAGAAGGTCAAAAAAAAAAATACAACTAAAAGATGCACATGAATTATTGGTAAATTCAAATACAAGGAATCCACTTATGCTATATTGTGAAATGTCACACCCATTCGATATCTCTATGAAACTTTGAAAGAATTATGAATGTTGTAAGTTGGTAGGAGGGTATTGTAAACATTACTTTAATAATACATAAGTTTTATTTTAGGGGTAAAATAGGCTTGTGCAAGTTGGTTGTCAATGAAATCTAATTACTTAGTAGATAATATGTAGATAGCCTTATAGTCAAAGGTTTGTTGTACATAATAGTGGGAATTATACATTATTTCAATTGTTTCTGTGAACTTGAACATTTCTTCCACAAAAAAAAAAAAAAAAATCACAGAGTCAAATAAAAGCATCTTTGATTTTACCAATGATC
Organism: Plakobranchus ocellatus; assembly: GCA_019648995.1. Taxonomy (NCBI): domain Eukaryota; kingdom Metazoa; phylum Mollusca; class Gastropoda; family Plakobranchidae; genus Plakobranchus; species Plakobranchus ocellatus. The sequence goes on along the minus strand of BLXT01003865.1, from coordinate 1,717,947 downwards.
TCACAATGTAAAGATTGACTACTCTGTAGGGTAATTGCTCTTACTTTAGGGCTGTGACTTTGCATCCTGTTCACATAGAACCATTGGAAATATGACACACGTAGCAATTTGGTGCTTTTTTCTGCTTTTATTTTTACCTTTTTTATTATAATTTCCTCATTCTTTAAATATTTGGCGTTGAAATGGCACCATAGGCCTCATCCTTCTGCTTTGATTGGTTATACACATTCACTTTTTATCATGTTTGAAATTAAGCATTGTAACTCTCTTCCAACCTCTGCTCTCTAGAGTGCAAATAAAAAAAATCTTTGCTTTGTAAGATTTTTGTTACTATTACTACATGGCCTTCAAAAGATTGTTCAAAATGTCTCAAGCTTAAAATCAGGGGGAAAAGACAGCAAGAAACGTTACATACCCAACACCAACTGCATATTATCAGAGATATAATACCTACTCTGTGATATGTTGCTAACAATATAAAAATCTTTCATTTCTTTTCAGCACACTTAAATATGATCAGAGAGGTGGATGATTTCCGACTCGAATGTGGTCTGTCATTTCAGGCTGTTGTGCTCTACAGCTTATAATCATACATATATATATTTCAGTTATTTCAGTCAACAGTATACATGTATTTTGTCTCACTGTGTATTTGGGCAACTCGGCATCATACATGAACATGGGGCAAAATATAATGTGTATAATGATTACTGATTTGCAATAATTTTCTCTATTGCTTATGGGTTTTTTTAGTTTAAAATAGCAAATATATTTAGAAGAAGCCTTTTAATGTAAATTTATGGGACTTGAGCTTTTACTTTGGTTAAAGTTGATTTTCAGTTTTAAGGGGTATAAAATAAAGACCATGTAGCAATCTGGTCCTAATAATCTTTTAGGTTTAATCAATAGCTTAATTTTCAGTTGAAAGGGACTCTATTGTACTTGTATTGTATCATGATATCTAGTTGTTAAGCAATGTGTCTCCTTAAGGACAAGAGAGCAGTATTGCATTGATGCCATAACTGTGCGTATGAAATGTTGCATCACAGTTAAGTGGAACCTTGATAACAAGAGAAGTTATTCCCACTTCAAAGAGTAGATGTGTTAACAGGTCCTTTTAGTTATTCAGGATGAATTAGATAGAATACACAAAGGTTTTATAAGGAAATTGCCCTGTTCAAGACATGGCCTTATAATTTTAAAAACATTGAACACACAACAGCATAGAATTCGCTCTTAACACTATTTTGCGTAGTGCTTTGAACCTCAAGCCAAAACTTTATTGAGCATGTTAGCGTGACTATTGTATGTACAAATAGCAAACATTTTATAAGACTCGCTCGTCTGGCGCTGCATCTTAACAAGTCTCACATTAATTAGAGCTGCTCCAGGGTGTTATAACCTAGATTTGTTTTTAAATACATATGTACATAAAAATGCCGACAGTTTAGCAAAAAAGAATAAAATATGCACCATGCTTGAATCCTTAATTCCTCAACTTTTCAATTTTATTTGATTGGAAACCGACAGGGCACAATGTTGATCCCAACTTTTTTTTTTTTTTTTAAACCATGGCTTTATAAGATCTTGTTTATAAGCAGATAAGTAAAAAGCAAAATCATGAACTAAATTTAGAAGGGATATATGTGTAGTTCATATGTAATCGTATAACTGTACAGAAGTATCACATTCTTATATGCCAGAAAGTATGTGAGGAGCATGGTTCAATGAAATATGAAAGAGACAGTCAGATTTAACATTGAAAACAGAAGCAAAAGCACTGAATCTCAATTCCCAACTTTCAGTTTAGAACTTAGGCCTGTAGTGTAAGCCCATTCAAAGTCTACCGCTGTTTTTCCCTTTTTCTTCACCAAAATCTAGGCCTTTTAAAATGTTATTGTTTATTCGCTTTCTTCTTCATGACCTAGGCCTGTTAGTGTGTTAGTGCGTTCAGTCTACTTTTCATTTGCTTTTTTTTTTTGCATCCTAGTTGTGCATGTTTGTTTGCTTGCATCTCTGTGGGTACATTCAAAGTTTATTGCTTATTTGCTTTTTCCTTTATGACTAGTCCCTGTAAAGAGTTTACTGTTCATTTTCTTTCTTCATAACCTAGGCCTGTTAATGCAATCAATTTTCAGGTTCAGTGTTTATTTGCTTTCTTCATTATAACCTAGGCTTGTAACTAATAATGTAAGTGCATTTAATGTTTATTACTTAGTTGCTTTCTTCTTTGACCAATGCTTGTTAATGCATTCAAACTTTACTGGTTATTTTTTCTCTTAAAAGTGAAGGAATAGATCATTGAAAATAGTCTGAGATTTATATAATCCTAAACCTGTTTTTCTTTTCTTTATGTTTAATAATTACAGAGAGCACAGAGTTGTGCAAAATACATGTGTGTATGAATGGTTACATGAAATAACACACAAGAGGACAAGGGAGATGAAAGTGAAAAAGCAAGAAAAAACACATATTTAGCCATAACAGAAAACTTCATATTTTTCTGATCGTTACATAGCATTTCTCTCTCTTCTCTATCTATTCTTTTCTCTTCCTCTCATTCTTGTTCCCTTCCTCTATCCCTCTATTTTCTAGCCCTTATCCACACTTTGGTTTTAATAAGAAATAGCATGCATAGAATGATAACTTAACAAAAATTTGGGGAATTCGGGGACTTGTGCCTGGTCAAATGATAAATTTCCATTCAACATAATAAGTTTGGCAGAAATAGCCCGATAGGACATAAAGCAAAAAACTAAAAATCTGTTGACCATATGAAAAAAAAATTTTTTGGCCTATTAAATGATAATACCTTAGAGATTTGAAAATTTGGTTTTCCTATATCATCAGTCTTGGTTTGTTTTGCTTCATACCTATGTTGTGCAATTGCAGACTGAGAAATCTCTTTAATGAAGGAGGCATATTTTTTTTTTTTTTCAAATAAAATCACTGGCTATCAAGATTTCACATCAACACTTTATCCACGTGTATATCTTGTGTGTCTTTACACAACACAAAGCACAAGAGGAGTGAGTGTATGCTTGATACTACTATACCTGGCATATTATGAATTAAATAATGCACAGGAAAAGACCCCTCTCCCCCTTTACACATTTATATTATTAACTTAAAAAAAAAAAACTGATTATGATGATGACAGCCTGATTCAAGCATAAAAATGTGTGCACTTCAAAATCCAGTACATGTACAAGTACCTCAAATTTTGTCAGTTCACATTAGGTATCTTTCTCAAAATTAACTAAGTAAAGAGGTAGAGAGAAGTTCACATCTGGAATTTTACACCAATATGCAACTGCTGAATTGTCCTATTTTTCAATGTTGTTCATGGAAAACTATTTATAGGGAAGCAGAGAGAAAGAGAGAGAGAGAGATAGGGCAGATGACTGAGATGCACAATCTTCTGCTGCTGTATTCACATCACAGAAAAGTACAGTGGGAATCCTCTTTTATGCAAGTCTCTTGATCAGATTATTATGCATGTCATGGGGAAAATGACTGTGGGTCTATAGTGCAAACCGCATTAGATATTCCTGCTTCATCTGCAGGCTCATACAAGCCTACATTCCTTTAAACCCTCAAATATTCCTTTTTGCACTTAGCTCTGAAGTTCTAACATCAATAAATACAATAAATATAATATGTACTCTAAATGGTTTCATTATGGTTGCTCAAAATTATTTAAACACATTTTTGCACTAGGGAGGAAAAGTTTATTTTTATCAGAGGCAGTGGTCTTATAGGGCTGTTGTGTTTATGCTAACCTGCAACTCTTGGCAAAGATAGGGGGAAAAAATAAACAGCAAAAGAAAGGTTTCTAGCTTCTTTTATTTTAAAGCTATGAATCATATGAGGGGTGAATACCTGTTATCTGAGATGAATTCCACTAAAGAAGCCTGTTGTCACAAAATATTACTATGAAGTGAATTTCACTGCAGAAGTCTGTTGTACCAAGAAAGTTACTATGAGGTGAATTTCCAGGGGATGTGTATGACATTGGCAGTGATTTTCATGGCATGTAAATCAGGGCACAACTTTATTGGCGATCATGCAGCTTAGAAAGAAGTCATGATATCCTAAGACTATAGAACCAGCACAATCATAATTATGTACAAAAAAAAAATAATAATTATCCTTAAATATTGTATGGCAGTGGATTGTTTTCCCCTTGGAAAAGCTGCATTTGTCATGTTGGATTTACATTTTAACAAGTTTTATACACAAATTTTTTTTCAAATCACACATTTTTTTCTCTATACATATGAAAGCATCATAATGACAACAGCAGCAGTCCTACACAACATGACACAATATAATAATGATGAAAAATTACAAGAACATGTTGTTGAACAAGACACATTTGATGTCTGTTGCAAATTGCATGAAATTCCAACAGGCTTCAAATTTTATTTTTTTTGCATAGCTGCTGTTCTGGCAGTCCCTTATGATGAAATTAACAAAAATAATACAACAAAACAAGTCCTGGTCAAGTTGGTTTAAGTGAAATTCTTTTCTGGGATGCTGGATCACAATATCACTGAGAGGGATGTAGTGGTGTAGTAGTGACCATTACTGCCAGCATTGTGGGCTGTGGTTAAAATGTACAGTGACAAGAGTGTTTGCAAAAAGGGATATGGTGATGTTGTTAAGTGACCATAAACAAGCCATCACTGTCAATATTGAGGGACATGAGGATGGTGTCACAATTACCATCAATAAGTTATCAGTGCCAGTACTGGGGGATGTTATGATGTTGCCACAGTGGGTATCAACTAACCATCATTGCCAATATTGAGGGGTGTAGTGATGTAGCAGTGACTATCACATGACCATCAGTGCCAGCACTGAGAGATGTGGTGATTCTGCGGAGGTAAACATCATGTGACTATCGGTGCAGGAACTGAGGGATGCGGTGATGTTGTCGCTGTGCTGCCACCATGTGGTAAGCCAGGTTTCTGCTGTTGTTTTGGGTGTTTATGTTTCTGCTGAGTCCCGTCCTCAACCACTTTGTTCTCAGCCTTCAGCTTCTTCCACATATTCGCGCCCAGGGCTTTGGCAAAGTGTGCATCCACTGTGTCCGTCAGACCATCTAGAGGGACAACTTCTGACCGAGCTTTGATCTCTGTCCACATCTGATCACCCAGGGCACGGGCAAAATGGTCATCAACTGAACCTGCATAATATGTGAGATGAAAACTGTGTTGATAGTTGTGCAAATTACAGCAACATTTATTGTTGTGGACACAGCAGAAAAAAAAAGACAATTATCAAGATCTGCATGAGAAGATTTTTTTTTAATAAGATCAATTTATTGCAGAGTAATGTTGCAATCACTTTTACAGTTTAGAGGAGAAAACCAAGAAATGCATATTGTTGAGATAAAAAAAAAAAAAATAAATAAGATAAAATTTAATTCTAAGTTAAACACGATAAGAAAGCTGAAGTTCGAGAATGAGAACAAACATGGTTGGAATACAGAATGCTCAGTATGATTGCAAGTTTTTTCAATATTCAGTAACGGGAACTAGCTAACAGCAACATCTCTTTTTTCTGACTTTATCGTCATTGAGGGTCCAAAATATACATTAAAAAAACACGCACACTTGATATAACTATCACACTAATACTGCATCATGTAATGAATGCCACTTGGTTTGTGAACTTACAGATCTTCTCTCCTGCAGACTGGAGACTCACTGGATTAATAGGTGATGCTGCTGCCTTGGCGACAGCAGGGGCCTGAGCTGGGGGTGGAGGTGGTGACACCGACCCAGTAGGAGTGGGCTGCTCAGGGTAACACTTGCCCAGAGAGCGGCGAAAGTGCTCCTCTATCGACTCATCTGTAACAAAGAAAATATACCAAATATCTGTAATGTCAACATTCTGGGAATCAGCGTCACATATGTAAAGAGGATCAATGCACTTCATTTTTTTATCTTAGCTGGAGTTTGCGATGGAAGCAGTCACAAAAAAAAAAAAAAAAAAGTCTTAACTGCTGGTTTAAACCATATATCCATAACATAAAATATTCATTCAAATAAAACTGACCAGAAACTAAATCCTTTTATAAGAAGGAGAGGGAAAGTAAACTTGCTTTTTTCAAAGTATTTGTAAGAAATATAAGCATACAGCCAAGCATCTTCACATTAAAAAAGGCGTTATTTTAATTTTTAACATCTTAGTGTTGAGCCAGAGTGAATCAGCTTGAAAAAGAAAAGAAAACAAAAACAAATATAGAATTTTGGATGTAATTTACGTCCAGATAGTACAGGGAGACCTTCTGACTAACTGAAGGGAAAAGGTGTGATTTGTTTCTGTTTCGTTTTGTTTGTTTATTGTTGTTTTGTTGCTTTTTGCTTATCACACATCAATTCCTGGTGTTCTTGCATTGTCATTACTATGATCATGGGAATGGTATTCATGATGACAGCAACGTATGTAATGATAATGACAGTGATCAGATTTCTTTATGAACACTTCTATGACATTTCACTTCCGTACCTTCCTGTGACATGGGGCTGTTAAAGCTGTGCTCCACAGAAGCATGTCGTTGCTGGTAGCCAGACGACGTGTTTGGCGTTCTACTATTGGTTGCTGGAGACTGGCGGGCACCATTGATTGGTTTGGAGGTCGTTGTCGTATTGGAAAGTGAGAGGTTGAGTGGCGCGTGCTGCACATCGGCTCCACCACGAGACATGTCAGCATGGTAGTGAGGGGGAGGCAGAGGGGGTCCGGGGTAGGGCGGGAGTGGCGGAGGGGGAGGAGTCG
>BLXT01003865.1:1629803-1639934 GCA_019648995.1 Plakobranchus ocellatus | reverse complement strand
TAAACATTGGTTAGGATTGGGCATTAGCGTAGGCCCACACTGGAGGCAGCAGTTCACGTATCCAACAATACATGTTTTGAAAAACTCTCTTTAGTGGGAGCGCACAACAAGTCGGCAACTTGTCGGAGCTATCCTTTGTGTTTTACAGCCTGGTCTTATGTCATTGGCTCTGTCAGATAAGGGAAAGGGGGGTGCCGTTACGTGACTACGCATAATTCTACTAATTGCCGCTCGAAACACGAGGCCAGTCTTGTTACGCAAATTATCAGGCTAACTTGTCGGTAGGTAGCGCACAGTAACTACGACATCAGTCCTTCATGTTAGCAATGACAAGTCACGTCGCCTCCAGTGTGGGCGGCAACGGTCAGTAGAATTATGCATGGTCACGTAATGGCACCCCCCTTTCCCTTATTCGACAGAGCCAATGACATAAGACCAGGCTGTAAAACACAAAGGATAGCTCCGACGCTCCGACAAGTTGCCCACTTGGTGTGCGCTTGCATCAAAGAAAGAGAGTATTTCAAAACATGTATTGTTGGACACGTGAACTGCTGCCTCCAGTGTGAGCCTACGCTTAAGAGTTACAAGTTGCAGGTGCTTTGAATAAGTATGGCGAGAAACGTAGCAGACTAAAACAAACAAATAAGAGTGAATTTAGGATTATTGGGTAAAATAAAGCGTTACGTTGGCAGGTCTGCTTCTGATGCTAATAATAATAATAAAACGTTTTCATTCACGCACTGATGCGAAGCTTTCAGCCAGCCAACACAAAGGAAGAGTGGAGAGTCAAATCCCGTCAAAACGCACACCTGCATTGTCTCCTAAGCTAGCCCAACGATATGCACTGACTGCTTAAGGCGAATGATAAATTGATAGCACTTGGCAGTGCTGCAAAGGACTCTAGGGGTTGAAAGTTATAGGTACTGTAGGATCGGCTCCGATATATCGTCAATAGGCCCAAGGCATATCAAAGGGAAAAAAAAACTACAGCACACGGCCATACAAAACAAAAAAAAAAGTAAAAAAAAAATCGGATTTTGGGGGGTTAACTTTGTTTTTCCCGACTTTTTCGCGAGTTCCCGACCCATCACAAAATTCACGGCTTTTTCCCGATTTCCCGACCCAGCGGGGACCCTGCACATGCATAAAATTAAAGTAATTTGACCCCAGAAGTCAAATTTCAGTTATTATGATGTTGCAAGGAGCCAGCATTAATATAGAACTTGATTTTAGATTTAGTTAAGGTAACCCTATTAGGGAAAGCTTTGCTTTTACACTGCTAAAAAGTGAGCTGTTCCTCTCTTTAAAAGATAAATGAGCAATTGTCAAACCTGGATCCCAAAATTGTGTCATTTGTTTTTTTCACTACATTTTGAAAAAAAAAGAATCTCCGGCTACAAAATGGAAAAGGCCAACCGAGTATCGGGGGGTGGATCCATGTAAAAAAAAAAAAATAATGGTAGGCCTACACATCTCTTTAATTCATGGGGAATGAGCTTAAAGTGTTGATGGGTGACCATTTTTTTAAAGTGACCTTATCATTATAGTTGTGTTTAAAAGTTATTTGGTTAATTTACACAGTAAGGATGCATCCATAACTGATTTTCTAACCATACAGAATTATTTCTCGTGCTATTACACTCAAGGCATGTATTGATGAGTTCAATTTTTTCAAATATAGCTTGTAAAAATTTTTTTACCAATTTGGCAAACCCTGAAATACATTTTTAAACTGAATCAAATAAAGAAGCAATAAACAATTTCAAACCAGTCTAAAAAAAAATCTCTGTTTCAAAACTTGTGAGAAAAATACCTAGGCTGTATTGGTATACTTCAACAGGCCGGTTAAAAAGCTCTGTCATTGCTTGGATTTCTAGATGATTTCCATGGCACTTGTCCATTTTCTTGCGGTTGATGTAGGTAGTGAAATCCTCAGTTACATATTGAGAATAAAATTCTGCATTCTTTTGCTGAAATTTATAATGATCAAAAGAATTTATTACATTACTAAAATAAAATCTTTCTGTTTTTTCTTCTTTCAGTTATGATGTAAATCGGTGTAATTATCTACTTCATGGTTACACGAGAAAAAATATATTTATATAAAAAATGCTTTTCCAATACATAACAAAGAATACACATGAGAATATCTAATAGAATTTTTCATGGTGCTAATAAAATTCAAGCCCTTTTCCCTTTCACACAAAACTATGATAATGCATTGCAGGTGAACATCAAATTTTCACACTGTATCAGATTTGAAATGCAAACTTGCCAAAAATTTACCACAAATTATGGATCATAAATGCATGAAGTTATGTTTGGAGTGGTTAATCTTACCATATAGTCAAGACAGTGTTTCCTGACAACCCCATGCATCTCCTGGTCACCATACACTTGGTCAGCTTTACATGATAAAAAAAAAAGAAAATATCAGTTAAATGGTTCAACACCCATCATTATATATGGCATCATTATGAAAAACAAACTGAGGACAATACCGTGTCAGATTTATGCTAAAATACAAGTGATATATCATTGTAATCGGGACAACAAGATCTGTCTGATCATGTCATCAGATTACCTATGTGGTAACAGAGTTTTGAATATAGATGTAAAATGGCATATCGAAAGGATTAAAGAGATAAAACATAATTTGTTAATTACCTCAAAAGTATACAAAATGACATATGCCAAAATCATTGAACAATAACAAGATATTTAAAAAACCAAAGCAAAAAAGTAAATGAAACAGGTCAGAAATTACATCAAGAAACTCTATTAAAAAAAAAAGTGGCTGAAAACTCACCAACAGCACGAAAGAGACATGCTCCATCCTCTCCCATCTTCTTGATAATAAAGCCTTTCTTTTCTGACAGAGCTTGTTCAAACCATCGCTCAAGCTGATATGCACCAAAAAAAAATTTGTTGAACAAAAATAAAATAACATTTTTAATCATTAGAACAAACAAACATACATGAAAATTTGTTACCGACAAAATTGGGCCTTAGTAAGAAATCAGTTACATATTTCATACATATAGGGATTTTCATTTTCTTAGGTAACAACTAACTATTTTAGGTCTTTAAAATGAAAACAGTAAGGGAAAGAAAGAATGAAAGCATCACCATATGATCTCACTTCCAGAATGAAAACAAATACAATCAACATGCTAAAATCTTAACAAAATATGACATTTCAAAATCTTTGTTCTAAAATAAAGCCATTTGACTAACTTGAGATCATTTCAAACAAGTTGGATGCTATGTTATTCTTATAGCAAAAAAAAGGGAGCACTTCAATTCTTTATTTATCAATACCTTCTTTCAGGGTCAAAAAAACAAAAAAAAAATTAAAAAAAAAAACATTGGAAAGTGAAAATTTAAACTGACAATTTTTTCATTATATCTTTGCAATCTGAGTATTGTGGTGCCCCATATAATTTTTGTTAAAAAAATAAAACAAAATGGAAACCAGCAGAATGCAGTTTTCAGGCTATAATATCAGAGACTGATAATCACAACTGTTACACATTTGGACTGGCATTGAGACATGTCAAAAAAAATTTCAGGGGAAAACTGAAATTTTCATAAAATTGTTCAAGTAGAATTAACAAAAATTAAATAAAATTTAAAAAATGATGCAAATTAATACACTTACAACAGTAACTGCAAATTTGATCTTGAGACTCTTTTAAAACATATTCTATGATGTAGATTTCCTCCTCTCAATTAGTTTTTAAAAAAGTGACAAATATTGTACAGTATATAGGCCTATATTACTTCATACAATTTGTTTTACAAAGTAGTTTCTACAACAAAAATAAACAATTTGCTCTCAATGATGTCACACCCAATATGCAGCAGTCTCATATGCACTGAGGCTGCGCTGCATGTATGTATCACTGAGCTAAAAATAGATGGGAGGAACAGGCTGCCGCAGGAATGGTTCTGGCAATATTTATGGCGGCCGCTCTCGCATTTGGAGCTGACGTTTATCACCTGGCCCTAAAAGTAGAGCTTTAAGTGAAGTTCTCAAATACGAGTGTATTTGTATGCTAATATGTGTTTGCAAGTACGTGCACTTGGCCTGTACAAATTATTATACTGCACTTATATATGTGTTGAATCTTCTATCATTTTTTTATGATTGAAATTTACAATTGTTTTATAATTTATCCACAGTTTTTACTTTCTTGCTTCTTCTGAGTCATTCTTGCTCTCCCCTCTTTACATCTGTTTTTTTCTCACTAACTCTCTCTCACTCTGTTTCTCTTTTTCCCTCTCTCTCAATTATTTTTTATTTATAAGAATAGCCTTTCTCTGTATAATTTCTACATTGCTTAATCCATTTTATTTCACATATTACTTAATCACCTTTTGCCGAACTTCTAAAAAAAGTTTACATGAAGAGTTCAACTGCTTAGTTTGATTCACTCATTGGTTTTTGCTTCATAAAAAATGGAAAATTACACCTTTTGACATTTATATTAATTTTGCGCATTTCTTCAATTATGTATTATTAACAACCAAATGAAAAGGGCCTTGTGCCTACTTTAATAAGTCAATCAATAATCAATCTCTCTATCTTTCTCTTTCCAGCCCTCTCTATCTGAATGACTTATAGTTCAATATTATTGTTTTTCATGTCATTATCCTTGTAGGTTTAAACCTTACTCGGTGTTGAAATGTAAGTAAGGGAATGATCAATTGCGATTTATACTGCTGGTTTAGATTAGTTTTATTAATATCTCAGTGCCAAGAACTTTGACCGCTCTTTTTTCTTTTTTTCTTCCCTTTTTCTGTTAGCACTACAACTAGCTAACTTTGTTTGTAAAAAGATGAGGAATTTTTGACATCAGTATGTATGTCCACTAAGTATACCCATGTGAAATTGTATCTGAGTTGTGAAGCTCCAGTTGAATATTTTGAGTTTTTTGAGATCTTGATATTTGGGTCGATATGTGTTTTTCATTGTGTAAAATGAAACAATCTGTGACTGAAAACATTCATAAAACAGATATCGATTCATTCTATCATATCTATGTTGATCTGTTGTCGCAAATCAGAACACTGAATCTGCTCCATTTTCTGGTCTTTCCTCTAAAACTTTGGCAACTATAAACACAAAGTAGTTTTGTTTTGATGAATATACAAATGCGTCTAATCAGTTTGTTGTGGATGAGGCATACCTCACAAGGACAGAATAGTGATTATTTATGAAAACATATCAGTCGCATGTGCTGAAAATTATACAGTAAACAGTACAGCGGCTGGTGCTTAACTGCTGTTTGTCGGCTCCAATGCCAGAGTAATGGCTGCCGCTGGCAGAACACTTGACAACCAGTGCTGACAGGCTGAGCCAGTTGATGTCCCTTCCATCTATTTTAGTTCAGTGGTATATATACGATCAAATTTTAAAGAGTTAATAGCATTTCCATCCAATTCATGCGGGCAAACTGGGTACACACAAAATCTAGACTGAATACTTATGCACAATTATCAAACTGTGCATGGGCTTGAGACATAATTGAGTTAAGCTCAGGACATCCGACATGGCCGTAATCAGATCTTTTCTTATTCATCTTCAAGTTTACTACTTCACTTCATGGTTTTACATTTTTAAATTGTTATTAGTTTTAAAAAAATAACTGTCACTGATTTGAGAGGAATGGTATTGGACCTTATAAGATTTTTTTGGATAGATTGAAAAACGGCTGCATGCTAAGGATAATCTTAAGGTGAAAATAAAATTCATTGTAAGCCTTTTCGCAATGTAAAGGAAAGAAAAAGAGAAGATTATATTTTCATTTTTGTAACATTAGACCCACAATATATTTCAATTGCACTTTTACCTCTTCTAGATTGTCAGGTGCTTTTGCTGGCTGAGAATGCTCATCTTCACTGTTATAATCCTCGTCACAATCACCTAAAGGATTGAGACTATTTGAGGCACCTCCATCAGTCAGACTGGGTGCATGATTGCGATGCTTGCGCACTGTTCTGTGAGGAGACAATCGATGGCGGCGCTTGTGACTTGAAGGAAGTTCATGGCCATCAAATTCAAACGTTGCATTAGTTGATAAATTCTGTCCTAATCCTGCATGAGAGTGCGAAATGTCATCTCGACCAGAGGTTGATGGTAGCCAGCGAGTTGGCGATGTTCTAACTCGCTGAGGTTTCTCAAGCCTAACCTGACTTGCATGTTGATGACCAATAGCATGGCCATGAGGATGGTTTACATTAAGGCCATGGCCATGACTGGCGTGAGGGTGTGTGTGAACGACATTGGAGTGTGCATCATTGGGTTCAGCATGATTGTCGCTTTTATCTTTAGCTGCTTTCTTTTTTGGTTTTATAGTCATTGTATTCTGGATTTAAGGCCAAGGCCTAATGTAGATTGAAGTTTGCCTTCAGATGACACTCTTAGAAGTCTCTGGCTAGTCTAGCTCTAGACTTAGTAGTCACACTCCGTGCCTAAACGGCAAAGATGATAAAAAATTGATATCTAGACTAGATTTTTCTAGACCTAGATCCAAAAATAGGATATAGCTAATCTCTAGGTTATCTGTAAAGCTAGACCCAAATCTCAGTCTAGAAATGGTAGACTCACTAGAGTCTAGACTAGATTTAGATCTAGATCTAAGGAGATAAATTTAGATCTAGATCTACATATATATGTAGATCTAGATTCTAGTAAGACCGTAATCTAGATCTATATAGATCTAGATCTAGATATCTAGAAGTGCAAACAAGACTCGACTAAAAATTGAGTTTTCAACAACAATCAAAACTGGACCCAGAATGTAACTCTGATTTTTTTTGGATTATCTAGATCTAATTTAAGGCGAAGAAGGTATAAGACTAAAACTTTCTGACGTCAAATTCGTGTTATTTTCTCTCCCAAAGTGGACCAGGTCGTCTACCCTACATAGTCTGTGACGTAATTTTTCTATTTACATCGCGAGCGCCATCAACAAGAACAGCTACTCTGATCCAAATCATGATAATTGAAACGAATTATCCTAAATCGATATCTAATCAATTATGAGCGAAAGATGCACTGATGAACCCAATGTAGATCGAAAAGAAAAATGTTATGAGCAATATAATTCAGAAACCACTTTTTAAAAATTTATTTTTACCTGAATAGGAATAAATGTAAAAAACATCGGAAAAATTTTTATTTAAAATATATATTTTAATTTTTTCAAATAATTCAAGCATCGGTGGTCTAGTGGTAGAATACTCGCCTGCCACGCGGGTGACCCGGGTTCGATTCCCGGCCGATGCAGTAATTTTTTTTCCTGACTTTACATTCGAATAAAGAATGGATCAATCTCCATTGTCAGGAAATAGGGCAACAGCTATAGTATTATATATATATATATATATATATATATATATATTTCTATTTTCCAGTATTGGTTTTATTCTTTGGAATGTATCTTTGCCATGGCTATTCTTTTACTTATTTCACTTGTGCATCTACCATTTGATGTTATCAGGTAGCCTAGATAATTGAAATTCTTAACTTGTTTGATTCAATCGCCTTTACTAACGAGATTGCACTTGGGATTAGAGGATTTCTTTGAGATGACCATACATTCCGTTTTACTTACATGCAAAGACGTGCCCATTCTTTTGTTCTCTAAAACTACACTATCTAGAAGTTTTTGGAGTTGTTCGCCAGATTCTGCTATTAAAACTGTATCATCTGTATACCTGAGATTACTAAGATTCTCCTCATTTATTTTTAAGCCCAAAATATCATCAATATTATTTTACTATACAGGTTAAAACAATATCAGGAGACATTACACATACCTGCCTCGCACCTTTTCTCTGATTTGAAATCAATATGTTCTCCTTCAATTCGTATATTCTAAGGTGCCTTTTTCCACACAGACATTCGCCATCATATTCCTCCACTCAAACCCTGTGCTGAGTCAATTTAATCTTGAGTATGCAAGTATCGGGAGGTAAATCGCCGATAGGTTAAGAGTTTCGATTAAAGTTATTTAAGAATATCGTAAACACTATATTTCAGGTCACGATTTAAAGGCTTAGCTCATAATTATGATTCCTACTGCATTTGCAATAGTAATTTTCTTTTCCTTTGATAAAGCCTAAAGGGCGAAACATTTGTATGCATATACAGTGCAGGGCCAGATCAATTCAGAGGGGAGGGGTTCCATAGGGGTTTGGCGGTCCTTCCCAAAGGGCGCACAGGGGGCAACCCCCTCAAAACTGATGAATTTTTGCAATTTCAGGGTGAACATGTGGCCTCTCGTGGCGCTAAAATAGTATATAATCAATAGAATTGAGTACCATTTACAGGTAAATTCTGTTTTAAAGCGTCCATCCACATGTACATAACTTTTGCGACGGAGGGGTAATGGATTGGCCAGAAATAGAGAGCTTTACGTTATAAAAGGCATGAACTAATCCGAATCGAGCCGAGCGCCTCGCAGCTATCGGAACTTTTTTTCATCTCTATTCTCTGATACTCAGAGAGACTTAGAATATCCCTCCTCCCGGGGCTGGCATCCAAAACTCCATCGACTAGACTGGTCAAGCATGTGGTAGGCTTAGAATCTCTCTCTCTCTCTCTCTCTCTCTCTCTCTCTCTCTCTTTCTCTCTCTCTCACGTCTATTTTCCCTCCGCCTTGTTGGGTTGTTGCTCGAACTGTGCATGATGATAACAATCTAAGTATGAATAATTTTTCTTTTGCATATACTCTCAAGCAAGCAATGTGCAGCTAGCCTTTATCCTTTCATAAATGAATATCTTTTATTATAGATACATTTTTTTTAAACAAACGGACCTCACATAAAAACTATGGATATAAAAATTAGCAATATTCCTTTGGCCACAGTTTCAATTTTTACCATTCGATTTTTATCATTCTGTTCGTTTTGTTGAATAGCTCTCAGCTCTCTATTAGCTCTTCATACCCGGAAACAATGATACGTCGTTACGCTGTCAACAATCTCCACGACTGCTGCAGCAGCTTCGACTACCTAGCTAAGCCAACGTTTACAAACCTGAAACTTTCACCATTTTTTTTTCATTCGGTAGTGTATATGTAGGCTAAGATCTAGATCTAATTATGATATATTTAAGATCAATTTTTCATTTTATGTTTAAAATCTAACACATAATCATTTCCCATGGGACCATAGTTAGGCCGATATTTATATTACTTTTAATGTCTTTAGACGTGTATTAGAACACACGCTTGTATTGATGTTTAGGTTTTATTGTAGAATCTCATATTAAGAGATAACCCTTTCCAATATTTTTTTTTACAATCAGAATCAATGCAAGAAGTTTAAATTATCGCAACTTAATATATATGAAAATATTGGTAGGAATAAGTAATTGGGTAGTCTGTCACTCAATCTGTATTTTTAGTCCAAAATGTGCAAAGTCCATCTTTTTTGTGAGGAGATGGCAGAGTAATGTGAAAGGACAATTTTATCTATGATTTTTTTGTAATCTTAGATGTCTTTTATACGAATTTATATCTTTTCTGTTGCACATAAAAAATCAATGTTAATGATCAGTAGATGGGCTGCTAATTCTTTGTTGGCTTCCGTTTTTCATTTTGTCGATAGCAAGTATGAATTTACTAAAAATTTACCAACAGTCCTAGTTTTAAAGGAACTTACAATTCTGTGGGCTTAGTATTTGCTGGAGTTGCTATGAATACTTTATAAATTGTACAGATTAACAGCAGGAGTAGATCTAGATAGTATCAAGACTTAAAAAATATGTTTTTGAAAAAATCTTTTGCTTCCTTATGGAGGGGGAGGGGACCATTTTAAAAAAAAATTGGTTTATTTTTTTTATCCCTTTTGATGACCGAGTGAAGGGAGAAATATTTCTTGTATGACTTGTGTTTAATTCTTTGCTTTCCCAAGGAATTTTTTAAAACAATTTTTTCTTGTTGCTGGCAGAGGGCTTTAAAAAATAACATAAAGTCACATTGTCTTTAATTTTGTGTACAATCCATCATTGTAAACTCTATGCTGACAGAAATGCTTGCCTTTTAAAAAATGTATTTTAATTCTCTACCTTCCTCTTAAAATGATGAAAGAAAGGAAGGAAGGGGAGGGGGGGGGGGG
>BLXT01003865.1:1609143-1621686 GCA_019648995.1 Plakobranchus ocellatus | reverse complement strand
TCCCGCCAACACCCATAAAGGGCGGTGGCGGGCGATAGCGCTTTTTATCAGTTATAAAAAAAATCAAAGTAAAGACATAATATTTATTCAACACTACCTATATCTCCTCAGCATAGATAAATCCTTGTCCCTAAGTAGAGGAGCAAACTACACCCAAGTCTACATTTTTCCAATCCTCATTCCTAACATCAGCTGAATATAGATCCATCCTAGATCTTGATAGTTCTACAGCAGTCTTCCTCACTAATCATCACACTTGACCACCATTTGTTCAATATCAGATTC
This sequence comes from Plakobranchus ocellatus, assembly GCA_019648995.1. NCBI lineage: Eukaryota > Metazoa > Mollusca > Gastropoda > Plakobranchidae > Plakobranchus > Plakobranchus ocellatus. The sequence continues at coordinate 1,621,401 of BLXT01003865.1, read as the reverse complement.
CTCCTCCACTAACAAATTGGTATTTTCATTATGACTAGAATATCCATGTAGCACTTCATCATAAATTGTTCCTAAGGCATCCCTTAAAAGATTCAGTATATCATATTATATTATAAGGATCGAGTTTTGATCTAACCTAGGCCTACATTTTATCTCAGAATTGCCGAGAAAACAGGAAACTCCAACAAATGTTTGTAGACCTAATTTTAGCTGAAAAATAAAAGTAAAATAATGAAATAAGGTTCACAGTTTGTTTATGATAAGATTTCAGGCTTATGATTATTAAACAAGTATCTTGAACAGGAAAGTTGTGGTTGATGATGGTTCATTTAGGTACACAATGTAGTGGTCCAATCAGGTGATGGCAGGTGGTAAAGCCAGGCTTAACTCAATGAAGATGCAGTCTTTAAATGTCAGCTGAACCCAGGAGACGCATGATTTTGCCCTTTTTTCAAAAAATTGCCCTGATTTTGTTTTTTAAGCTATCTAAGTTCTGTTTTTTTCATTTTCAAACTCAATTTTAGATCTTTACAAACATTTAAAAGGATTTCTCAAGATATAGATTTTGAATTTGACATGAATTTTTTTATTATATAACCAAAAGTAAAAAAAAAACTTTTTTATAGACATAATTTTCAAGAGAAAAAGATGTACAGAACAAAGGATACATTTTCATAAACAAAAAATTGAAAATGTGGTTTCCATAACAAATCAGATCAATATTATAATACTCTGTGGGCATTGGCAACAAAATTTCAAGCTTTGAAGGTCTCGCAATCCTGGGAAAACTTCCGACGGGTCGCCATTCTAGATCTAGGTTTGAAATTTGTGCCACTGCTTAGGCCTTGTACAAAAATAAATAAAACAGGCTTATAAAGCATTATTTACCGTCAAAGGAAGCAAAAAACTGTAAAACAATAGTTGAATTAAAGTTTAGAAGTAGGTTCTCGTTTTCGCTTATAGCCAAAACAACAACAAAAAATTGTAAAAGGCATCGGACGCCCGTGTCCGATGTGTCTTTTTAGCCTGTGACATCATCGGACATAGGTGTTCGATGCGTCTCCATTGAGTTAAAAGTAGCTTTTACATGCCCTGTGAAATCATGAATGCAAGGAAAGATGTTTTTTAAACCTACTTCAGTTTTTGCATGAACACAGAAGAGTTGCTGTGATAATTTTTTGGGAATTTTTCGCATTTAATTTGGAAAAATGTTAGAAAATGAAATCTTATGTCATAAACTTTTTTGATCAAATCTTCTATTTGTCAGTTTAGTCATATATCATTGTGTCCCCCTTCTGTTGCAATCAGAATCAGACGGCAGTGGCCACATCTCTACAAGTGTTCTATAATCTGGGCTCTCTACACACGGTAGTGGATCGTGTCATTGACGGATGTCGAGCAACCCTGCATCAACATATCAGATCTTGTCTGGATGTTCAGGCCCTGGCCATGTCCTATGGTGGCGCAGGCAAAGGTAAGAAGGCTTTCTCAATAGAGATAAAACAAATGGAGACATTTGTGGTAGAATTGGGCGCATAAATGTGGAGTTAATAACTTCACAGGTACATCAGTTGCCATATACTGCTTGTTTTGCTAAAATTAGATTTATATTTAACAAAGGAGGATTTTCATGGCTTTTGGCTTGTTTTAATAGGCTTGCCTTTTTTTTCTCAAAGTCTTAGGCCTTAATAATTGCTTCTTCCAGTTATTGCTCTTTCAAAGCTTTTTACACTTTTGGATTTTAATTAATGTACAGAAAACCATTTAATTTGTTTGTGCCAGAGCTGTATAAAAAAACTTGTTTTCGAAATGTGTATTCATGTTTCAGCTTTTTAACTATTGTATCTAATGTTGTGCTACTGAGGAGTGGTGACTTATCTGGTAGGCTAGTTGGCTACCAAGTCAGAAGTAAGAGATTTGAATCCCAGTTTGGGCAAAGTCAAATTTTCATCGCTCCTCTCTGTCCAACTAGCACTAAATGGGTAGCTAGGTCTCTTAAGACCCGGTGAAAGTAAAGGTGTTGAGGAAAGCAACGACAAACTACCTCATAATGCCATTTGCCAAGAAAAATCAGGACCCTACTCCTGGTTCCCAAATGCCTAGACTAAGCATGGGACCCACTTTACTTTTATCTTATTAATCAAAAAGAAAATGAAAGCCATTAGATCCCTTTTAGAGACTGATGTTTTAAAACATCAGTTTCCACTGATATTTTAAAAAAAGCAGCTGATCAGGCATTGAAATTTCCTTTAAAATTAAGTTTAGGCTTTCTAACACTAGTTTTGCAGACTAAACAATAGATGGCAATGATAATGCACTATACCTGGTGGTGTTTGTGAGCAGATGTCGCGATTGTCTGACTTGTTCAGCTGGTGCTGATAAAAAATAGATGTCATCATTGCCTGACTTGCTTAGCTGATGCTAACAAAAAATAGATGTCATCCATGACTGACTTGCTTAGCTGATGCTGATAAAATGTAGATGAAATTGTTGCCTGACATGCTTAGCTGATGCTGAAACGAACAGGTTATATCATTAACTGGCATAAATAGCATTTTTTCTTCACAGAATATGCATGTAATTATAGGGAAATTCAGAAAGAATGAAAAATTAACGTGGAGTATATTTGCACCTTTTTTTCTTACCTCAATTTATCAAATAACAATGAATCAATGTATAAATATTGCAGGAGGTCCTGGTCGAGCTGCAATGCCATCGCCAGGTAATACTGCTGCCCTGAGGGCTAACCTGTGGACCAACATGGAGAAACTGATGGATAACATCTACTCAGCGTGTGCCCAGGTGACTATCTTATGCTTGAGGCTCATCACATGCTGCTTGTTTCTACATTTTTCTTTAGTTAAGCCTAGATAATGGGTCCTACTGAGAACAATTCAAAGGCCTATGTTTTTTTTTTTACCTTCTCCCCTAACTCCTGGCGACATTGGTTGCACATAAATAATGATGAGAATTGTTTATGGCTTGACAAAATAAGACGTTCCTGAATCATTTCAATTACATTTGTGTTTAGTTATCAGCGACAAAGATAATCTTGAATTCTCCATGTTCAAGTTTGTGAGATCGTTTCTGAAATGGCTCTTGAAATACAAAAATGTGGGCCTAAAGTTAATTACAAAAAATGTTGACTCAGGATTAGATTATCTTTGACTCTCCATGTTCAAACTTTTGAGATCATCTCTTGTAATGGAGAAATCATACCTGAGGAAATGTTGACATCAACAGGTTCCTAACTTTCCGCCCTCTCTCTTGTATCTACTAAAAACATGGTCTGCCAAACCTCTTCTTTTATGGCTCAATATAACCTAATGTTTTTCATGCCTAAAAACTGATAGGTTTGACTGGAATGGCATGGTGCTATTTATGTGTGTCTGTGATTTCATTTTTGATAGGTACAACATCTGCAAAAAGTATTGGCCAAAAAGAGGGATCCCGTGTCTCATGTTTGTTTCATAGATGAGCTTAACAAGGTGAGAAGAAAGATCACTTATCTCAGATTTGTTGAGAAGGGAGACTTGTGTCTCACATTTGTTTGAAAAGAGGGATGCTGTGCCTCATGTTTTGTACAGAAAAAAAATCCATTCGCGCATTTGTTCCTGTAAGGTGGTCACTTTGAGGTGAAATACTATGAACAGCCTTTGTAATTGGTATGCACAAAACAATCCCCAGGCTCATATGCTCGAAATGCTGTTTGATTTGTAGATATAGCACGGTGTTCTTAAACAAAAGTCAAGTTGTTTATTCACTTTATTTATACTCACTTTAATCGAGTTGGAAGCCTGAAAACCTGAGATCACCTTGTTGTGGGTAGGCTATATCAACACACACTCAAAAAAGTAGTGCCTTCATCATCAGGCGGCTTTGCTAAAGTTTACAAGAGCAGCTCATTGTGAGATCCTCTCTTCATTACCAGGTGGTATTAAGATGTTTTAGGCAAAATTATGTGAAAAGTATGTGACTTTACATACGTTCTGATTGGCATCCATTGTAGATCAATTACTATCAAATACTGTGAGATTCTCTCAAAGATTATGAGAGAATTTGACAGTAAGAAATTGAGAATTATAGATAGATAGATAGATAGATAGAAAGATAGATAGATAGATAGATAGATAGATAGATAGATAGATAGATAGATAGATAGATAGATAGATAAATAGATAGATAGATAAAAAAAAATAGATAGGCCTGTATAGTTAGACAGGCAAGCAGGCAGGCAGACAGACAGATAGACAGATACTTAAAGGCTATGGTTAAAGTCTCATAAGTCCTGTGAGCATAGGGTTGCCCCCATCCTACAAGATGTCAAAAAACAATTGAGAATTATAACAACTACACTAGCCAGGTGAGGCAAAACCTTTCACTTTGTGATGGTGTCACTCGCATTTGATAGCATTAAACACACCCATGAAGCAAGGCTTGCTAGATAGATTTTCTAATGCACTTTTTTTTTCTCTCTCTCTTTTTCTTTTATTTATTTTGTCCTGTACTGAATCAGCATCACAATGGAGAGGTGCACATCATACACAGTTTTTGGGAAGATGTCACTACAATGCTCACTAGAGAGTTCCATGATGCAGCAGAAAGTATGTACTGAGCAAGAGAAAAGTATAGATTCTTTGTCTAAAACATACACTTGTTCATTTTTGTGCAGAGATGGAAAGCTTTGTGGTGCTTGGCTTGCACTTACAGAAGAAAGTGTCTTGTCTGTGATACTCTTTGTAGTGTTTTATTGGTGTTCAGTGCATTCTCTTATGTTTATTCACTCCTTGGATTATTTTTTTTTTCCTCACACAATAAAAAGAGTCATTTGTTGAATATGCTCAACCCAATCTTCTAGGGAGTGTAGAAATCATTTTTGTTTAAACACATTCTGGTTTAACCAACGCAATTTTCAAAGGAAAAGGAAACAATTTAAGGACTCAAAGTCACATTGGTTCGGCCTCTATGGGACTCACTTCTAAGAGAAAAGGGAACTGTTCAATGCTAAACACTCTACATACCTTTACTATCTAGCTACATGGCTTTCCATCAGCATTGATTCCTTTACATTGATATCTGTATTCTCTATAGACTCAACATTCCTGAAGCAGACATTTGAAGGTGAATACCCCAAGCTCCTTCGACTGTACAATGATTTGTGGCGACGTTTGCAGCAGTTCAGCATTACTTTGACTGTCACCCCCAGCAGCAACCTCCCTGATCTTTCAGCAACCTCAGGGGTCGCAGGTGAAGGTCAGGGTGATGATGATTTCTTTGCTCAGACAGAGAAGGCCAGACAAAACTATGAGTAAGTCTTCTTGTTGATTCGCCACCATTGTATATTATTGTCTATTACAATTGATCTTTTTTGTTGCCCTTGCTTTTATTCTTTGCTGCATTTACTAAGGAAATGTTTCCTGTTCAAATGAACAAGTAAGCAACTAGCATTCTTTTACTTTTAAATAAAGGGAAATTCATGCAGCAAAAAATATTGACTAAATGAAGCTGCTTAATGAAAGCCAGCGTCAATCCAGTGAATTTTTTGAACTCGGGATCATATGAGCTATAGAGGATTTGAAGTCAGCTATAAATGGAGGTTTTTAATTTTAATTTTCAGGGACTTGAAACAGGCACATGCACTGCTTGAGATTCTTAGTAAATGCCATTAAACTTGACATTTCATAACCTTCCCAGGACAAAAGTAACCCAAATGAAGATGCTGTATATATCAGAGCCTCAATTCAGTTTATCTCTGGACTGAGTTAAAATCCTGGAGCTCAAGCACTGAAACTTGACCTTTGCCCTTGCCTCTCACATACAAAAACACATGCTTCCTGTCACAACCACCAAAGAAAAATCAAAACCCCTCAGATTTGTGTGTGCAGCTAGAACACCAAGTTTAGATGAGTTTTATGGAATTTAAAAAAAATATTTATTTTCACATTATAATTTATTCTTTTGTGTTATATCTATCAACCTTTCCTTTTCCTTATGCAGTTCTGAAAAAGCCTTGCGTGAGACTCTGGCAACATTTGAGAGAGCTTACTTGTCTCGCTCGCTCTCTCGCCTGTTTGATCCCATCAATTTGGTCTTCACATCCTCAGCATCGAATGCTCCGACACAAGAAGAAGTGGATAACATTGTGAAGACCATCTCAAGGTATATTTCACTTTGGCATATTTGTTAACCTTCTAAATGCTGATGCAAGAGTTAGTCAAATTGATTTGTGTTTACTTTGATTTTAATAATGATAGAAATTTTGCCATGGACTTGGAAATAACAATTTTTTTTCAGCAGTTGAGCTTGAAGAATATGGATCAAACAAAAAGAATTATATAGCTTGTAATCCAACGGTACAGACAGTAATAAATTAAATAATTTTTACGCTAGTTTTGACGCTATAAAAACTACTAAGTTTTAAATAAGAATGATATTTGGTAAGAATAAATGTAGCCTTGTTCTTTCCAAGTCAATTTCATTTTTCTGCAGGAGGTAAAAATCATAAATATTGAGACACATGAAATTGCAGATTTCAGGGCTAGTCACTGATGCCCCTGATTGTTGTAAGGGATGTTGCTAATTCTAATTGCATTGCATAATATCTATAGTACCTAATACTTTATTTTTGAGTATAAGCTGTTAATTTTCAACTTAAGATTTAAAATATGTACTTTTCTCATCCATAGTGAATTAAATGTCTCAAGTGTGGACCAAAAATTGAGCATAACAGTTGCCAGAAATGTCGCCAAAACTGTGAAACTCTTTTGTGTCAAAAGTGAACAGCTGGTAAGAATGTTTGGTCCAACATTGATGCATTGATTTTGTTAGTAATTTTTTTAAGTAAATCATGTAAACTTTTTTATTTGTTTATTTGGGGTGACAATGATTCTAGTTGGTAAGGAAAGAAATTATGGGACTTACCTGTTTCAAACATTGGATTTGTTAAAGGTTTGACAGAACATAAGGCATTTTGTTTAAATCAGTTTTAAAATGTGCATTTAAAATTATCATAGCATTTGGCTTTAAGAACAGGTTCTCAGTCATAATTTGTACATCAACAAGGTTTCATGTCACATGATTCTGGATATAGAGTTTAGTTCAACGTTCTTTAAATTGTTAAATTGGAAAAAAAAATAAATTTGATATTCCTTATTCACTGGCGTGTTGCTGTGACCAATACATTAAATTTAGGGACATAAAAAAATTTAAGATTTGACAATGATATTAAATCACAATCAACAATTCGCGTGTCCCCCCAGATATTTCTCACTATCTTTAATTTAAAAAAGTTTTGATATTTACTGCAAAAAGTAAACAACTGATGTTGCTTCATTGAAAAACTAGGGTTTGTTAAAATGTTTTTTTTTTGTGGTCACCAATTCATTTATAAGAGAAATGTTATTACAATATAATTAAAGGATGAATCTTCTTACACATTTTATTAATGTTCTTTCTAGCTATCCACTGATGGAGAAGCAAGCCAAGTGATTGGTCCACTGACCTATGGTCAAACAAGAAACATTGGAGTGGTCAACACTCTCTTTCACTTTCACCAAGCAGTTTCTAAGGTATCAATGCTGTTGAAAGTATCAACCTCATCCCAGTGTTTGAGTACATTTCTTAATACACTTCAGTGTTGTATAGAACCCACCTTATGTATGGATCAACCTCATCCCAGTGTTTGAGTACATGTCTTAATGCACTTCAGTGTTGTATAGAACCCACCTTATGTATGGATCAACCTCATCCCAGTGTTTGAATACATGTCTTAATGCACTTCAGTGTAGTATGAAACCCACCTTATGTATGGATCGCAGTCATTCACTATCACTAAACAAGTTCAAAAGAAATTAGGAGTAGTGGAGAAGTCTTCTTTGAGTTGGATGCTGTCAGCACTATGTACTACAAAGAAATCACATGTGAAAGCAGAGAGAAGCAGAGCAAATGGTGATTTGTCAAGAAAATATGTAGGCAGCAATCAAGGTTTTTAGGCTGTAACATGAGAATAGAGGGCATGGAACATCTCATTACAGCCGAAACTGGAAGGCAAGGCAGTAGAGGAAGGACAGGAAGGACTCACATAACTGGATGTTGTAATTTCAAGGATGATGACTAACAAAATAATGGACACAATCTCCACCACAAAAAATGGAGGCCTATGGTGGCAAATGATGGCCTATGCTATGAAGCAAGATGTGTGATTTACATGAACCTTAAGAAATGATTTATTTGACTTGATAAACACCATATCCATAATATTTTTTCAAAACTTTCTTCAAATTTAAATTTTAGTGAGAGAAAAGATATAAAGTTCTTGTTTTCATCAAATAACATTTCATCTTTTCTCAAAATATAAGTTCTTATGTAATAATAATAATCCAAAGATTGCTGCAAGTAATTCTTGCTAATGATTTGTTCCCCATGTCCCTTCATGCCCAGGTATTGTCTGGTCTGACTAGTTTCCCAAGCGAGGCCCAGTCTAACATTGAGGTGTCTATGGAAGGCATAGTTGCTCTGATGGGCTCAGCCATTGCCCCGCTGCTCTCGTCAATCTCTGATGCACTAGAGGCGATTGTGCTCACTATTCATCAGGAGGATTTCTCTGGGTAAATTCCATTTGGGAGCAAAAAAAAATTTTCTTACTCCACCAATATAGGAAAGTTTTTTGTTGAAATTATTTTTTAATGCTTGGTGCATTTTTTACAGTTTTTATGAAAGTCATTTCATTAATTGTACTCCCATAAGTATAATGAGCGCAAAATAGGGTCTTGACTTTTTAACTTAAGTTTTTATTCTTCTGTTGATCTCAATTGCAAAAAGTTTATAGTGTGTATTCTTGGTTTTGTATAGATATATTTTATATTTTATGGTTGTTTTTTTTTCATCAGTTTTCTGCAACAAATCATAGAGGAAAAAATAAAACCTTATGGTTTATGCTCCTCAGCCCTCGTACTTAACTAAAATATGATAGCATCTGTAAAATCAAATCATTTTAAAAATGTATCAATATTTTTTCATCAAATTTCCATTAGTTCTAGGTAAGAGTATGGGAGATATGATACAATTTGTATCAATCATGTTAAAGAAAGAGACTTTTGCCTATGCTGCTAATTGAAAAGTTATGGAAAAGTGTTCAACAAAAAATGTGACAGTTGTGTTACTTTTTGGACATATTCAATCATATTGTTCTGACTTTCTTTTTTTATCAACATTTTTTGAATTATAGGAAGATCTATGTGACATTAATGAGCTGTGTGAAAAATTTTCTAGATTCATTTGTTGAATTTCATGTATGCCCTATATATATATATATATGTGACCTATAAGTATTGAAAAAAAAAATTGTAGCAGCCTTCTATGAGATTTCATTCATTTTATATTTATAATATGAATATCATGTAGCAGTTCAACTCTGCTTGATTGACTTTAAATGAAAATCATTAACTAGCGGGCAAAAACTACTAACTTCTATATATGAAGAGGACTTTTTATAGATATATCTTATAGATTTCTGTAGAAATAAGCCTTTGTTTCTTTATTTATTTATTTAGACCAGCCCCCAGTGGGGGTGAGACGGAAGCTCCGTGTTCTCTATACATGAGAGAGTTACAGAGTTTCATTCAGCGATGCTACATGGATTACCTAACACCATTCAACTGTAAGGATTTCATCATGGACAGGTTGGTTCATAATTATCACAGACAGGTGTGTGTGTGTGTGTGTACAAGTTTTGAATCATCATGATGGACATTGTCATGAAAGGCTTTGTGCTATTCAGTTTTAGGCCTGGCTTAACCCCGCTTGTGACTTCTTTTAAATAGCCCAAGAAAAGAAATCACTCGTAAGCATTGCCAAAAATTGAACAAAAAGTTTTTAAAATTTAAGTGAAGAGCAATTTCAGAGCAGCAGTGCACATTTATCAGATTTTATAGATCTACCAATTTACTAACATCACCATTCTATCTCTTACTCTTAGCGATCTCTCAACCATCCATTTATACCCACTGCCTCAGTTTCTAGAGAGTACTAGTTTAGTAGTTACACAATACAAAGATTAATGAGGTCAATATTTTGCAAACAATTCATGCCAGAAAAGATTAGAAGTTACCATCTTATATAAATACAATGAGCTAAAAATTATGGACCAATCAAAAGCTCATTTATCCTCTCCCTAATACACAAACATCTCCGGAAGTTTCTAGTAGCTTCCCAAACTTCTTGGTGTCTAGATTATGATCTAACAATTTTCTGTAAGCAATGCTTTCATAGTCATACCTTTGAAAACCCTCTAAAAATTCCTAGATCTAAAAGGTAAACAAAGGTAAAAAAAAAATAATAATATCACTGTTATAGTGTTAAACTAAAATGGACCTTATTGAGGCAGATTTAGAATTTAACTGAATATAACCAGTAAACAAGGCTAGATCAAAAGATCAGTCATTCCAAGTCTAGTTCTAGACTCAACTCACAAAAACCAATTTTGTCAGTTATTTTAGCATTTCAATCACCTCATTTATCAGAAAACCACACTTGATGTATCTCACATTTCTTTGCTCTGGCCCTTCCAGAGCAAAACATCGTGAGATAAAAAAGTATTAAATGGCAAATCTAAACCATGTCTTTTTTTTTTCTCTGAAGCATATAATTCTTCTGACGGCAAAAAGGCATATATATCTTCTTTCTCTCTCTCTCTCCATTTCAGTATCCTCCCAATCGCTAGTCGTTGTGTTGACTTGTTTGTGCGGCACGCCAGCTTAATACGACCTTTGGGAGAGGGAGGCAAATTGCGCCTTGCAGCCGACTTTGCTCAGATGGAGATGGCAATCTCACCTTTCTGCAGAAGACCAGCTGACCTTGGGAAAGCTTATAGGCTTCTGCGGGCATTTAGGTAATTTCAGTTTTCCATGAGTAGTTAATGTCTGCAGAAAAACCCTAAGATGTGAGATACATCTGTGTTTTTATGAGGTTTCATGATTTCTGAACTTCTTCCACTTGAATTCAAAAGAAGTCTAAAGCTTATAGACACTCAAGATTTCTGCTTAAGGCCTATATTAATTTTTTATTCTAAAGATGTTATTGCTGCATGGGGCTAAACTGGCATTGGAGAAGATTAAAAAAAAAAAGCCTTTTTTATTATTCACCCTAGTTATTTTATAGCTTAAAACTTCTTTAATCAGTAGACCTTCCTGCTCTTGCAGCAGGCACAGTATTCATGTTTTAGAATTAACATGTGGATGCTCCACTACTTTTAGAGCAAGTGCTATTGTTGTTGAAATATTTTCAAAGCTTAAATATTTCTATAGAAATCTGATGCAAGCAGATTAAGTAAGTCCTTATTTCTCACAATTAATTCTAATGAAAATTCCCATCTTATTAAAGCAGATTAAGCAAGTCCTTATTTCACACATTAAATCTTATGAAAATTCCCATCTTCTTTAACCTGAACTCTAATCTAACACAAACCCCCTCTTCTCTGCAGACCATTGTTGTTCCAGACCGCAGAACATATATCCCAGAGTCCAGCGCTAGGGGAAATTCTTCCATACAGCACCACCATCCACTTCCTGTTTGCACGTGCCCCATCTGAGCTTAAGTCTCCACATCAGGTGGGCACAGATTTGTGTTTATTGAGCTTAAGTATCAGCAATAAGTTTGTTGTATATTTGTTAAGCTTAGATGTGTTTATTGAGCTTAATGCCCTCCACAAAATTAATACAGGTGTGTGTGTTTAAATTTTTTTTAAAAACAAGTAAACTAAACAAATCTTTTAGCTACAAATGTGACAACTCTAAATTTTTTTATTCTCATTTTATTGGAATGAGGAAAAGAATTTTACACTATATCAATTGTTAGAAACATTGTCAGTCAGAGATCAAACTTAGCTTAGCAATAAATTTGGAATATTCGCACTTGACACATATACTGGCATTGGCTTACATTGAATTTTGGGTTTTGACAATAAAATTAAGTCCACTTTTTTCTTTTACTTTGTAAATAAATAAAATATTTTTTAAGTCAAAGTACTTTTTCTCGGATTTCTCCTGTATGGCCTTTTATACTTATAGTTTTGGTGTTCAGCTATGCTGTCCATTTAAACTGTTTTCTTAAATCTTTTCTCTCCCTACCATTATTCATAGAATTCTTTGCAGGAAAAAAAAATAACATTTAATTAAAAGTCCTATAAAACTTTTGAGGTGATTATGATGATTTTGTATAATGAAGCAGAGCTGAGAGGTTATAGATAAGCAACAGGACATT
>BLXT01003865.1:1592470-1604741 GCA_019648995.1 Plakobranchus ocellatus | reverse complement strand
GTCATGTCGCAGACCATGTCCCAGACCTTGATGTGTGAAGGCTAGCTGATATTGAGCCTACAACCCCTGTGCCCAATTTTGAATATGTGTGAGGAGCTGATCTCCAACTTCCAGATTTACACACCAGGCAGGACCTGAAAAAATCAATTACTTCAAGTTTGAACTTGTTTTTATTTTTTCTTGAAGCTTGATTTTCGAAATTTACACTGTCACTTCATGGCCATACAAAACACACCAAAGGTGTATTTTTTTGCTGTGGTTTGACTTTTTTCTGTTCCCACTGATATTGTTCTAAGTTAAAATAAATATTTCATGATATTTTCATCAAAACTGAATTTTTTTCCTTCTTTGAATTTGTTGATGCATGCAATTTTTTCGTTTTCGGATTTCATTTTTTCTTGTAATTAAATACATGTTGTTCTGAAAATACATAAAGTATGACAAAAATTTTACTTGAGAATGAATCTCCATTCAATTCTGCACAAAATGATGGGTGATATGACACAATAGCTTATTCCCTTACAAAATAAGAGCCTGTTAAAAAATACCACCACCATGCAAAATTGAAATAGCGTGAAAATAATGGATTCATTGAGAGTCAACCAAATAACTTTCACACATAACTATGATGATAAACTCACTAAAAAGTGGTCACCCATCAATAAATTAAGCTCATTCACTAACCAAGTGAAGAGACACAGACCAATATTTTTTTACATAGATCTACTCTTGCTATCCACCTTTGCCTGAATGATATCTCACTGATACTTAATTGGGCTTTTCCATCTTGTAACTGGAGATTCTTATTTTCAAAATGCAGTATAAGTGTGACACATTTATGGGGTCCACTTGACACTTGCTCAACAAATTCTTCCGATAGAAAACTTGCCCTGATATCGATATATTCTTCAGGGAAGGTTTGTTGAGTAGGTATGCCAAACCAAAATTTTCGCAATGACATTTGTGAATTATTTTTAGCTTGAGCTTTTTCAGCTCGAAAAACCTTTTCATTTGGTGTACTCATTATAGCTATAGCTTAAGAAACAAAAAACATTAGGAATTTTTAAAATATTTAAATTTGAGGTCAAAATTCGCCCCGTTGTAACCAGTGCCTAAGACCATTTTTCAAAGGGTATAACTTAAAAAATATGCGTGTGACAATCATGGAATCCACCTTGTGTGCAACAAAGTCAACAACAATAAAGCTCAATTTTTTTCTCTGACACTGAAAGTTACAGTTTTGCAGATATTGATGCATGAAGTGGCCTCAAAAGATAAATTAAATGTTTTCTAGCAGAATCTATATTTTTGGGTTTGCTGTCAGTTTTGAAAAATCCTATAAAATCGCACCGTCAATATAAATTATTTTGATGAACATGAAACCTTCCATTAAGGTTATAATTTCAGACAAAAAGTATTGTTTTGTGTGCAAAATGACTAACTAATTTAGAATTTAGCAATAGATCGACCTCTGTTCATAACTTTTCCCTAGATCTCTAATGAACAGTAAAAGGGAACCAAAAAAAGGGCCCCAAAAAAAAATAATAAGATCGATAAGTAGGCCAATAATGTCTAAGTATAAACATAACATGTCCTAATACAAATTTATTAATGTTTTGAATTATAAAACTCTTAAAAGTTACAAAAACAAACTATAATGGAATAACATCTAGCATGTGAAAGTGGGCCAAATAGTTGAATGCTACATGTCGAGAAGGTGACACAGCTGATTTAGATAAGATCCGTTGGTCAAGATCTATATCTCTAAATTCAACTTAGTTCTATGGGCTTTTCAGCTCCTGATAATGATAAATCTTTAAGAAATAACTGGTTTTGAATAGAAAAATATGTAGATTTTTATTTTTAGATTGAGATTTACAATCCATAACCAGTTCAAGAATGACATTGAACAGAGAGTGTAGTCTTATTTTAAGCAGGTCTACATACCGGTACCGAGATTAATCATGACTGATTACGTCATAGTAAACTTCCTGTGGTAAGAATTGATAATCAACGCACATCATTTCCAGGAGTATGGCTACTTTTTTTGAGCCACAGGTGGGCCGTATATGGCGTACTTTTATGAAATTTAATATATTGTAAAGGAATGGATGCTGTTTACAATGATCTTTAGATGGCTTTTGTAGGTCAATAAATAAAGATTTTACAGCCTTGGAATGTCAGAAAAAGTTGAAATATTTTAGCCATTTTTACACGAATCTAAAGTAAGCTTTTTTTCTGTTTAGACCAACTAAAAACATTGCAGTATTTGCCATATGGTAAACCCGCACTGTTATTAAACATGACGACTTCATCAAAACAGTGCAGGCGGGCCGTCTTTATTCGGCACCGTTTGCCTTACACTAGTTAGATTCAAGCCCTCATTTTTAATTATAAAATTATTCCAACCTTTACATATTTTACGTCAAATTGAAGGTGGAAAGTTGTTCTTCCTTTTCACACCAATTATAAAGATGAAACTAAATTTTAACGTCTCACTTTTTTGTAGGAAAAATCCACCACATTAGGTGTTTTCCCTTACTATTAGCGGCTGTGGGGCCAGTTTGGCGTAATTAGTTTGAGTCCTGCTCCATCCTCCTGGCTTTTGCAGGCCAGCAAGCCTAGGAGCAAAGGATCAACATTTTAGTGATTGAGCTTGACGACTTCAAACTAACCAGTAATGAAGAATAAAAGATATCCTGATGTAGAGGCTTGGGTAAGAAAAAACATCTAACCTATCTAGTGTCACATCTAGTTGTTACTGATAGATTGATTATTTTATAATGAATCTCTTACTCTGATTATCTTATAACCTAATGATCAAACAGAGATTGTGATATGAAGCAGAAGTGTATATTTATGAACACTGAAAAAGACACTGTACATAGCCAGTCTTTTTAATTATTATTGATTGTCGGTGTCAGGTGTGTATGAAGAAGTGACTTGCCAAACAAAAAGAGTCGTTTGTTGGCAATTGCCTTTACAGGAGATGTAATATAGCAAAATGATTGAATATTGCCAAAGATATTGAAAAAAAATTGTGTAACTGGATTCTAATAGTAATATTTTTAAAATTCATAATATCTTCTGTTTGAGTATTCAAGTCTGATATACAGTGGAACCTATATTTAACAACAGCTTCAATGATGACGACTATATTACAACAAGAGATTTGAAAATCTTTATTTAAGCTATAGAATTTATTTTTGCTTTAATTAAGATTCAAGACTGCTCCATCTGTTAACATATTCAATTAAATCCAATAGAAAATTTTCTGGCCTTGTCATCTTCTTTTAACCGATCCCCAATTTTTCTTTCCAGCTTTACGTGAATTTTTCAGGAATTCTGTCTTTCTGCTCTGCTCCCCTTGAATTCTTTTTTTCTTCAGCGCATCTTTATGTTTTTTCTTGTAGATCTGAAAATACATAAGGAAAAGCTTCATGAAGTTTCATTCAGTTGGAGTTTCCATACTATTTCAGTATGTCCTCAATATTATTTCAAAGAAAAAAGGTCATGCAATAAAACAAAAGGCAATCTTTGCAAAGAAATAAAGGATATGAAATAATGGACCAAAAATTAGCAATTAAAGATTTCACAGATGAGCTTCAATGAATTGGCTTGGACAAGAAAAGAAAAATGCACTTAATTAGGATTTGAGAATGATTTGAGTGAAACTCTATTGCATCGCTCAATGGACAAAAACAAACAAAACTACTGCTGCATTTGAAATTCAAAGTTAGCAAAGTCACAACAAATAAGACTTAACTACATGTATAATTATGGAGCAATGAAATACTTTTATGATTGTCTGACGCAGCGTGTCCCACTGCTCAAGCCACTGCTCTTTAGTAAACCTCACGTCTGTTCTACCAGCACCTACACAGGAAATAAGTGGGACCGCATGAAAATCATGGAAGTGAAGTCATACAGAAATTTAAAATAACAAGATAAATCTATGAAACTAAAATATTCCATTTCATATTTCACATTGATATTAATTGAAAACCAAACAAAGCAAAAAAAAAATTTATATTAATTGAAAACTAAACAAAGCTAAATTAAATTCTGCAAAATTAAGCTACGATAAAACAAAAATATTAAAAATATGTATAAGTCTATCACAGGTGACATACTTGAGAGCAAAAGCATATATACAAAGTAGAATGCACCTAAGTTAAATTGAATAAGACAATCTTCTTTAAAGTAGATCTTACATTTCTAGAGCATTTGGGACAAATGTTGTTTTGTTTAAAAGGACAATTCCATGAGTGAGTAGATGTATAAGTAGGTCAATGTTGTTAACCCCTTAAAGTCATCAGCTTATCAATAATCCACTTCTTAATATCCTTTTCTTTAAAAAATTGAAATGCTTCTATAGATCTGATCACATCTATCGTTTGCAGCATGGAAAGCTCAGAGAGAGAATTTTCTGGCTATCTAAATGATTGAAATTATTCATAAATCGATGTGCAACTCTGGCTTTATGCCAAATTATTTTATTTTCTCTGCTGTGAAAGCTCAAGAAAAAACACATTTCATATCAGATACTGTCTTGAAACATTCCTATTTTGCAGTATGGAATATCTTAAAGTTCTTGGTTGTATCCAATGGAGCAAAGAAATAAGAACAGCACTTGAATGAAAGATGGAACTTACTTAACATCTCTTCATCAACATCAGTTTGGTTCTTCCCAGTTGTTGCTGAGCTGTAACAGACACACAGTGCATCTTTCATAACAAATGAGTCTCACAAAGTAAAGAGAATTTGAAAGTGTCATCAATACGTAAAATAAATAATATGCATAAATTGATGACAAGTAAAAGTTTATATAATCACAAACAATACCCCAATACTTGATGCTATATATATTCATTTCAAATTGAGGCTTTGCACAATCAAACTGAAGAAGCTTTTATGTTTCTTCATCCGTTATTGTGTTCTTTTCAATTATAAATTCAACTTGCTTAGTGACAGGTTCCTCCTTGCACATGCATAGTTGCAATCTTAGATTTTCAATTGTTTGAAGCACTGCCTAGTTGGTAATCTTGACTGTTCTTGATTATTGATATAATCATACATAAGATCCACTAAAGCAGCCGGATCGACACACAATGAATGAAGATATCCATCCTCTTGCCCATTTAATGCTACACTTAATGTAAAGTAGGTCCTTTTTTTTTTTTTTTAAAGGAAAAACAGTTTCTTTGTCAAGCTAGAGCATGTAAGGATCAAACTGATAGCAAATTTGAATCAACTACCCTTTTCTCTGACTATTCTGAGAGGAAACCTATGAAAAATCCACACATACTCTAAGCTTTCTGCTAAAAACTGTATAACTAAGAATGTAAATAAATGAGAATTTGGTTTCAACACTTACAATTCAGGACCATCCATTTCCTCTTCTTTGTCTTGATCTTCTTCACCTGAGCTTAAATCACTCTCCAAGAGTGCCTGAGTCTTGGCTGTAGCAACTGTATTTGTTCCTACACCAAATCTAGATTCTCTCTCAGTCTCACTCAAATTTTCATCCCCATTGTTGACTTTTCCGTAGTTTGCTTTCACTATGGTTTTAGTTTTCTCAAATTGCAGTACTGGTCTTTCTGGAATTAAAGATAAAATATATTTCCAATCTTTTCTCAAGTGCAGTATTGAAACATCAATGGAAGAACACACAGATTATATTTTCCTACAAAATATATAGGAGCTGAGGATAATTAACACAAAAGTAACAAAGCAGTAACGGTAACACAATGCAAGTAGCTGCTTGGGATGAATATTTATGCAGTTGAGGTTTATTTTTTTTTAACAGCCTTGAACCATTTTTTCGTCACTCTGTTAATAAATATTTGTGATGACAAAATTATTGTCATGACTTGTGGATGAAAAGGTCACTTTTTAAAGAAATCAGCCAATATTTGGAAGATGCACTTAACTCCCACTTTTAAATCAATCAATCAACTGCCATATTGGAAAGAATCACAAAAGAAACTTTTTTTCAAAAACATTTTAAAGGAAGATATTTTGTGATGAGTAGAAAGAGTGTAGTGGCATTTATTTGTCCTTGGCCTTATTCTGTTTATGCTTCATTAAACTGGTCTCCGTTTGAAATAAACTCTGAGGCTTTCAATAAACTCACCTTTTACTGGATCCTACTAGCCCTTTGCCATAACCAAATACTATGACTGAAACAAATCTTGAAAGAAACCCAAGTATGTGATCCAAAGAGGTTTATGAGTTAAAGAGAATGTCAGTGTATTTTTTTTATACCTGTACTTTTTTTTTCGCACAACATTGTATTTTGTTTTGTTAGGTTTTGTTTTTGGTTAAAAAAAAGAAATTGCCGCATACACCAGTGCTGTGAATACTTTCTGATTTCAGTATGTATTTCAATGCGTCGGACAACTATATTCTTCAAACATGTAATTACTCTTCTGATTCTTGAATATTGCTTTCTAGTTAATCTGAATCACTTTTGATGAAGTACTTTTTAATATATGTGGAAAAGAGCAAAAGCATTTCACACTCAAAATCTACCTGGTAAATAATTAAATGTCCATCAACATACACACCCAACACAAACTTACTGCTGAGACTCTGCTCCTCATCTCCCTGGTCTCCCTCCTCACTGTCTGCCTCCCCAAACTGACGGGACAGAGAGAAACTCACTTCTTCAGTGTTTTCACTCTGCTGAGCATCTGTCTTGAACAAATCAAGCAAAGCCGATGCAAGTTCTACACTTGTTTTGCTATTTCTACTTGCCTCTGTCCTGTTCATTGAAAGAGGAATAAAAAGGTTTTTTTTTTTCAACTTGAGCTAAATTTTGCTTTCCAGTCATTTTTTCTTAGTAATTCAACAGACAGTGAGATGGCGAATTTAGATGCAGTCTTTTAAATAGAATGAAAAAAAGAAAAAAGATTGAGTTTCCTTGAGTGAATCTTGGACCTAATGTCCAACTCTTTATATTATTTTTTTTCTCTTTTCCCTCAGAAACCACAAAGACAAAAAGTCATGCTTAAAACAAATCAGTGTTGGATAAAAAGGTAAAAATTGCGACCAACAAAATTTGTCTATCAACGTTTTTGTTTTGTACCCAAATTAATTCAAGCCTGAAAAATTTAGCAAGGTTATAAAATAACTTTTTCTACTTTTAGCTCTTGCCATTTTTTTCCCAAATTTAAATATAAATCAAAAGCTGACATGAAAGATATGTGTACTCACTTTGATATCCCACAGTCTCAACAATGATGAAGCCATAAAAAAAATCTCTTAGTTTAAACATGTTCTGATATGTGAAAAGAAAAGCCACATTTCCCACATTAGCTAGGAAACATTCCTCAATCACAAACTGGACACAGCCTTACATTTTTTCAAGCTTTTCTTCATCTTTCTTCTCAGACTTTTCATTTTGTGCGGCAGTTTCTTCTTTCTGTGGCTTCTTCCGGCCTTCAGATTCTGTGCTTTTAGTTTTTCCTATATTGTCCAGTTCTGTTGCCTGTTTTTCCACGGTGAGGCCCTCAGAGACTGATGACAAACTGACCTGCTTCTTCATTTTTGCAGCTGAGGATGACAGTTTATTTTTTTTCTCTGCTGCAGTTTCAGGTGCTGGTGTCAAAGACATCTTGGTTGGGTCAAAGCGTACTGTGTTCATGTCACTAAAAAATTGGTTTTCAAGCAAAAAAAATTTTCTGAAGACAAAAGTTTCTACAAAATGATAATACTTTTAGTTGGTCTTCTAGCAAAGATTTATGTAAACAATGAAGAGGCTGAAAAAAAAAAAATGAAATGCATTTCAAGAATGCTTTTAATTTGTAACCTTTTCTTCCCTTTTGCTTTAATTAAGTGAAATCAGTTTTTCCTTTTTGATTAAAAAAAATTTGGAGTCTAAATATACTTTGTTACAAAATAGCGTGAAAGAAAAAACAAAAATTGTACCATACAGTTCTGCACTGCGTTCAACTTATGCTTTCTTGTAAAAAAAGTTACTGACTTGGAAAAAAAAATCCCTTATGTAAAGCAAGCATATCAAATGTGTACTTGTGACAAAAACTGAGCTGTTACTTGAACAAACTAGCTTCAGTAATTTCCAGCCCTCATTGCTGTATTTCTCAATGCATTTCTGTAAAAACTTTAAACTGTATACCAAAGCATGGAGCAAGGCTGCCAATAGTATAAGATAATAGTTAAAACTCTTCCACATCAATCAATAACAAAAATCAGTGAATAATTCATTCATGTTTTCATGAATTAAATGAGGGAAAAAAAAAGACAAGATTTTAGAACAGCTCCATAACAGATAAAACAAACATAGATAAAGAATTTGGTCTTTATATTTTCAAAATTATCCTTCAACGGGAAATTTCATCATTTCCCAAAGCTGGTGACTGATTTATGTACTTATCATTTCACTTGAGAACTTAAGTTAAAATGGCCCTATTTCTGTTGTGCATTACAGAATTCAGAATGTAATGCTCAGCAGTTTGCAGCTCTGCGCAAACATTTCAATCTATGACAATGTGATTTATAAGCTTCAAGCATAAAAGTGAATAACATTATAATGATGGAAACTAAAGAAAGAAAAAAAAATGAATGAAATGTCTAAAAGATCTACTAACATGATTGTCTTTGTGTTTCTGCTGATCTTCTCAGAAAATCGATCTAGTGTGGTTTTACCAATAACATTTTCCAACACTTTCAGGCTAGCAGATTTCTCTTCCTTCAGTTTTGAAGACAAGTCAGAATCTGTGGAAATAAAATAGACAGCAAGTTCAATACATTCATCTTCTCCTCCAACACTTTTCCAAATCTAAAACGCTCAACAATCAACCCAAACAGAAAGCAAAAATTGCAAGAATGAGTTTCCAGAAAAAAAAAATACATGCATTTTAAAACCTCTATCTTTAGAATGTTGAGAGCAGCAAAGGAAAAAAATATGAAATATGAAAGTCAAATGCCAAAAAAAAACCCCTACTTTGTCTGATTGAATTTTTCCCCACAGAAAATTTGTGAAAGAGCAACATTATTTTAAAAAAATTCCAATTTTGGAGCCTTGTGATTTACTTAAAGGACCTTGCTTTCACAGTCACAAGGGAAACTGAGGTTCTATCCAGCTTGATATCTTTATTGAAAAGAGCAAAAATGCCACAGTCAATCAAAGTTTACCTGATTAAGATGACCTATTCAAAGAACTAAAGAGACAGAATCACAGGTAAAAATGTATGCACCTAGTTACTCAAACATAGAGACTGCGTTACTTCAGTAAAGGTAAATCTGCATTACTCAACAGTAAAGACATATGTGAAATACTACAGCAGAGATGCATCTGCATGTAGAGACCTACTTGAATTTCTACAGTGGAGATTACAGTAGAGATGTACCTGGTCTACTGCAGTAGATGCAAACATACTGTGCATTTCACAATAGTGATGTACCTGTGTTACAACAGTAAGTAAAGATAAACCTGTGACATTACAGTAGACACATTTTTGTGTTACTTTAGTAGAGAGAGACCTATCTGTGTAATTACAGTAGTGCCATACCTGTGTTTCTCAGGCCTTCTTGCCTCTCTGTTACTCCTTTTTCTTTCTCTTCCTCTACATCCTCTTCCTCGCTGTCTGTGTCTGCAAATTTGGCATCCAGTTTGAAGCGCTTGTCCCCAAACCTGTTCTCCATCTTGAGAAGCTGACAGGTAAAACAGGCAGAGACACATAATATATAGGTGGAAAAAAGTTCTAGAAACAAAAACCCCACTCAATTTAATAATAAACCTGTGCCAAGTTTGTAACTTGATATCATGTACAGTGATTTTTTTTTATAGGCAGTCCACAAGAAGGTGATCCCTCTGTCAGGCCAGGGTGTCAGTGGCAAACAAGGAGGATCCCTGCAGATCTCAGGACTGGTTCTCTATCCACTCTGCCACCAACATCTATGTACAATTGTCTATATAAATTTTGTTGACAGTTCAGATAGACATGCTAGTCAAACAAAACTTACAGAGTGACCAGCTTTGCAATCTTTTTTTTTCAGGATCTAAGTCAAAGCTTGTAACAAAAATAACTTTTTTTTCTCCACTAAGTGTCAACCCAAGTGAGTGACCAAAGGCACAAATGAAGAGCTTGTAAAAATTTTTCCAAACAAAAATAATCAATGGTCTGCTTCACTCAGCTATGTTGACAGCACAAAGCATATTTAAAATCTCAATATAAGGGAAAAGCTGTCAGCTTGAACGGGTGCAGATTTTGTGTCCCCATACCAATATTGCGATGGAAACAAAACCAGCTACCAACACAAACAGAGCCTGACTGCTCTTTAATTCAGGAAAAATGGTTGTGCAAACAAAAATCAGAACTATACAATACTCTAGATTGCATCCCCTTCAAGGAAGAGTTTTTTTTTTGTCTAAGAGGTCATGGAGAAAAAAACAGGAGAGGAAGACTTAAAATTTTAACAACATACAAACAAAATGAAGATATGGACAATCTCAGAACTTCCTTCTCTTCATGGTGACGCAAAAAGACCTTCAGTTATAATCACTGAACGAGCTTAACGGGAGGAGCTGCTTCTCTGGCAATGAAAATTTCGATTTTAGGGATCGATATGTCCATATTGAGATTTTTGCAGAATCACAAAGTTCAAACATTCTATTATGCATATCCACCAAGAAATACAGAAAAATATTTGTCTATGTGGTCAAAAATTGATGTTTTCTGAAGGAGGGTAGGGTCAAAATATGACCAATTTCAGACTAGGTCAACCAAAAACCTAAAAAAACAACCGCACGTTATGGCCGAGTGCTGGGCGAAAAATACCTCTACCTGCTTGTATTTGGTATCGATAGAATCCTTTACATGCGTACAAGACATCTGCGCATAGCTCTTCAATCTTTAGTTTCCCACATCGGTGCATTCATTCATAAACTGACCCCATCTGAAAAGGTTGATCCATATCTTGACCCATTTTAGGCAAAGTTTGTGTACTTGCACGGTGGCTTGCAACCCCTGCGTGATCAGACCTGCTCTCATTGGCTGGTACAGTCAGCGAGGAGTATCATCAGACTTCTCATTCGCTTGCAAAAGTGGAGCACTATGTCAAAGGTCACGATCAGCTATTTTTACACAGAACATGTGTTCGGTAAATCTCGACTGCTACAAATTGTATTATTGAATTTGTTTATAGATCTATATATACCTTCGTTTTGTTCAATCTTTTATTAGATCTCCGCGGTTTTCGTATTGAAAATTATTGTGCAGAGTCTGTTCAAAAAAGAAAATCATGCCGAGAAAGAAACGCCGTGCTGTACAACTAACAGAGGCACGTGCAATACAAGAGCGCAGACGAGCTTGGACAACTCAGTAAAGTTAGATCTAACCTAGCGTCAATTCAATTCCAAAAAAATTTCCGTTCTTTGAGGCGAGTGCAGTTTGCACTTGTATCAGCAGCAGCCGAGCACAACAGTGGCCCGGCAGCAATTTCTGCCATAAAAAAACACTCAGTATCGAGGAAGGCTATCATGGACATCGGCTAGGCCAACAGAGAGCCAAGAAAAGGCTATGTCTGAACTCACAGGAGCAGCAAAAAAAAGCCAAAAGAAGGAAAAAAATGAGAGCTGCAGCTCAAGAGAAGGTTGCCTGGAGAAGGAGGCAGAGGAGGGGGGCCCAGCATACCAAGCTGGGATGTTTTGACTTCATAGTTTTTACGGGTCTTATATTTTTTTATTTTCAAAACTTCAAATGCGATTTTCTCAAAATATGATTTTTTCACACTCAAATGCCTACTCCTCCTTTATTTATTGTCCTATTCTCCTGAAAATTGGTGTGTGTTTTACATTTTATCTGGTGCTTGCAAAGACGTGGGCTTTTTTTCATATGTTATTACCGTTTGGCAGGAAACTGGAAATTTTCGTGGAAAATTAGATTTTTTATTACTTTTTCTATACTCAAAATTTGAAAATTCATACAAAATGTATTTTTCAATATACATACAATTCCCCACGTCATTGTTTAGATAATATAGTTCCTATTATTATTAGTAAATTTCAGGCTGTTTGAAACAGAAATGTAGGACTAGATCGATTTCAAAAATTCACTTTATATACTGATACAAATTCAAGATGGCGGCCGTTGCCATGACAACCATAGTAACAACCTACAATTTTTGTTGATGCTCCTCTAATTTGACCATGCTGAATTGATTGGTGAAGGTTATTTTGGTCTAAATGTAAAAATGAGAGAAATGACCCTTAGAAGCTGTCCCTCCCCTTAAGTCATTTCAATAA
>BLXT01003865.1:1404390-1417847 GCA_019648995.1 Plakobranchus ocellatus | reverse complement strand
GGGGGGGGGGGGGGGGGGGGGGGGGGGGTGTAGGTATATGGAGTATTGAAATATTCTGAGTTTAAGCTTTTCCGATAAAAATTGAATACCCGTAACACTATTTACTCCATCATCGTCATAAAAAGCCAACTGAGAGCTATAAAATTTAAAAAAGCAAAGCTAGATGCAGCAAAATTCTGATCGTGCTGTTCAGAGTGTACGCGCTGGCAGGGGGCGGGGCTTATTTCGCGGCCAGCACAGCAGGCAACGCTTACTTTTACAAAAGCGAAGACCGCCGTATCTTATCGTAAGCATCTTTGCGATGACTGCTTTAAATTTAGTAACCCGTTAAACAGTCCTGGCAGTTCTCGATTGCGTCCCATGCATCTGATATCCTGGATGAAGTTAAAATTACACATTGACAGTTGTCACTGCGTTCGACATGTATTTGACGCACCAAATATTTTAATAAAAGACACAGGAAAACAAATAAAAAACGCGTGAAAGAAGAATTCCTGCCTGGCTCTTCTGTGTAAAAGAAGAAACAACGTGACTAGTTAGTTGTGCTTTAAAATATTCCTTGTTCTAAACCTTTGCTTTTTCCGTTACTTTTAAACTTCTCATATCTTTCAGACAAGTCCAACAATTGGAGAATTATCCAAATTTGGTTCAACCGCTGAGCAAAATTCTTTATACAAATAGCCTGTATATTATGTACAGTCGATAAGCGTTACGATAATATGTGCGTTTCTTGACGTAGATAAAATCATGAAATAGGTATAGGAATTGTAACTCTACAATGTTGATGTGGAGTAGTAAGTGATGGGTGTATTGGCATAAATATTATTTGTGTCCATTCTAGGGAGAAACGAAAATAATGGGGTTAGATTAAAAGTCGTGTTTTAATCTTCGCTGGTTGCATAAAAAAACAAACAAACTATTTTTCATTTGAATGATTTATAAATCACTATCAGAAAACGCAAAAAAGGAATACTGTTAACGTGTATTAAGTGAGACCTTCATAATAAAGAAATACATTTTCACTTGTATTTCTATGTCCACGGACATTTTCTATCTTAAATAAATAATCCGCACCTCTAGATCTGGACCTAGATTATAGATCTATCCAGTACTTGTATCGAGGTTTAGCTCCGTAACATTAAAAATACTTTCTAAACGTTAACCATAAAGATCAAGCGTCATAGGCGATCAACTTGATTAAAGAAAAAAAAAATAGAAGATCACAAGGGCATTTCTCAACCTGTCTGTAGAAAGAGACAGGAATACTCTTTCCAAGAGAGCCTTTTATCAGAGAAGTGAATAGCAAAATTAAGAGTTAGTTTTTGTCCAGATTTTGCCCTAACTGGATAAAATTTTTTAAAAAATGTATTTTAAAAGAAGAAGAAGGAAAGTCTGCATCGATAATCATTTGCCTTCCTTTAATTCGCCAAGGTCTGCAAAGTGAAATCTTTCTTCTCAGTCAAAGGATTAGAAATGAACTATTCAAAAAGATTTCTATCGCATAAGCAATTTAAGAGTCCCACATTGGCATTTATTAAACACATACAAACAATAATCGCCATGAACAAAAGCATGGATCCACAGCCATGCGCAGAAAAGCCTAAAAGATTGTTGAATGTCAATCACGTAAAGCAAAATACAGCCTGAATTCCAAAACTATGTTTTTTTGTTGGTTTTTTTTTCCTCTTTGAAAATAAGACTGGGTAAACCAAAACTACTCGCTTGTGTGACCGCTCACACAACACCACGTTAACACCAGCAGTCCTAATGATTGGATGGAACTTGCATTCAACCATCGAACAGCGCTGTCCTTCTCTTCAATCGCTTTAGCTCAGCCATCAAGCTTTGATTACTTGCTTAATGTTGTTTACTTTCACCGAAAGGGCTATATCCAGTACTTCTGGAAATAACAGGTCCTCTGCCGGCCTGCTATTTGCAGTACTATCGAGAACTCTTCTGGATCTTAAGTGATAGTAATAAAGGTAGTGGTAGTTGTAGTGGTAGTGGTAGTGGTAGTTATAGTGGTAGTGGTAGTGGTAGTGGTAGTAGTAGTAGTAGTAGTAGTAGTAGTAGTAGTAGTAGTAGTAGTAGTAGTAGTAGTAGTGGTAGTAGTAGTAGTAGTAGTCTTATTATCATCATCATTACCATCATCATCATCACTATTATTATTGTTAGTAGTAGTAGTAGTAGTAGTAGTAGTAGTAGTAGTAGTAGTAGTAGTAGTAGTAGTAGTAGTAGTAGTAGTAGTAGTGTAATGATGATGATTAAGCTTATGGGTAGAACTACTGCTGCAAACATCACGTACCCAATGGATCAGCTATTTCCAGCAGTACTGGAAACAGACCACGTCTACTCTGTATGCAAGGAAACTGGCAATAGCCGAAAGGAAGCTTCTCACTATTTCTACTGGTCCTGGAAGTAAAAGCAGCCTTACTTTACTGACACAAAGGTGGCAATACACGAACATAATATACTTCTGATGGTTCTTGTGATCTTAGAATAGGCTGGCTGAAACACTCTGTTCTTTCTCGCCATATTCCCATCCCTCCCCCTTTCTCTCTCCCTCTCTCTCTGTTTCGTTCTCTCCCTTTCTGTACCTGGCTCTTTAGCTCTACCAGTATGCGTGCATGTTGGTGTGCTTGTCTGTCTGTCTCCCCCTTCTTTCTGCATCTCTTTCTCTTTCAATCTGAATTGCTCTATTGATTTCTCTCTGTCTCTCTCTCTCTCTGTCTCTCTCTCTCTTTCTCTCTCTCTCTCTGTCTCTCTCTCTCTTTCTCTCTCTTTCTCTCTCTCTCTCTCTCTCTCTCTCTCTCTCTCTCTCTCTCTCTCTCTCTCTTTCTGGACTTGCATGTAATTTGTTGTTCTTTTTCACTCCCACATACTTATATATCAAACATTCTTTCATATGATCAGAGAAGAAGTAGATTGCAACCAAAATATGAAACGCTTAAACCGGTAAAATAATACAGGATGCTCTTCATATTCTCTCTCTTCTCTAGCAAGTTCGCCGCTTTCGATGTAGATGCCATTAAATCTCTCCTTCTGTTGCCCTTTAAATGGAGAGTATTTAATACTTCGATCACCCTAAAGTAATAAGAGAACTTTGTAGGTTTTTTTCAATCTCAGCAAATTTATTGAAATGCTACACAACATTTTCGCTCGCTATCAGCCATATTTACCTTGTGTTCTCCTCTTTCCTATCTGTTGATAATTTATGTGGTATTTTCTGGAGATAAACTTCAATATCCAATTCACCCACATGTCTAGGATTTCAGTTGAGTTCTTTTTTTTTTAAAGATGAGACGTTGTTGACAAAAATCACACTATATTAAATTTATTCCTACACAGCATGAGGTTTTCATAAGCCTAGTAGGACAACGTTTGATTGTCGTTAGTGAAGTCGGGGTTCGAATCCATGGTCGTTTATTAATATTGTCATCATCATCATGATGATTATTATTAGTAGTATTTATTATGATTATTACTAGTAGTATTTATTATTATTATTTTTTTTTTTAAATCATCATCATTATTATTATTATTATTATTATTATTATTTTTATTATTATTATTATTATTATTATTATTATTATTATTATTATTATTATTATTGTGAAAAGACGTGAAGCCTTTGTAAAAATCTAGGCATAAGAGTGGAAATGAAACTCATATATTTGGAAAGAATTTCATAATTATTGTCTGCTTTTGTTTGATGCAGCCTTTTTTCGCTTTCTTTTAATAAAAAAGAGTCCGTAGTTGCACCGCCAACTTTCAATATTCTGTTTCTCGACCCGGTGGGCAATATTTTAAAAAGGTATCCGACCTTGGAATGCCAAAGCTAATGTTGAATCAAAAACGTGATTGTAATAGCGTTATTTAACCTCAGGCTTTTTTCCACAATTCAATTTCTGACAGACTCATGAATTTTAAGATACATAGTGCAATTTGTTTAGCCTCTCAGGTCTACATTGAGGTACATCTTGTTTTGATTTTTTTACACCTTGATTAGCGAAGTTTTCTGCTAGGAAATGAACTTATGTGTGCTTTGGTAGGATGTTTGATTTTTAGATTGATCTTTCTCTGGTTACCATGTTTTTTCTCTTCGATCTTTAGGTACTTCTTATTGCTTTGTTCTCAGTTTTTCAAATTGAGTTCTATCAATTCTGTGATTGGAGCGAAATGCCGATGGCAGAGCTTAAAAAGTACTTGTAAGTTGCTGATCTCTTCGGTTCTTTTTTATCCAATCGTGGCCACCGACGTTTGATAAAATCAGCATTGATCTTTCCAATGAGAAATTGATCCTGTTTTCCAACATCTCCTAAATCATGAAACTCCTCAAACAATTTGGATATCTGATCAGCTTCCAGTATTTTTACGGCACTTACAGTCTGCACCTACAGATTCCTCTTGAGTGACATTTTCCTGTCGTATTCATATAGCTTTCCCCACAAGCGTATGGCTTTTTATTTCACAGTTCTTACCCATTTCTCCGGTTGTCTTTGCCTGTTCCCTAGTTTCTTACATAGCCTATCCTAAAAGTTAGTATCTCTTGTTTTGGGCTCTGCGGAACCTTCACGAGAAGTTGCAGTCGTGGCTTCAGGTTCTGTGGTATCCTCAAAAGAAATTACAGTTGTGGCTTTGGATTCTGTGGGACCCTCACTAGAAGTAACAGTTGTGGCTTTGGATTCTGTGGGATCCTCACTAGAAGTAACAGTTCTGGCTTTGGATTCTGTGGTATCCTCAAAAGAAATTACAGTTCTGGCTTTGGATTCTGTGGGATCCTCACTAGAAGTAACAGTTCTGGCTTTGGATTCTGTGGTATCC
This sequence comes from Plakobranchus ocellatus, assembly GCA_019648995.1. Taxonomy (NCBI): domain Eukaryota; kingdom Metazoa; phylum Mollusca; class Gastropoda; family Plakobranchidae; genus Plakobranchus; species Plakobranchus ocellatus. The sequence continues at coordinate 1,413,023 of BLXT01003865.1, read as the reverse complement.
TCAAAAGAAATTACAGTTCTGGCTTTGGATTCTGTGGTATCCTCACTAGAAGTTGCAGTTGTGGCTTTGGATTCTGTGGGATCCCCACTAGAAGTAACAGTTCTGGCTTTGGATTCTGTGGTATCCTCACTAGAAGTAACAGTTCTGACTTTGCATTCTGTGGGACCCTCATTAGAAGTTGCAGTTGTAGCTCTGGATTCTGTGGGACCCTCACTAGAAGTTAAAGTTATGGCTTTGGATTCTGTTGGACCCTCACTAGAAGTTACAGTTGTGGCTTTGGATTCTGTTGGACCCTCACTAAAAGTTGCAGTTATAGCTCTGGATTTTGTGGGACCCTCACTAGAAGTTGCAGTTGTAGCTCTGGATTCTGTGAGACCGTTACTAGAAGTTGCAGTTGTAGCTCTGGATTCTGTGGGACCCTCACTAGAAGTTACAGTTGTGGCTTTGGATTTTGTGGGACCCTCACTAGAAGTTGCAGTTGTGGCTTTGGATTTTGTGGGACCCTCACTAGAAGTTGCTGTTGTGGCTTTGGATTCTGTTGGACCTTCACTAGAAGTTAAAGTTGTGGCTTTGGATTCTGTTGGACCCTGACTAGAAGTGACAGGTCTGGCTTTGGATTCTGTGGAACCCTCACTAGAAGTTACAGTTATGGCTTCTGGCTCTGTAGAACCTTCCTTAGGTAGGGCGTGAGAACTCCTGAAACACTAAAACATGAGTCTTTTGTCGTATTACCTGGACATTCAAAACTTGACTCGCAATCAAAATTGTCTCTTTCTGGTAGGGCAGTTTCAATTTCAGCTTCAATATTAATATAGGTTGCAACAAGTCAATCGAATGAGAATTAGGGACTTTTCTAATTGTTCAAGTAAAGATAGCAAAGCTTCTGCTGATGTTTATGATCTATTTCAGAGATTAAGTCTGGAAAAAACAAAAGTTTAGCCGGCAAAACATGAGTGGACTTTATACTCAGTGTCTGTTAGATACAGAATATGAAAACTGAGAAGAATATAGATTGAAATATGTGTATAACTATATTTTTCCTTACCTTTCCAATTCTTGGCTGATTTTTTTTTTTTTTTACTCCAAATTGTGATTACTTTGCACAGCTATTTCTTCGTGTAGAATAAAATCTTCTATCTAATTGTAAAGCAGTAAAGAGAATAAGATTTCATTGAAACAAAGCGGTTATATCCGTGTCACGTTGTGATAAGATTTTCTTAGGATTAGCTGCAGATACACGGCAAACCCAACCGTCATAGTTTTATATGAAAAAAAAATGTGATTTTCAGGTTGTAAAACTACAAATTTAAAAAAATTAGATTGTACTATGTACCCGTTTGTTGGAATTTCAAAGCTTTTATAAAGCAATTTAGGATTTGTCATTCACTGCCTCTTGCCATATTGGATGTTGATGACTGGACTTAACCTCGGTGTTACATTTAGACAGCATGTATTTTTTAGCGGGAATCGTGAGGAAAGCGTCGAAAGTGCCATTGTATAAATGCTAAAAATAGATAGCCTTTAGGCATTGCCTTCTGGCGATTTGCAAAACTCTGCTTATAGAAAACTTGACTTAACCAAAGATAGTTGAAAACAAGATTGACAGCTTGGAGTTTTTTACTCTTTGTTGGTTAGTTCGCAGTTATCACCCCTTGATGAAACTGGTTCAGCAGAATAATGTAATACATAGAAGATAAACAGCAGAGCAGCAAATTTAATTTTCCAAATGTCTTTATTGGTTTTTTTTTCATTACGATCTATTACAAACGTGTATTGATATTTCAAAAAAAATTTTTTTTATTTCCTCAGCCCCCAAAAAACTTTATTTCCTCTCTCACTACTTTTCTACTCACGTTCTTCTTTCTTTTCTCTTCCTTTCTCAAATTGGCCATCTCTCTCTCTCTCTCGCTCTCTCTCTCTCTATATATATATATATACAGTGTATATATATATATATATATATATAGAGAGAGAGAGAGAGAGAGAGAATCGTATATAGAGAGATTATCATGGTAATAATACAAAAATCCAAAATGCACGAATTTAATAATTTTATTGGGTTATAATTTAAAAAGCTATAAAATTTAAAAAATAGGCCTACAACAAAATCATTAGGATTAAGTAAGCTCATTTTTACATACCAACGCTTGTAAAGAATACATTTTACAGTTATGTTGAGAAATAAATGTAAGCTTTTAGCTGTTAAAGTGTCAAAAATTAACTTTGGTCATTATAACTACCTACAAATAGATTTTCTACAGATACATGTATTTACATAGAGAATGAAATAAAGATTTCACAGATAGCTGGCTATATATGACCGACATCATGAACCAATGACAATAAAAAAAAATAAAAGGATAAATGTAAATTTATTTTACCCCAATTAAAATGCACATATGTATTAGCAGGATTTAGACATTAACTTAGAGTTGAATTTCACACAAAATGGTACATAAACATAAAATATACATCTACTTGATAAGTATAAAAATTTACCTATGGTTTACTTATTAAGAGTTTTTTTGCTCTTTCTCTCCCTCTTTCTCCCTTCACTTCAAAGTATTATCATGATTATGATACAAAAATCCAAAATGCACGAATATAATCATTTTACTGGGTCATAATTTTAAAAAAACTATAAAATTTAAAAAGCACAACAATAACATTTGGATTAAATAAGCTCATTTTTACATACCAACCAACGCCTGTAAAGAAGACATTTTATAGTCATGTTGAGAAAAAAAAAGTAAGCTTTTAGCTGTCAAAGTGTCAAAAGTTAACTTTGGTCTTTATGACATCTACAAATAGAATTACTACACATATTAAAAGATTTTACAGACAACTGGCTAATACAACCGATATCATGAACCAATGACGATAAAAAGCAATTAAAAGGTCAATGAAAATTTATTTTACCTCAATTAAATTGCACATATGCATTTGCAGGATTCAGACATGCACTTGAAATTGAATTTCACACAAAATGGTACTGGTATATAAGCACAAAATAGATATTTACTTGATCGGTGTAAAAGTTTACTGATGATTAAATTTAAGAGTTTTCTTGCTTCTATTTACCTTTACAGAAGATGTTTGAGCGGCATTTAAGTTGCACAGTTTCAAAGAATGGTGAATGCGCATATTAAGAAAAATGCTTAAAACTTTATCAAAGAGTTAGCAAGATGAGCAATCAAACATCATTTTTGCCTCTAGATGAGTTTTTAAGTTGGTTGTAAGCCTTTGTCTAAGCTTTGAGGAATGATATATGGATGGGAAGAATTTACAGTACTCATTCTCCAAGTCTGATGTAAGAGAGATAAAACTTTCAGTTGGATACATAAGACCTTCCTTGCAATCTTCATGCTGTTTTGAAATAAGGAATGCATATTTTTTATTTTAAAAATCTACAGATTTTGTTGAAATGTATGTTTGACATTTGACACATAATTTTGATGTTAACTTTCTGACTATATATCCAGAAATGTTTGTCACAATATTTATTTTGATAGTATCAAGCATAGTAGTATCATAATCAATTTCTTTTACTTTATCAAATTGAGGGACAGATGCAGAGGTTTTGTTATCTATTTGACTAACAAAGCGTTTTATCTTATCAGAGGCTTTAGCTGAGTTTGAGGATAATTCTTTCAAAGTTAATAAAAACTTGTCTTCGTCTTCCTCACAATTGCTGTTTTTTGGATGACAAAAGATTTGGTCTACCATTATTCTTGCAGAGTAAGTTCTAAATTGTGTAGGCGTTGGTTTGTCATTATTTGAGTTGTTATTTCTCACCCTTGCAAAGAAGTTTTCAATGCAATCCTGGCTCAACCTGTCTGTAAACAGAAACTCAAAACCATGGTAGGAATTTAAATCATGCCACAGTAAAAAAAAAACAGATTTTATAGAAATTTTCCACCCATCTAAACAAGGAGTGGTTTTTCTTTTAGAACATGGTGCAAGCTTTTCTAACCACTCCATAGTCTCATTTAAGAAACTGACATGACCAGAATTGTTACTGAAAGCATGAGCCATAGGTTGTTTCGAATGGCATGTTTCACTATTAAAAGCATTGAAAAGTTTATCAAATCTATCAATAAAATAATCAGTAGCATTGAGATTGGGATCATTTTTTAAAATTTCCTAAGGTTTCTTTGGATGTCTAGTTCATAGAAATCAACAATAAATCAACAATATTCTGCCATAAGATATTATTTCCATCAACTGTGAAACCAAAAGATTGTAAATTGTTTCTTATATTTTTAATGAGATGTGGAGGGTCATAAAGGACAAAATATTTTCTGGAGTTATACATAAAGTAAGGCCTGTCTTTGTCAATGTGGAGAAGCTTTGAAAACAATTTTTGGTTGTTCGATTCCTGATCTGCAATCACACATTCACATTTAGCCCAATTTCATGCAGTTTATCAAGGCAATCAAACAGCAATTGCTTTAAAACAATAGAATCAATAGGGCCTGAAGATAGAACATAGCCTACAGGCTATTTCCAATTTACTTTCAATCCACGGACCATGAACACGTTGGCATGATTTGTAAGCAACTTTGACTTCCCCAGCAACCCAAAATCCTCTAAACCCTCAATTTCATCCCTTTCCACATTGTAGGTTACCCCTTTTTTAAGAGAAATTTCATCCAAAACTAGAGAGCACACTTCAGAACCTGATGGTAATGAATTGATTTTTTGTCTTAGTGCCTCAAGCAGCCCTTGATTCAAACCAGGATAAATGTTAATCCCTCTCATGCACTTACGTAAAGTGCTTGTTGAAGGTAAAATAAAAGGTTTCATCAAAGGTTTGTAACATTTTTTACTTGTGTGATATAGAGATAAAGCAACAGACTTGACCACCTTCTGCCTAACTTCTTTTTCCTAATCAGTTGCACCTGCTTAATGACAAAATCTGCTGTTTCAGAGGGAAGTATATTTCTAAGCTCTTCAATCATCATAGCTCTTCTATCATCTAAGCTTAACTGTTGCCTCTGCCATCTTTTGAACTTCTCTCGCTCTCTGTATAATTTATTTCTTGTCTTTTTAGTTTTTGTTTCACATCATTGCGCTTAAAGTTGCTTTGAATTTGATGCTGATGCAGGACTAGGATCTTCTAGCAAAGCCTCATCCACCATGGGAGTTTCTGGAGGAAAAAACACAAGATACAGGCTTCAAATTTAATCTGAACAGAAATTTTTAAAATTGAATTTTGAAGTACATTAATCTTGAAATAGAATTTGAATAAAGTTTATGTTTTCAAAATTGAAAAAGGAAAAAAAATACAATGTAAATTTTTTTTTTTTATTTCTAAACATTCTTTTACACAAAGGTTGAGAATACTCTTTCTCAAACACACACACACACACTCTCTCTCTCTCTCTCTCTCTCTCTATATATATATATATATATATATATATAGAGAGAGAGAGAGAGAGAGAGAGAGAGAGAGAGAATACATGAATGTTGCAAGAGGCTTCAAGCAAAACAAATAAAAAAAGGTATGTACAACAAAATCCAAAAGCTGTTTTTAGGCCTACCTTGCGACAAACTGCATGGCTTCATCTTCTTGGGTGCGACATCAGAACAAGCTCTCTCTCTGTTTCTTCTTTTTTTTCTTTTAGTCGTACTTGGAGGTGGGTTTGGAACTTTAAAAAGTTGGAACAGCATTCCACTTAAGAGTAGACTACGCCTGGAGGGATGAATTAATTCTTTAGCACAACTGAACTGATTTTCTTCGAAATGTTCACTACAAAAAAGAAGGCGTTTTTTCAGTATATCTACTAATGACAACCCTTGTAAATCTTGTCAACTGGAGTTCTGGATCCACACACGGCACCTGTAAAGATAAAAAGTATTATTATTAGAAATGCAACATACTTCTTTAAAATTCAATTGTGACTATGAGATCTAATATAATATGCATTGTTGTATGAATTCCACTTTTTTTTTAAACATTCTCCACATTAATCAAAACATTAGGCTGGTAAAGATGCATTTTAGAACATTTAATTTTGAAATAAAAATTATCAATTTTCGCAACTAAACCATAAAGTCAACAATCACTGGAACAAAGGTTTTAAAAATCAGATGAGATGCTTTCCTTATTTGATCATGCAAAAAAGTCCTATTAATTCTATTGAACCCCTGTCCTATCTCAACCCTATACATTACACTCTACACTTTGGCTATGGATAAATTAGGCTAGAACTAGATCTAGTTTTACTTTAGATCGAGGTTAGATCTAAATCTAGTCTATGTACATTGTAATACAGCCTAAATGTGGGGTCTATTTAATGTTTTTACATCTGTACCGGTGTGTCAACACCCAACCATCTATCTTTAGATCAAGATTGATCACTCGAAAAGAGCTTGATTAATGGTCTACATAATATCAAATGGGATTCATCATGACTGTGACTCACCTCGCTGCTTCTCTCGGAAAAGCATGAAACGATATTTTTCTGTCTTTGTAGCTCTGTTTGTTGCGAGAGTCTGTACAGTTAGTTGCTGCACAAAAGTCGCCTCCAGACTTCATATTCCTCGCCATGACTGATTACTTTTCAGCCAGTCTTAACAAAGGAACGGTACTCTGGGCTTGTCCTCAATTTTTTTAGAAGCTGATAATCTTACCCTCTTGAATCTTTGACTTAACCTTGTCTCAGGTCTTCAAATCTCTGCAAATTATCATATGTTCTTCCTCTCTCAATGTAAATTTAAAAAAAAAAAGCTTGTCATTAAAGAACGCATGTTTTGGATTTTAAATCAATTTTAGTTTATATATTTATATACTAGAAGTTTTTAATCTTAACCCTGGTGATATTTTGAAGACCACACGTGCATTAAAAAATGAGACCATGTTTTTTTTTTCTTTACTTAAGAAGCAAAATGAGAAAATATTCACATTCTAGTGTCTAAAAATTTATTTAATAGCTCAAGTATATACTGGCCAAGTCTCTGCTCTTTTCATTCAATAGAATATCGTAATCTATGCCTGCAAATGAGTTTTTACTATGTAGAAAAGATTTGTTCATTATCTTATAACATTCATTGTAGCATCATAACAATCAAAAGGATAAGTTAAAGTTTGTAATCTTTAAACAATGTCTTCCATATTTGTAAGCATTCATAGCAATTCACGAGCTAGCATAAGCAAATAAATAAATAAATAAATAGATAAATAAATAACAGGAAGCAACAAATGCCAATTAAATTTACTATTTTCTTTTTCAAATTAGCCTGCATTTTTTTTTAAATCAAAAAGAGTAAAGAAAATGGGATGCGTAATTTCACAATGTCGTTCTCCAGATTTGAGGTGTTGTTAATTCTTTTTGGCAGTTCTCTTTCTAGATTTGACGCCTCCACAGCGACCTGAGGCCCATTCCGAGCCCCAGATCCATCACAACCAGCTCAAGTATCTCAACAGCGGTGAGGATGGAGAAGCCGAGCAAGAGACCCAGCTGGCCGCCGATATCACTGAGGAGTTTGTTCCACGTAAAGGCAGGCTGGCTTACAATTTTATCCAGGATCAGAGTGTCGTAGTAAATCTCTATCTTCAAAAACGAACGCTCTGCAGCTTCCAAGAGCTGTGTAACATTCTGGTCCAGGCCATGTTGCCTGAGCAAAGTTTGCCGATAGTCCCGGGTCGGCCAGGGGGCACTGGATACGGTCGTAGAGAAAATGGACTTCTCGCATGCAAGCGGGCAGTTTTTGATGCAGTCTAACTTGTTGTCGCTGAAGGCTTTTTCAATGTTGCGAACACAAAAGAACGTTTTTATTTCAGTTGTGTTGCAAATTGGTATAGGATTACCCTCTATCGCAACCGTTTCCGTGGTACGTTGAAGTGCGTCTTCATTGCACGGAAAACTAATGCTGCAACATTGGCAGGATTTGTAAATCTTCTTCTGAACACAGGACTTCTGACAAGTCTTGAGAGAGTACGCGAAGCCAAATTCTGCAAAAAGATTTTTCTCTTTGTTTTTGACATCCACTTTCGCTATACAGTCACTATAAGGTGAAGGGAGTCGCTTGATTAGGGTCTGAAATTAAATTAAAATAAAAAGTGAGAAGTTTGAAATGTGATTCTAGTGTGCTTGAAAAAAAAATTATACTTGTTGGTTTTAGTGTATGGCCAGTGCGCACCATGGTGATATCAGGCTTTCAAGCCTCCTGTCCGGCCAAGCTTTGGTGGCGAGGCTCGATCCAGCGACAGAAAGTCCCTATAGGTCTCTTAGTGGGTTCTCACCATCGCCCCGACAGAGAGAGCGGAGATTATGAGAGAACAACAGAGAGAGAGAGAGAGAGCGTCAAGGAGACAGAAAAAAATAGTGAAAGAGAAAGGGATAGAGAGGTGGTAAAGGGAGAGAAAAAAGAATAAGAAAAAAAGCGGCAAGAGTCAGAGGGAAAGACAGAATAGAGCGCGCGAGAAAGTAAGCGGGAGAAGGAGAGAGATGGAGAGGAAGAGGGAGGAAGAAAGAAAAAAATTTAATGTCAAGTTGTAGGGGAAATATGTGGTACTGCTTTGAAAGTCAAGATTTTTTTTTTAATCTGCAGCATGTGAGCAATCCAATCACTCCTTCCTCTCTCTCTCTCTCTCTCTCTCTCTCTCTCTCTCTCTCTCTCTCTCTCTC
>BLXT01003865.1:1366928-1379067 GCA_019648995.1 Plakobranchus ocellatus | reverse complement strand
CTCTCTCTCTCTTTCCCCCTTTTTTTCCTTGACATAAAGTCTCTGTAGGGTTCAAGGTGCCTTTTACATAAGTGACAGCACCACCAATGTGCTTTTATGGGGCTGAAAGGACATTGCTTACTGCAATGAACAAAAAATTGTTGACCGCGTGTCATCTACAATATGCGAGTTTGTCAGGTTGTTTATAAAATATTCCATGCCTTGTATCGGCTAGAGCGAATAGCGCACAAAGCCGAAACAGGGCTGTAAATTCCGGAGCAAACTCACCTATATCATAGCCATGGGTGCCTATAAAGAAAGACATTGATACGTTTGTTCCCAAAAGTGATTGAATCGAGACATCAATTCCACTTCTTTAGAATGGAACGATGGTCCTTCATCCTTCCAGATTTTCATTCCCTGTTTTTAGACTGCACTCTTTTTTTTAAGTAGTATTTCAGGAATTATTGTCGGGTATAAATTTTAACAGAAATTTATATAACTTAAGTTGAATGAATGATATAAAATGTCTTTCAAACATATGCCGCACACTATTTTCAATTATGAATCAGAAGAATCGTTTTCAAATTATCTTTATAGTTTAAGGGTAGTTACAGATTCACCGATTTTATTCATTGAAATTTTCTCCGAGTGGATAAATAATACGGGAAAGCGAGCTTAGAAAGTTTTATAAAAACAAATCATAGAAAATAAGTCATATGACTTAAGGGCTCGTAATTATTCTGAAACCAAAAAGGCATTCAAAGAGAAGGACAGCGGAGGGATAGAGATGGGCAATGCACGAAGTTTATTGAACGCCTGAATTATTGTTCAAGAAATCAAAGACTGGAGAGTGCGAATTTCTTATTTCATATAGAGGCAGGATTTAATTAAGAACCGTGGTGGCCGGCGTCTGTTACAGATTTGGCACATGAAGGAGAATTGTTCACTTCAATTATTCAATTTATCACCCACTGTCATGGGCGTATTTGTAATTGTAATTGGTGTGTTGGTTATCTAAGATGAACGTTTAAGGTAGAAAATCTGTTCTATTGTTTGGTAATATCTTCCAATTAAGATACTCCATACTGCAATAACTGGAGATTTTTCACAACTGTACATTTCTTATTTGAGTCCAGCTATGCTTGACAGTGGTTGATTGATTGGCAAGTAGGTAAATTGTTTGGATGTGTAACAATAATTCGTTGCTTGAGTAGTTGTTTATTCTATTGGTTGCCACATTGGTCGATTGATTGCCTAGGTATTTATTCCGCTTCTTATGTTGATACCATTTATTTATTTGCTTGGCTGTAATTGTAAGTTCTTGGCAGTATTTCAGGCTAAAAAATAAATGGAGAAAATCTTAACCTCAGGTTTGCAGATAATACAGTTTTAATAGCAGAGTTTGATGAGCAACTCCAAAGACTTCTAGATACTGTAGTTTGAGAGAGCGAAACAATGGGCTTGTCTTTGAATGTAAAAAAAAAACGGAATGTATGGTCATCTTTAGGAAATCCTTTAACCCTAAATGCAATCCCGTTACCAAAGGTGAAAAATCAAGTTTCAAAATTCAAATATCTAGGTTAGCTGATATCACATGGCAGATGAACATGTGAAATAAGTAAAAGAATAGTCATGGCCAAAGATACATTCCAAAAAAAGGGAACCAATAATGGCAAACAGAAACATAAGTATGAAAACCAGGTAGGGGTTTTTAAAATATATGTATGGTCAGTATTTGAATATGGTAGTAAGTGTTGGATAATAAAAAAGGAAACAGAGAGAAAACTAGAAGCGATAGAGATGTGGTTTATCAGAGGAATGATGAGGATATCATGGTCAGAAAAAATTACAATGAATTGGTACTGAAAAAGCTAATCTTGAGCGATTACTAATTAAAACTATAAGACAGAGCCAACAACAATTTAGGTCATATTTGCCGACGCAAGGGTTTAGTATCTTTGGCAAACACTGGAAAGATTGAAAGCAAACGCAGTAGAATTAGAAAGAGAAAACCTTTTATTGGAAGTCCTATGTGAGGGTAGCAACAAAAATTTTATGAGCTTAGCTGAGAGTAGGTTTGAGTGAAGGAACATGATCACCAATGTCTGTTCCAGGCAGGGCATTTAAAGAACTGTAAGTATTAGTTCTATAACTGTTTTGTTAATGCGATGCTATTTGGGTGATTCATAAATAGAGTGCTAACTAGAGAGATAAATTGTTATGTAGGTTTGTTTGATTTTTTTTTTTGTAATAGGACAAGACAACAGCCGCTAACTTATGTCTTTAAACAGTGCAGCCTTTGATGAAACTCAACTTTTGCTACAACATTTGCAAGAATGCAGTTATACTCCAGAATTTCCAGGTCATACCAAGTTTCTTATTTGTTATGCCTGTGCTCAAAATCTGCCACAACTGTGAGGCAAACGACTTTTTTCAGATGGTCAATTCTCCCACAGCCGTGCAAGCGTTACCCATACTTCGATGACCGCTTGTTCATGAGGTTAGTTTTTCGCCCATAAAGCCTTTCTACCACGATGATCTCAAGTTTTCAGGCAGGACATAGTTGGCGGGTTTGGGTTCAGAAGGATCCCTGCAGATCTCACAGCGGCTTTGCTAGTCCTCATGCCACCCGCATCCGCAAGCCTTCGAGCAAGAGAGCGTTTGCTTTTTTTTTTTTTTTAGATTCTAAAAAGTGGGACTAGAATATAAACATCTAAGCTACCTGATAATATCAGATGGCAGATGCACAAGCGAAATAAGAATAGTCATATCTGAGAACACATGAAATGAATTCTGGCAAATGAACTCCCTAACAAGTAAGAGCTCCGAAATAAGAGTTATGAAAATGCATGGGCATTTATTTACGGAAGAGAGTGTTGGACAATTGGTAAGAACGCATAAAAACTGGAAACATTAGAACTGTAGCTTAGAATAATGAAGAGGATATTATGGTCGGAAAAAAGTCCAATGATTAGATACTGAAAGAAGCTAAACTTGAGAGATAATGAAGCAAACAAAACTTTTAAAACACAATTGCCCACATACGATTTTATAACACCTAGCGATCACTGGAAATATCGAATGCAAATGCACTAGAGGTAAACAAAGAATAATTTTCATTGAAATTGTTAAGTCACAGTAGCAACAACAGCCTTGTAAGGTAAACTGAGAACAGATTGAGTGGAGGACCAGATCGCCAATGTCTGTACCAGGCAAGGCTTCTCCGGAAGAAGATTTTGTTTTACGCATGTTTTGTCCCTTTTAAAAAGTCCTGGAAATTTCAGTGTGATAAATTTCATGCTCTGATGTTAATTGGTGGCTTGAAAGAAAACTAATACTGCGGATAAATCTTAAGAGTTGCTAGCATCGTAATCATCATCATGATCATCATTATGATCATCATCATCAAAGTTAACCCATCACAGTCAGCAATCTCGACTGCCTTTCTTTAGATCCTTGTCTTTTACCATGTTAGCATCAGTAACAGCTGACCTCAGTGTATCTAGAATACCCCTTTGCCTCGGCCTCATCTCTTTCTAGAGTATTTTTAATTTCTCTTTACCTCTGTCTCATCCCTTAAGGTGACATTGTTTTAGATCTCATTTGCTTCTAATGACCCGAAATATTTCATTTTCTTCAAAGTAATTATCCTTTTAAAGCATGCGCTACAAACGAAAGTTAAGCATAACCACGAGTGATTAAAGTTCAAAATCTGGACTATTTTAAAACCATGAATTCTAGAATACAGACTTTGAAGATTACTATGATATAATATTTTGTAACATCAATTAATGTTTAACAACTATTACTAAAAATAAAACCAAAAATCATTCTTATCTGTCTCAAGGAATTTGGTGGATCATTAGATGAAGGTAAACACACAGTTGGCCTGTCATGTCTCAGCAGTTGAGTAGAACATCCGAGTTTAGAACGGGCAGGCTTTGATCAGTCTCTTTACCCAACACGCCAGAACAATTCTTGGCCAATGAGCCTTTTGCCTTTCTCCAGGTTGTCACAGTTTGCAGGATATGGAGTGAAAAACAAATTGGTTAGGAAAACATGATACAAAATTTACTCTGGAAAAGATAACTGAAGCAAAAAAAAAAAATGAAGGAAAAAATATATGTCTTAAAAATCAGTATAGATAAAGATGAAGAGGAGGAGGATGACGAGGACGACAACGACGACGACCACGACAACAAGAACAATGATAATAATAATAATAGTAATAATAATAATAATAATAATAATAATAATAATAATAATAATAATAATAATAATAATAATAATTTTTCTCCCTTCAGATTTCAAATAAATTCCATTTCTAGTCCTTTATGCTCTTCAATCCGAGCGTGTGTCTTAAACTGAGCCGAAAATCTTAGTTTAGTTTTTGTCTATAGTCAGTCTACAACAATGTGATCTCTGACTTTCAAAACCTCCGTCACACCACGGTGCCAATGGCGGGGCTCGAACCCGCGACAGGAGAATCCATGCAGATCTCAGGGCGGATTTGATATTAACTGTGTCACCAACGCCTCCCAAAAAACTTGAGATCACAAAGTAGTGAAAACTTTTATATGAATAATCGCCTTAAAGGCTTCAGGTTATGCGAACATAGCGATTTTCCGATAATAAAATGAAAGCAATTTCAGATAAGTTTTAAAAATTGACTGACAATTTTTCCCTTCAAAAGTTCAAGATATTTTGTAATGTCACCACCTTGGATAATGTCGGCCGAGTTTTTCAGAATTTGGCGAGACTCCCAACTCACATACAAGAAAAGAAAAAACCAGTGAATGCTAGACCACTTTCCAATTTGTCACATCACAAGTTGTCAATAAATCATGAAAAAAAAAAGCATATTATTGAGATTTCCGAGGTGCACATCAAAAAGGTACATAAATGAAAGCTAGACTGCAAACGAACCTATCATATTACAGTATAACCGTTAAAGTGAAAATGAAACACGATTTCTTGAGATCATTTGCGTTTTATTTTATTTTTTTTCTTTTAGACAGTTAACACTAAAGCTCAGCCGCTAGTATTCATGATGGTGATCTGAGGAATCGTTTGTTTTGTTTTTTACCCCAAATTTTAAAAGATTGTTTTGTTTTTTAACGAAATTATTCGTAATTGTTGATAATTGTTCAACATCGCTATGTGTGCATAATCGGAAGTCTTTCACACATCTTATTTGCATTACTTTTCTTAAATTTCAAAAGTCTTTGTTGAATCGGTGCTGATGAAGCGAAACTCAGCCGTCGTGATCATTCGAAAGTGTTGAGTGTTCTTTACTTTTTCAAAAAGTTAAAACTATATTTGCCTTTGAACGAAATCATTTCTGATGAAATGATCATTTTTTGGGGGGTTAACGACAAAAATGTCCACAATTGACAAAAATTATCTTCATTTCATCATTATACTGTGGAAGATCAGTGTGTGCATAAGTCTTTCCAAGTGAACAAAAGTAAAGCTTACCTTCAAGTTCGGTCGGAGAATCACTTTAGACCTTGCCAGTGTTACTCTGACCATGAATTTCACGGTACAATAAAAATACACTTAAAAAAAATTACTGACACGACGAATGGTTTTAGATGATAACTTGATACACTTTGAATTTATTCCTTTTGAGCTTAACCACTACTGATCATACCGATTCTTTCTGCAAACTTCAGTGGGCCTAAGCTTTAAGCTCGGAAAAAAATGGAGGTATGGCTGAAGCGCACGATTAGTGCTCAGAAATTTGGAAAAACAAGATAATAGATTTAGACCTCTGTAAACACTCGCTAGGCTGTTAGTCAAGCTTTCGTCAATGAGGAGCTTTAGCGTAAGGTAATTGTTTTATACGCAGACACACATGTAATGTGTGACCTTTTGTTGTTACCTTTAACCTCTGAACCTCATTTTGCAACCTTGCACTACCAAAAAGATTAGCTTTACGATAGTTGGGTACTTGAAACTACATGCACCTCTACATGTGTAGTCAATCCTTCGAAAAAGGTTACATTCGTCAAGGTCGAATATACCTGGTTTTACGTTCTTTTGACGTACGCACCACACCTCCCCAATGACAAACAACTTTTCAAATGAGAAGATACTGATTATATATAACTGGTGAAAGGGCCAGTGAGTAACTGTGCCTTTTTTGTTTTTAAAGGTTCTCACTTTTTAAATTCAATTTGTTTTAGTTTCGCTTCAAAGAACATCATATCAGACATAGCACACCGTTGCTCAATCGCAGTGATCACTTATATAAAGTCTGGACTTGTTCAAAACAACATAAAAGTTGCACGCTGACATACCAACTCTGTCGAGAAAATATAAACTTTAGATATACAGCTGAACACAGAGTAACGCGTGTTTATTCTGGTTGCCCAGCGCACAGATACACATATGTATGAACATTTTTCACGATTTATGCAGTTTTTAATGAGCAGACTCAAAAATAAAATATCTAGTTATGCTTAAATTGAAAGCAAACAACTGATTCAGTTGCTAAATTAAAAACACACCTTAGAACTCAAAGTAAAAACCAAACAAGAGAGTTTCTCATTGAGTGGAAACTGAGAGAGAGAGCGGGGGAGAGAAAGAGAGAGAGGAGGAGGAGGAGGAAGAAGATTGATTTGCTGGGTTTTTTTGTTTTTTTTTTTTGGGGGGGGGGTTATTCCGTGAGTATTGTAAGTCTCCATCTCTCCCTCTTCTCTATCTCTCTTTTTAACCCATATCATCTTTCCAGCTCCTTGTCTCTTATTTTTTTCCTCTTTTTTGCTATTTCGCTCTATGCTTTACCACTGTCTATCTCTCCCATGGTCTATCTTTTTCCCTAGCAAAGTTTTTTGTCTTTCTCTCTCTCTCTCTCTCTCTCTCTCTCTCTCTCTCTCTCTCTCTCTCTCTCTCTCTCTCTCTTGGCGGCGTTGGTGGCACAGTGGATAGTTAACCTGCCCTGAGATCTGCAAGAAACATTCTGTCACGGGTTTAAGCCCTGCCATAAACGCAAGATCTGATGGAAAACCCGAAAGCCTGAGATCACCAAGTTGTAGGCAGCCTTTAAACACGAAAACCAAACCTTTTCTTTTTCTTCCATTACACCTCTTACTCTCCCTCTTATTCTCTTTACCCATCCCTGTTTTAATTTTCCATCCTACTACACTCTCCCGTTCCCTCCCTTACTCAACACTCCTTTGCTCCCACCTTCTAATTCTCACTCTACTTCTTTCTCAACACCACAAGAGCTAAGGACAAAGCCTCACTTTAATATAAAACATAGATGAAGAGTACAGGGCAGATGTCACAAAAAAAGAGTTTTGAGAAAATTGAAATTTAAAGTTTCAAAGTCTCAGAATGGCAAACGTCTGTAATTAACCTTATGAAATCTATATCAATCAAAAGAATGTGTTTTTAGCCTGACATTCTGCCCTTATTTTTCTGTGATCGCAGGTTTTTTTTTATAGAATTATAAAGCTTTGAAGCCGAGTTGGTAACTTTGGACAACTGCCCTTTTTCCATGGGATATTCAAAATTCCTTTTGTCTTTAGAGTATTTTGTTTTTTGCAACATCTAAGGACTTACATGGCTTCTTCAATTTGTTTTTGAACGTATTGCAATCATCTTTACCACCATAAGGAGACTAACCATCACATGATAGGTCCAGTACAACTGCCCTTCTTTCATTGAAAAGTTCGGACAACTGCCCTTCTTTCATTGGAAAGTTTGGACAACTGCCCGTCTTTCACGGGATAGCTTTTTTAAAAAGTCCTGTTATCTCCGGACTATGGCCTTTCTTCCCCTGCATATTTTTTAAGAACAAAAACAACCTAAACTAAGGGCTGATGGGATTAGTTACTAATTTTGTATTTTGTAACTACTGCCCTTCTTCCCCTGTAGTCTTCAGATGGAAATGCCCCGTTCCAAAGCATCGCTGTTCACTATTTTATCGCCGGCCTTGGATTCCGTTCTCGTTATTTTAATCTGAAAAAAAAATGCCATACCGCTTTTCCTGCTGCAACATCTACTGCGCAGAGATTATCAATGACCTTTAGGGGCACTGTGGACAGAAGTTTGCAAACTGGCATAGAAACCTGCGTGGATTGTCTGACGAGGGTTTACATACACTACCGGGTGTCCGAGACCATGAAGCAATTTACGGGCCACATGCCGGCAATAATAAAAGAGCATTGATTCTAGGCCTTTCACAATAGTTTTGGTGAAAGTTTAGTGCATTGATGATGATTGCATCCCAAATTCAAAACAATGTTTTCAATAGGAAATTGTTTAAAAAGCTTATACACATAGTTCACTAGTCTAGAAGCAAACAACAAATACAGTCGTTAAATTAAAACACACATGTTAGAACCAAACAAGCGAGTTTATAGTAGAGTGGAAACTGAGAGACAGCGGGGAGAGGGGGGAGAGAGAGAGAGAGAGAGAGAGAGAGAGAGAGAGAGAGAGAGAGGAAGAAGATTAATTTGCTGTACTTTTTTTGTTTTTGTTGGGGTTTTTTCGTGAGTAGTGGAAGTCTCTTTTTCTCATTCTCTTTCTCCATCTCTTCCTCTCCCTCTAACTCTCATTGGGGAAAAAATGGATAGATAGCAGGTAGAAGAAGGGGAACCAATCGTTGATCATGCTAAATAGCCAGTGACACGTTTCTTTTTTCACTTCTTTTTTTCTGAATAGCACTTTAAGTAGTTTTAAAAAAAAAAAAAAAAAGAAAAAACGGGCACACATTTTTAACTGTTCAGTTCAGGCTTTTATCACGCAACTGATTTGTTTTATTAGAGCCTAGAATCGACTGGCTCTTGAATCATGATTTAGCCCGAGATTCTTTATTTCACTGTTTTCCATGAACAAGGCACCAAAGCCTCTGTCTTTATATGTTCAATTGATTTCTGAATTTAGAAATCATTTACAGGGTGAGACTTAGCCATTTGTAGCTGAAAATCTAGCCTAAAAACTGATTACAAGGCTTAAACTTGATCACCTCAAGCTTTAAAAAAATATAAGGTTAAATTTTCTATTATATACGATAGTGTAAAGGTTGATAGACACTATTGAATAACTTAAATTGACAGCCATAGCAACTGGGAACGACAGGGAAAGCAGCGGAATAGGAGAGAGGTGCGTTCAGTTTGCAGTGCATTAAATATTAGACACTTCCAATGAATCGGTAAATGGGAGGAAAGGTCAAGCTGGCAGCAACATGGAGCGGAGAAGAAAGCTAATGTACTCAGCAAGAAGGTGATAATTCTACAGTCATCCAGTTGTACTGTTAAGGCATATTACATAAAAGGGACTAGCGATCTTTACCGTTGGGGTATATTTGTGTAACAACCGTGGAAAACAATTCAAATATTGTTTGATCGCATTTCGAACAAGAGCTTGAAAAAAAACTATAAATCTTTTGTCAGGTTAGAACATAGATCCAGATTATGGGTTTTGATTATTTCCAAAGCGTAGAGCCGAGGCATTAAAGAAAAATTTTTATTCTTCTTCAGGCGATAATTTTGTGCATATCTTTGAATTTTCAGTGGACTCTAACCCAAGAAAAAGAAGGAAGGATAACAAACATTGCTCCACACCAACCAAATGTATGTTAGGCTTCAGTTTTAGTGTGTTCTACACTGTTGAAAAATAAATCTACCAATTCGTTCCACCTTTTCTTTAAGTTTATGCACAATGTGAAGTTTTAACATTACTTCTGCACTGCATATCAAAACTTACTAATCATCTTTGAAAAACGTTGATAGTTTTAATTTTAAAACACTAATCCAATGAAGTAAAAAAAAAAATTTAAAAAAAGCTTGTTCAAAATCTTTAAGACAACACCCATATCTCAAATCCTTAAGTATCCTACAATTGGGCTGATTTCACTCGCACACACACGCACACACACACACGCATGAGCGCACAAATCTGAGGTCAAACACGTGCGAAAGTCAAAAGCGAAAGGGACATCATAATAAAAACATTTGAAACTAAGATAAAGAGAAAACATTTGTTTTAATTAGGGAACCATCAACAGTTTGGGACAAAAACAGCAACGTTGATTTCAAAAGGTCATTTTTCCTTAAAATTGGTTCCTATCAGCACAAAATAAACACGCATCAATGAATTTCAGCATACCTTTACAATTGATCTTTAAGTTGTGCCATTTATTGTGCACCTATAATGTAATCTCAGTTCTGTGTTGCTAGAAATGATGTCATAACAAATTCAAATGTCTTGAAACATTACACTTTTTAAGGTATGAAAGCTTCGAGCAATAAGTCAGCATAATTTTAGTTCAATAATATCAGTAAGCCAGGATAATGTCTACTCTGTGCCCCACAATAAGTCGTTCAATAAACCGACATGAAGCCTATTGTTTGCTTTACAAATTTTTTTTTTTTTATCCAGCATCGTTTGAGGAAACGTTGGCTGCCCGCATTACCCCTTTCGGCATCTCCCTCCAATCCTCTCTCCTTCCTATGGTGGTGAACCTTGTAACACTTTGTCTCGGCCCAATTTTTATGTAATCGAAATAGCGTGTTTTGTTCTTCCTCAGCCTTTTTTTTTTTTGCCTTCGGGTTTTCCCTGTATGACATCTTTCATACGAAAGCATTACTTCCACGGGCAAGTCTAAAGAATGATAGCTTTCTTTTTTGTACTAATCACAAGAGTTGTTGTGATATGTTGAATTGTTAAAAGATGCTTTTTATCTTACAATTGATAATTTTTTAAAAGCCAGCAAAAAAGACTATTCTGCGCCTTGCAACAAGTCGTCCAATAAACCAGCATATCATCTATTGTTTGCCTTACAAATAATAAACCTTTAATAAGCCAGGATAGAGTCTGTTCTGTACTTAGAATTAAATTCTTTAATTGTCCATAAAAATCATTCTGCACGGAAACATAAATCGTCCAATAAGCCAAAATAGCGTTTGTTTCGTGCCGCATAAAACGATCGTCCAATAAGGCTGCCCTGTAGCCTTTCAATATTAGTACAATAAGCTAGCGCTATGTGGTTTCCTTATCAGATAATCAAACATTAATTGGGCAAGAGTATATATAATCAAATATCAAAGGAAGAAGCCATCATCATGGCGAAATGTTTTGTTTTTATGTTGTTCTGTTCCCTTTTTCTCAGTACGGTTACAACATACGTTCTAACTGAGAACTTTCTTTTCCTTTTTACTTTAATTATCGTCAATTAGTAATGCCAACGTTTGGAAATGTTTTCTTAATTAAGAATAGATGCGGGAAAGTCTGAAAACATACATGATCTATAGTAGCTTAGATTTAATTATTGGTCATTACTCAAAGCAATTGTCACAGTGCGAATGAAGAAATAGTAAGTAATAATTTTTAGAGGAGAACTTTGTTTACTTTGCTCCTTAATAATCTAGATCTAGATTTCGATATAAATAAACTGCCAGTGTAAGTTTGACTCAATAGCAAATGAATCAAACATTGGCCATATAAAGTAAAAAGAAAACTTAATTGTAGATAAAGACCTTGATCCAAACGGAAATATTTTAAAGATAGATCTGCTCAAAATTTTAGTATTGTGCATATTTCGATATATGTAGCCCTAACGGATTTCGATGAACGTTTTCCATAATGATTTAGAACATGATTTCTGGGTCTATGTGTTTAAGGTTTGTTCGTGCGGTGAGTCGGCATAAGGTGGGCATATAACTTGATAATAACAATGGCCGAAGTGCAGTCTGGAACTTACATTAACGATTATTTTCCTCTACTCGAACCTTTTCTCAGTCAACCTTATAAACTTTTTGCTGCTACTAATACCCATTCTCCATGAATTAAAACTTTCAAAGAAAGTTATTCTCCGTCTGCCTCCGCTACATTTGCTTTCAGTTTTTCCAGTGATTTGTAAGTGTTCTAAACACTAAACTGTTTTAATTAATGCTCGCTTAAGATTAGTTTCTTTCAGTACTGACTCACGGAGTTTTTTTTTTTTTTTTTCGTCCGTTATATCCTCATTATCCTTCTGATAAATCACACCGCTTCTTGTTTTCTCTTTTTTTCCTCGTTGTTGTCCAGCACTCACTACCATACAATAGTACTGGCCATACATATGTTTTCACTACCTTTCATTTGATTTCCATATTTATGTTTGTTTGCCAGTTTTGGTTTTTTTTTTTGTTTTTTTTTTTTTTTT